>JAPZEA010000021.1:29359923-29372560 GCA_029783685.1 Heniochus monoceros | reverse complement strand
ATAGCTGCCACAGTGATAACATGTCAGAGTTGTGTTCATAGTTCATAGTTGTGTTCCCTCAAAGTGTCTAAAAACAACCAGTTAATGCAGGTTTTATCAATTTGACCACTAGAGTTTTTTCAGGTCATGTTTTGTCACGATGGCGAGTCTAATGATTGTACAAATGTTAGCGGAGAGTGTTTTTTTTATCACAGGTCAGATTCTAACTGATCCTGAAAATTATTCCCATATTTTTTATTTTCCTCAAGACTTCTCCCCTTTTGTTAATTCATGAATTTATGTCCAGATTTTTGATCAAACTCAAACCTTTTCAGCTCACGCACATTTGTTTGACATATTTGGGTTTTTTTTAACCTCAAAAAGAATTGGTCTTTATTTTTTAGTGTTTTTTAGTCCCAAATTCAAAAATTTTACCTACATCCTCTCAAAGGGTTCACTGGTGGCTACTGTAGGAAGATAGAAAAGTACAAAACCCCAGAATGGGGGAAGACACACTGTCACATTTGCAGGTTTGCTGTGGTTCTTCACAAAAGCCTCCACAGAACCTCATAGACTTAATGTCTGTAGAATCGTTTTTGTCACGTATAAATATCCTGACAGAGTCTGATCACACATCAAACATGTCACCTGTGGTATTAAGGCTGCACAATACTGGGAAAAAAACAAAACAAATATTGCCACTTGATATTTGTAATGTGTTGATTTTTTAGAGATGGCTATTGTTGCTTTCAGAGGATATGAAAGGTTTTAGAAATGATCATTAGGAACGTGAATATGATGACCACACAGGCAGAGAGATGAACGTTTCATTTCACTCAGCTAGAGGAGTCTAATCAGAAATATTGTTCCATTAAGTATAACTCAGCCTTTAGTACCCGGGAAAAAAACATTTAGGCTACATGGCGATATTACGACAGCCAAAATCCCAGATAATATCTGCTCCCATCTGTGGATATTATATTATATTACATACGTCGGCATGGGCATAAACTGTCTTAGCTGCAATAAGTCAATTCAAACAAAGTATCATTGGTTTTCATTTGCGTAAATAAACATGCAAGTCCAGATTTAATGAGAATCTTTTGACCTCTACAGCTGAAAAAGATATTTATACAGGATCAACTTTGAGTTTTAGGACATTTTCTGCTTTTGTTCTATTTTTGTCTCAGAATTGTTACATGACCATCAGTCAAAATAACATTCAAGCTAATTCCCCAATCAAACGGTGCACCAGTTAAGTGGAATTCAAGACTGATTTCACCATGTGATAGCCTTGTGTCTGCAGCCTAAAAGCCTCTGCGTGATTAATAAATACAAGAATTGAGGAGACGTTTAGACTGGGAGAAGGCCTCTCTCATTAAAAATATGGTGTTCATAATGAAGAGGAAATAGAATTAGCACTGAGAAGGATGAAGGGGAGCAAATTGCTGTAAATATTGTAAAGAGTGATCGGCAGCCTCCTCCTCCAGCCACAGCAGAAAGTCATTATGTGGGTTTTGGATATAGGTTCCCCATGACCGCATATTTATTATCTATCTAAATAGAATCACTTACCTCTGATGCTGGCTCTGATAGCCAGTCACCACAAATATCAGTTCCCCCTGGTGCCTCTGCCGGCAATTTTACATAAGGCCAAATGATTATGCGCACAACCAGACAGGATTGCATTTTGTTGTTAACTTGATTCGTGTTTTCCTATGAGAAATAACCATTTGTGTGGAGATTTTCTTTCCCTTTAAGAGTGTAAATTCAACACTGTTTGACATCCTCCATGGTGGAAAATGAGGTCAGTGGTAGAAAGTCGGCTTACTTTTTAAAAACACTGGCAGAAAAATGCCTCCTTTTATTTACACGACTGTGATGTGGCCATGACTGGCTTCCATGATCCCATATCTTTATTCACTGTACCTTATTTAGCCGTGTGGTGCAGTTTAGCTGTATGTTTTCTGCGCAGCCATTGCTCAGGCATTAAGAGGTATGGCAATAAATATATGTATTACAGCTGGGGATGTTGCACAATGCCTATTCATGAAGGCAACATATGCAGTGCTCAAAAGCATGTATGCACATAGGTATTGGCCCATTTGTCAAGCTAGGAGAGCTAATTATCTCATACCGTGCGGTATTGTTTTCAAGCCATGCATTTCATTTTGCAACATTAAAACATACGTGGTGGAGGCAGCAGAAATGGTTTCCATGAGTATGAATGCATTAGAAAATTTTGGGAGGGGATGTTGTATTAGAACTCCACAGGGATATCAGCATGCTACACCTCTTTTGGTTTGTCATTCATCTTCCTCCACGAGGGCTGAGAAAGAACCAGTTGGTAGTGATGCCTTCAGCCAACTTGGCAGGTTAATGAAGGTAATTTGATTTCATACATAATGGCTGCCCATGCCACGCAGGGCTTAATTGCGCTCTGTGTCTGGGCGTCACTTCGTGGTACCAGCCGAGGCCCCGTGCATTTCCTGAAGGTTGTGCAGAGGCAAACAAGTTCCTGATTCAAGCGAGATGGAACCGATAGCTCTGTTTCATCTGCTAATAGTTTATCTTATTTCCCAGGCAGCTGTGAGCTCTGCTGTCACAGTGTGACGGCGGCAGCTTGGTTTTAGTGAATCAAGCAAGTTCATTACTACATGGCAAACAAACACCAGAGTAGGCCTTACAGTCCTGGGATGACTCTAAAGGAACATGCTGGTGTTAACTCTATCCTATTTATTACACCTTGATTTGATATGATCCATGTGGAATCAGTTTTTGTGTGATTCTGCTGTCGGTTGTTGGAAATCTAAGTCATCTCAGGCTGCATTTCAGAGATATTTCACATGTGTTCACTGTGTAAATGTCTTTTTAACGTTAAAACAATTGTCTTTATTAATAACACATCATTTGGATTTTATATCTGTACAGTGAGGTCATCCTTAAACAACCATTTCCTGTGGTCACTATGGATGGAGATGCTCTGTTGTTGAGGAATGTTGATGAGACTGTCAGTTTGTACCCGTCTGGACAGACAATGCAAATAAACTATTATTATAATAATTAGTTCTGTAATTCATTCGATTACATTTCAGTCTGCCACATAGCTGGATGCTGACTACAAGGTGAGCACAGGTGTATTTTCTGTAGTTTGAAGGTGCCTTCATGTGGATGTGGAAACCCAAAGTGGCCAAAATTAAATGAATAAATAAGACATCATGAAATAAATAATCATATGACTAAATGCAGACAAAATATAAACAACCCTGATACAGAATGTGATCATTTGCTAAAAGACAGTATATTTAATGTTTGACCTTGTCAGCGTCATAGAGTTTTGTGAATATAAGGTTATTCTGAATGTAGAGGCAGGAACATGTTGGGACAGGTTTGACGTGTGCATTGTAAGACTTTGAGAGAATTCATTTAAATCTTCACTAAAGTAGTTTTTGTTGCTCAGTAATCCCCCACGTTATTTTAAATACTGTGTATTTATTTAAAGATTTTCATGTCAATTATTTGTACTGTTATGGTTATTGAAGATGACAATATCAACATTTGCATATTGATTTTCTTTCTTTTTTTTTACTATTTAAAATGGTAAAATATTCTTTCACTGCAGAACTGCACACAGAGCATTGAATGCATCTCTCTCTCTCTCTCTCTCTCAAATTTGACTTTTGACTTGATGGCTTTTCCCCTCAAAGAAAACTGGTGCATTCAAGTTAATTTTGCTGAATTAATCTATGTTCTTAACACAATATTGTCAATCTCAGATACCCGACTCTTCAATTAACTCATTAGCAAGCATATAAGGAGCCTAGCCAGTCAGGATTACTGCAGTCAAGCCAGCCGCCACTTGGACTTTAATGCAAATCTGTTTTACTGCTGTTACAGTACTGCTGCTTAAATTGGCCAAAGAGGACTACAAAGATGTGCGATTATTTGACAAAGTGTGAAGCAGTGGGGCTGTAAATATTGTTCAGTTATTTGTCAAAGTACTCTGCGATTAAAATATTTGCAGTGGAGCACCTTATATATGGTATTATTTAATAATTAATCTAAGAAAAGTGTGCACACACAGAGTGTTCCAGCTTTACATGTTATACCAGCTGACTGCCTGGGAAACAAAACATTTCCACCATACTGTGGAGAAAGACTTACTGGTAAAATTGATGCTTTCTTGGTACCTGGTCTTTGTTAGGTTCTGTTTAAAAAGGTATGCATATAAAAGTGTGTATAAATACAGAAACACTAGAATACACAATAAGAAAATACATAATGGAAGTGACACTGCACAATGGAATCAAATTCTACATCTGGAACATTTGTTCTGAATGATCATCAATTGATCATCTGAAGAAATTCAAGTGAAATCACTAATGGTAAGTTAGTTGGAGTCTGAAATGCACCATCCTAAAGTTAATTATGGAGTTTTTTCTCACCCTATAATTGGATCCTAATCAGCATTGGGGTTCAAGCTATTTTCCTAAGACCTCTTCATTTGATCATTATCTACAAAGCTGTTGTAGATATTATAGGCCATATTCCTTTACTCTGCCATACAATCTAAATGGATCTTGTTTCAAAGCCTCAAGGACAGTCTGTGATGAGCTCGACTAGATTGCTCTTCCCTGCTTATCTTCATCTACAGAGATGTCTGTAAACATCATAATGCACAGATCAAAATAATGTTGTGTTGCACGGGTTACGAATATAACTGTAGTTCATACCAACGAGTTTCTAAATGTTATGCAAATATACTGAAGTCACCATGACTGTAGCAAAACTGTCAGCAGCGAATGAGACATCCAGTTCTAGATATTACAGTTTGTCTCTTCTTCATTGTGTTATTTCATTATTTGAAGCCTCGTCACTGGTACACAGTAGTTTAACAACCTTTGAGGTTATGGGAGCTGCTAACGGGCGGCAATAAACAAAACTATGAAAACTGTCCAGTTATTGAATGCTGCAAAATATTAAACTTAACTGACAGTTTATATCATGTTCGCCACATAGATCAGTTTATTTTCAACTACAATAAAGAAATGAGAATTCTTTTAGGAAAGTCTGATTTTATGAATCACGGATGAAAAATTTAGCAATCAAATAAGTGCTCTCCTTTTTTTCCACCAGTGCTGAAGAATATTTTAATCAGTATTTTCCTTGAAGTCAACTTCATAGAATTTGAGAATTCATGTAGAAAACCACACCGATGTACTGTAGCTCCCAGTTAGTGATAACATCCGCATCACGGGGATGCCTAGAATGACTTTGTAATTTTGGTATCATTGGAATTCTATTTAGTGATTGCTGCTGTGGAGTTCTATGGTAATAATGACAAACTGCTGGTGAAACCATGTCTGACAATTAAAGCTGATGATATCTGAATTAGTGGCTCCACACCCTTTTTTTGTCTGAGGTTCCCGACAGCCAGAACCCTGTCATTAACACCTCCCATCATTTTCCAAATTTGTCCATTGAATGGACTTAAAACTGGATGATATTTGACACTATTCACTGTACAACATATATTTTCAGACAGAATACATAGTGATCCTGGAATTATCCACGTTTAGGCTATTTTTTTCTGTAAAGTTTGCCTTCATACAGCTGCCACTCAGGGTGGAATGAGCAGAGTGTTTTAACCATTTTAATTATCCATATTGACTTCTTTTCTTACATGTTAACGAGTGTTCATGCACTGTATTGCAGCACATCGTCGTCTTTTGTTACAGCTGACTCTGGTTGTTGGGAGGCGAGTCCTGTGTAGTCGGTCTGTCGTAGCTGGAAGGTTTCTGGTTATTCTGTTAAATTTACCAGAATGTGATTTTTCTCTCAGCTACTCCGCAGTATTTCCATGGTCCCTGTGACAGCGTCGCCTCTGGTATGAGATTACTGATCTGAATGATCCTGTTGACAGATCTCAATCTCATTTTGGCTGCTAAGCTAATGTAAGCTAACATTATAATTTCACAGACTAACAGAGCAAAGCTACTGCTCAGCTCTGAATGTGCTAGTGATCCTGATTAATGTAATTAAAGTTGTGATGTGAAATATACCCGCAGGACTCTGATGGTTGTTTCCTGTCCTCCAGGTTAGCTGTCGGTCAGAATTCAACCGCTAACCAACTGGAATTTATGGAGCTGGAAAGTTTTGAAATATCACAACAGTGGACGATGGCGTTTCTCTCTCAGAGAAATCATCTTGAGACAAACATACAGACACCAGGGAGTCAAAAGGGTCAAAGTCATAAGAATCAGATCAGATCACTTTAGAGCTGTAATTTTGTAATACATTGTTTTTAACTGAATGAAAACATGGACTTAGGCTAAGAAAAAGGCTGTGGCTATGAGATCTGTAATAAGGCTAACAGACCTGGTACATTTAGAAATAAAATCAAATTACTGAAGTGCAGATGTCATGCAGCACAGTGCTGTTTCTGTTGAGCTGGATACATAAGGGCCATAATGTGCTTTATATAATAATGTCTGAAACTGTTTGAAAAGTCCACATGAGAGAGATTTTAAAGTGTTTTGTAACAATGAGGCGACGCTTGCTGGATCATACAGTACGTTGGCACTGATGAAGATTTATGCCACCATACGGTAGTTTAGAGCCGAAACAGACCACGTGTACGGCTGCATGTTACCTTTGACCCTCATCTGCCAGGCTCACAGTTTGCATTGGCGAGGCTCATTGTCCTCTTACTGTACAATGACTCAATGTCAGGCATGAAGTAGAAAGCCTCTGGACTCAGAGTGGACAGACACTCCAGCATATTCTCATAATGTCCAGATAAAAGGCTGCTTCTTCCTCACCTCACTGCCTACCTGAGCTACCGGCTGTACAATTAGCAATAACAATCCCTCACATGATGTGTGTTTTCAACCCAAACATTAAGCCTTTGGTCCTTTCTTCACAGTTCCAATATTTGGGCTTTTTCTTTGGCTCATGTCTTATACGTCTTATATATATTGTCGTCAAGTGCTTGCTCCTGAGGGAAGTGTGAGGTTTCTGTAGATGAAGAGTTTGGTCTGTACCAGCTCTATATGTAAAGTGTCCGGAGACAACTTTGGTTATGATTTGGTGCTATATAAATAAAACTGAATTGAATTGAATCGAATAGATATTTAGCTGCATGTGTATTTAGACTAGCGGAAGAATAAGTCAATAACCCGGCATGAAGAAGGAGTGGTCTGAACATATGCCTTGATGTTTCCTAGCAGTCACGGTAGGATGGCCATTTAAGAGAAAACAGAAAAGACTTGAAATAAATAGGTATGTTTCCACATGTATAAATGTAGGCTACAGCCTTTTAGAATTGATGAAAATCTATTTCACAGTCCACATTAAAGCTGAGGTGCCAGCATTTAGCCCGATTAACCTTTTAAACATCAGCAAATCTTCAAATGATTGTGAGTGACAGGCAGAAAATAATAAATGAAAGTGATCAGAAACAAATGTGACAGAGGCTGCAGCACATGTGTGATGACAGCATTAGCTAACCTCGCCATCCTGCTATTATTCCCTGTTTTCTGGAGCCCAGCCAAGTTGAAGACAGTGTGATGGCGCTGGGAGTGTTGAGTGGTTTGTTGGAATGAACAACATTCTTTGCTTTTAGTTGAATATCAGCAACATGAACATGTGGCCAGATGGACAGAGCTGCGCCCTTGACCCGTGCTCAGCATAATAATACAGATGAACATTTCCTTTCCTTGTTTGCACACAAGAGTCTTTTATGTTCCTCACAAAGTTTTCTTGGCCTGTCTGAGGTTGGGATGATCAGTTTGGCATCACCTACAACCATGACGGTGTCTTTGCATCATGCAGTGGAGCACATGGGACACTTGTGTGCTCTGTTCGGATAGATGTGTCGACTGAGATGTGTGAGATTTGTTTTTCTGTGTGTTTATGTGTACAGCATGTGCTCTTATAGGCCCATTCTGCTCTTTCTTGATTTTTTTAATCCCGTTGCACTCGTGCACAGTGACTGAGTGGTCACGTCAGGCCGGCTTTTCTTCAAATATAGAAACTTTCCTTTTATAAGGTCAACATTCATGGTTGTTTGGCTCCATAATCTACCATAAAGCCAAAGCCAAAGTCCACTTCTGAAAATGGCTCATTAAGATTTTGATCAATCTTGTGCTCTCGGTGAGACAGACGTAGGAAATGCCATCAGAAAATTGCATTTCCCAATGACATTAGGCGCCCAGTTTACCATCCAATTCCATGTGTTTCTATTGAGATGTTAAGATCTGATATCATTTGGGTCAGAAAACCTGCTTTTTTCTCTAAGTGAGGCAATTAAATTTCCTTGATGGTCTCTGAGAGCACTTAGCTTAAGAGAATACACTTTTAAATCAAAAAGCTTTCAATCATCTTAAATCATATTTGAGAGAAATCTGCCCCCGAGTGTAGTGTCACATGCAATGCAGTTGAGCATGTGACAGACTCGTGCTGAGATAGGCGATGTTGGGAAAGGTTATTGTGCATGTCTCAGCGGGCCGTTCATTGGCTGCGACATGTTGTTTGTCGACGTTACGGTGTAACTTCATGTCAAAGACGAGACGGGAGAAGAGAGGCTAACCTCAACTGAGGAGAGGTCTGTCGAACTGAGACAGACTATCAGAGGACATAAACGAGAAGAGAAATATTTATGGACGGCTGAATTTATTCCACTTTCTCTCTCACACTGGAATAAAATGTGGCTGTTGGTGTTCTAGACAACAAAGCACTGACGGGAAGATAGAAACAATCATCTCATTTAGAAATTAGATGAAATCAGCTATAAAATGTTAACACCTGCCATGTATGGAAGCGAATGATGCACATAAAGATTTAAATTTTTATAAGCAACTGAATACATCTGTAATATCTAATTCCTACTGAAAACTTGATGTTAAATTTAAATAGCATGGACTGACATATTTTCCTGTGAAAACCGTCTGAAGTCTTGTGGTCTGAATTTCTTTCTGGTCCATTTCAAGTTGTGCAATTTCACAAACTTCTGCATATGCATTTTTATGGTTCACAAATTCAAGACCTATCTTCAAAATACTCAAATTCAATCAACTCAACTCTGATCTAAAATTTTTAGTCAAAAGATCTGGTTGCTCAGATTTGCAGGCTGAAATTTAGACCCTAAAATTCAAGCCTGAATGGACTCGATCAGACTTAAACCCTGTTGGAAATGCAAACTCTGTCGTTAGCCCACAAGCACAGTACAATATGATAAGAAAACATGCAAGAGCATAAACTGTATTATAGCAGAAAATTAAACTAGAATAAAAAAAAGAATAACCATGTTTGGATGTTTACAACAGAGAAACATACTTTGATAACGCAGTGCTTAGATCTATAGTTGATTATTTAGATTTTCATACAGTGCTTGTTTGTCATTCTTACATGCGAAGAAGCTCTCAGGATGAGGATTGACTGATGAGTTTGACCAATTTCAGTCAGTACTTTCCCAATCCAGTAAAGAGCAGAGCTGCTGATGTTATCCTGCAGTGTGGCCAAGTAACATCCAGGAGCAGCTCCCACATGCTGGAGAAAGTCACAGTGAAACTGACGTTAGCATTATTAGCTTCAGTAATGTGATGTTGATGCTGTATGCTTATATGCTATATGTGGGTGGGGTTTTGTTACAAATTCTTGCAATTTGATTGGATTGCAAAAAAGAGGGTGTGGTTTTGTGAATGGAGTGATATGGAGCAGTGTTGCTAACTCAGCGACTTCTCACTAGATTTTTACGACTTTTACAAACTTCTGTTCAAAGAAGCTCCTTGGAACAAAGCTAGCCACAGACCGTAACTTCTCTCCCGTAAGGAGAATCACCAGTATTCCTCAGTCAATGTGGCTGTGGCTAACTGCGCTGAAGCACGTTCAGTCAACCAATCAGCAGCCAGACAGAAGCGTGAATGAGCTGTGAATGTGCGTTCCTAGTGACCAATCACTGACCTCCATTGTCTGTCCACAGAACATCAGCCGTCATAGAAATGTGCTGAAATCAGAGGAAGATTGAGATGCTTTTTGATGATATCATAGAAACCTGAAAAATATTTATAGCTAACGATGAAGCTAGTTAGACTATTTTTGGTTTTAGTTTATTTTGCCTTGACTCGTTTTTGTAAAAAATCTTGTATATGTGTATGTAAACAATTATCTGATGACGTCATGATCTGCAACTGATGTAAGATAGTGACATCCAGCGACTTTTCGAGACAGTTTTAGCTACTTTCTATAAAAAATAGTTGGCAGCAGTGATACAGAGCCGTTTGACCTCCACCCAAACCTTCCTCACCTGTATGGTCGGATCAGGAGGAGGGGGAGGGAGAATTGAATAAATTAGACTGTAATTACATTCTCTGGAAATGTGAAGTTTGTATAAACCATTAATACAGCGACACAGGATTCATTTCACCGTCTTTAAAAATAAACAAACACACTGAAATCTATTCCTTATGCTTTTGCTCGTCTGTTTTTGGTTTGAAAGGCAGGTCGCACAGGCTTGAACCACATGACCGACAGAATGGAATCTAATAGGCCAGAGGTCGGTTCCATTCAGGCTCCATCGCTCGGTCTTGGCATCCTGGATGTTGTTGTATTTCAGTCATTTGAATATAGTTTTTCATTATTGCGTATTTAAATGTTTTATCTGAATTTATGAACCTTACTGACTCCTGTTGACTATTGAAAATTTCAAGGAGAGAAATTCAGACCACATAAATTAAGGTAGACGGTTTTTAAAGTGCTATAAATTCAGTGCCATTTAAATTCCAACATTGTATGGTAGTCATTAAATTCCACAATTAGGTAATATATTGCTGAAAAGATTCAAATCTTCATGGCCATCAGCTGCTTTCATACCGCTGCTGTGCCTCAGTATACTACAAAATATACATCTTTTTGTGACGGTGTTAAACGTTATGTCGAACAGGGTAACATTAAGTTTCAGATAGTAAAGGTGAAAAATAGCAAGATGACCATCTGGCAAGTCTGAGATCAAATCCTTCATTCCCTTTAACTACCTGTTCACTGGTTTACCGTCCTGCTCTATTTTACGACAGCTAATTAGGCAAGTTTTATAACCAGGTTTACTTAACTCTGTCATGCAAGGACAAATTACCATTTTGCACTTCTCACTTAATCATTTTAATTACCACAGGCAATTCATCAGGCTGTCTTCAGGGTATGAATAATTGGAAAGATTATCAGATGAGAGTATAAACTGTATGTATCAGGATATACAGTATGTGGAAGGAATAGAGGTGTATTTTGAGGAGACTCTGAAGGAAATATGGGATCTGAGTTTTTACTACAAAATACTTTACGACCCATCATATTATAGAGGATCACGTGTCAGATGCAACCATTTAATTCACAGTTCCTTACAGAGATCATCAGTAACAGACAGAAGGCTCGCCGTTCTGCAGGTTTACACATTTTAATGCTGGTGTGCTTCAGCGGTGTGCTCGGGAGGGGCCGGCACTTCGCTGACTTTGTTCTGACATTCATTCCCACACTATATCAGCAGCGAAGAGGGGATGCATCACACGCCCCCTCCACATACATCAAAGAGGGGTGTGCCACGCTGCTGTGGGCTTACTTGAGAGACTACCAACATGAAAATACCACATCCCAGCCCTCAGTGGGTGGCCGGTCTGTAATTGTGTCTTGTCAGACCTCCAAAGTCCCTCTCACAGCTTCGTACCTGACATTTTCCTCCAATGAATATATTTTTCATTCTTTGGTGTTTTGGCAGCGGTGCCACTTGTGACCAAATTTAGCTCCTTTCTTTCCGACCATGTGTACTGCGAGTCAGTGATAAAAGTGTGTGAAAATTGCAATTTGTATGAAAAGTGAAAAAGAAAAGGAGTTACCCCCATCAAGAAAAGGTCACATCCAGCAGCTGATGAACAGGCAAATGCACCAGTGTTGTATCAGTTTATGATTCATTGTTTTATATGAGCCGCACTGCAAAACATTTAGCAAGAGTAGAAATCCAACAGAATTCTGAACAGCTCAGTATGAAGGAGAAAAGCCAATAAAATGATCAATCTGCAGAATCAAACTTCCCATGAAGTTTTTCTGCGTCATCAACCAAAGCCAAAAAGGCCGTTTTTGTGACACTGATTTTACACTAAAAGTCGTTCCTACAGATGCTCGTTTCAAATGCGTCAAATATGACAGTTTTATATTGAAGAGTCTTTCCCACAACCAGGATCCTGAGCTCTGACCTCCGGAATGCAGAATCAGTTTTTCAGTGTGTTTGATGGCAGAACATGTATCAGGCTCACTGTGGAACACCTGGAATGTCTGAGGAGTGGATCAGATTAAACAGATTTTACCCCAAAATTTAGGCCCTGACACGTCCAGAAGTTGATGCTGTAAAAGTCACCGTCATTAGCCGTGTTTCCATCAAGGTGTTTTTATGAGAATTTACAAATATCGCTATCGAAAAGCTTGGTTGAAAAGGCAAAATTCCAAAATACATCCTCAATTTGGCAAAAACTTTTTCCGCTGGCTTGAGGTGGTTTTTGCCTTTTTCTGAGAAGTGTTGCTGCACTAAATGGGAGATGGAAACATTGCCACTGAATGGAGGGAAGACCTTATCACGAATGGTTTGTTGCACAAATGGTTTGGTGCCAGTGAG
>JAPZEA010000021.1:29309717-29321557 GCA_029783685.1 Heniochus monoceros | reverse complement strand
TGCCTGGGACCTGTTGTTATCTCATTTTTTGGACTTCCTCTTTGTTTTTGGATTTTTTGTTGCCACCTTGGTGTATTCAGTGGATCTGATCATCACCTTTCCCCACCAGCCTGTAACTCTTTGTTTTGGAGGTTCATTTATGTTAACTAAACTGTGGAATTGCACCAGCCCTGCTTGCACGTCTGCTTTGTGGCTCCATCTGTCCAGTTGGTCTTAACACTGGTGGGTCAGGTTCACTGCGACGCTGCATGTTGTGATGACAGCGACTCTGAAAATGAAGATGTATCTTAAACAGCTGATGATGAGGATTATATCTTGATGCCGAGTGATCAATCAGAATTCCAGAGCAGAACTGGAGAATGAGTATGACATTGCCAGCTCAGATGAGATGAACTTGACAGCAGCGACAACAGTAGCACGCAAAGTGCAGTGAGCGCAACCCAGTTGCAATGATCAGTAGACACTGACGGTGATCTGTGAATATTGTACTGATTAATTTGTTTGGTAAGTGCCAGTCATTTAGCAGTTACAATAGCTACTGTGAAATGCCATGTAATATGCATAAAATATGAAAGACCATTTTATTGTTTTGAGCACATTATTCTATGTTCCACAAAGCTTACAAGTTATGCTAATCTGTGTTAAGTGTCTCTAAGGAAAGTATGTTGGAACATTTTGCAAAACATTTAATTTCAATATTTTATTAAAGACCATTATGTGAGATTTAGGGGAATCTATTGGCAAAATATGGCAAAAATGGAATATAATATTCCTAAGTATGTTTTCACTGGTGTATAATCACCTGAAAATAAGAACCGTTGTGCTTTTGGTACCTTAGGATGAGCTCTTTATATCTACAGAAGGAGCAGGTTCTTTTCCACAGAGTCCGCCATGTTTCTACTGGAGCAAAGACCGGACAAACCAATCACTGATTCGAGAGACCGTCTTTCACATTTTTCACAAGTTTCATGTGCCACCGTAGGCTCTCCTCCTTCCACACTTGGAAAGGTTGCAATCTGCATCCTCACCACTAAATCCTACACACTAGACCTTTTGAGTTGTAAAAATGTCTCTCCTCTGCATTTATCTCTGCTATCTGAGCATAAAAAAAACAAAAAAACAAAACCTTTGTGCAGAAATTGAAATATTCTTGGAACTTTCAAGTTGTTTCAGAAAAGCACTGACGTCAGGGATATAACAAAATGACTCAGGTAGCAGCTATAGCCAACTACAAAAGACATCTCAAATTTCATTTTGCCGCTGTATTTACACTGATCTCCTGTGTTGGTGGTGATATATCAACCATTCAAATGCTTGCTGGCTACACCAAAGGGTATAATCTGCTATACTGCCACAGACAGAACCTAGTTCCCCTGGTGTGGTATAGTATACTCTGTTAGGTGCTAGCTCTAGACTGACTACTTCTGTGTTTGGACTGAAACTTATTAAGCACTGATAGTGGACAGTGGCAGAAAAAAACAAAACAAAACAAAAAATAACCATGTGTGTCGTTTGGGAATTCTGTTTTCAAATGCACTGCCAAACTATTTGCTTTGTTGCTTCGGTATCTGGTAGAACGGAACACATGCTCCTGTTTCCTTTTTGGGTGTTGCAGATGCTGTTGCAGGCTGCCAGGCATAATTTGATCTAGTTACCTAATGCAATTACACCTGATCTTGGATGGTACAGGCTGCAGTATAAATCCATCAAGATATTCTTATCTTGAGTACACAACATCCTGGTACACAGATCAGCTGGCAGCTATGGCCGGCAGAATCATTATTTATTGTCTGTTTGACTGTTTGTTTGTTTTCATGTGAACATGTTGCTAAAATTTGGAGTAATGTCAAATGTTAATTAAATGTATTCTTCTTATGAACCCACCACTGCAATCAAATGTGTTTGAACTGTTCCAATCCTCATTGTTACCTGGTTTACTATTAAATGCGTGCCAGCTGCCTGATGGGTCTAAAATCCCATGATATGGGTTAATAATCAGCTCTGCTCGACTGGTGGTTATCCTTTATTCTCATGTAAACAGATCTCAAGCAAATATTTTTTTTCTTTTCCTCATTCTAAACTGATGTGCCTGTGCACTCTACCTGCTCGGCTGCACTCTGGAATACGGGTTTGAATAGACGGGGATTGAAAAGATGATTTAAAAACAACCTCTTTAACACAGGAGTCTTCACATATGAAAGCGCTCAGCTCTGGTGACACAAAGTAAGCAGTCTGTTGATCCTCTGGTTCTCGTGTCAGGTTGCACAGCTCTCTCACCCAGAGCTGGTTAATAGGGTATCTGCAGAATCTCCTGAAAATGTCTCTACACCCTTTAGTCTGCAGGTACTTTTTAAGCCTCAAATTAGTGTTTTGCACAATCGAGTGCTATCCTTGTCATTGGAAAGCATTCTTGCATAAAAGGTGAATGGACTCAATAACAGGCCATGTGTGTCTAATAAATCTGTGTCATTTCAACGTTGGCTAACATGGACTCCCAGGAATAACAGCACACTGTAACTCTTCGTCTATGATCACACTTGTAGAGGTGCAGACAGAGGCACATTTGCATAACAAGTAAAATAGTAGTTATGCTCAAATGTGATACCCTGGTATGTATTTAGTGCAAGAAATGAATGACTTAACATGTTAAGACACCATTTACATATTATAATGTGAAACTGCAGCATGAGGAACAACCTCTGAATAATCTAATGGATGGTTTTAATTACTGACCTTTGCGCATTTCAAAATAGCATATATACTGTACTAGCCTGTGCATTTTTGAGAGTAGAGCAATGACATTTCACACATTTTAATATGTTTGCGTGGGCAGTTTTATCTAATATAAATATATTTTTAAATTGGGTAAATATGTTTTCATTTTTAATTGCTGATTGCTGATTGCTGTCACCTGATTTTTTTTTCAGCGTAGTCTGCCACATTTTGCCTTGCCTAGGCATGAAAAGTACCGGCAGTGGCTAATAATGATGGGAGCAAAGGACAAATATAGTGTAAAGAGGGAGAAAGCCAGCACAGTGGACGGGGGTCAAAAACAGGTCTTTCACACAAGAGGCAAAACATGACACTGACATGATGGGCCGGTGGGTTTATAACATGCTTCGGCGTGACACGGGGTTGCTCCAACAGAAAGGCACTACTTCACCTCCTGCCATGACAGTAAGCCACATTATAAACCCGATGAACTGTAGAGCATGGTGCAATAGGTCAGCCAGAAACCATCCACTCCTCTGCACCGTGTTGCAAAAGAAGCAGAAGGAGTGGGGCACTTCTTCCTGTTTAACCTTCTAGTCAACAGGCAGATGGTCCCCACACCTCAAGAGTCTCAGCTAAAAACATCTCACATTCAACGATCCTTTGTCCCAGACACACTGAGTGGTTCAAACTGATGAAGAGACAGGCTACGGGACACAATGCCACGGCAGAGATATCCTCCACATACAGCATATCCTGCTGAATGAGACCACACATAGTTTGCCTTAAAATACCCCTTCACAAAGTCAAGAAGTGAGCACACAAGCAAGTAAGTAGTATAAAGACCTCGTGTTGCTTAATGGCAAACATTATCTAGTTTAGTGTTACCTTATCAGTCTTAAGTGTATTTTCGAGCAATTCCCAAGGTTTCTTCAGTGCCAAGTGTTGAGAAACCTTTATTTGGGTGGGGAGGGGGAGGTCTGAAACAGTCCTTTTATAAGGTGAGGTTTTCAACTATAGGGAGAGGACAAACAGAGGAAATGCAGAAATGAGGACAGATCATTCAGATGTGTAAATCAATGGCATATTAGTTAGAGACAACAGTGACAGGTTCCTTTTCAAAGAGAATGAAAACACAAAAGACAAAAAAACCAAACTAAGTCAACAGCCATGCTAGCAGCTCTGCGAGGCTGTACTTAGGCACAGTGGTGCTTTGAGCGAAATGCTAACAATAGCATGCTAACATGCTCACAATGATAATGCCAAAATGCTGATTTTAGCAGGTATAGTGTTTCCTGTTTTCATGTGTTCGCGTTCTAAAATTTGCTAATTAGCACTAAACACAAAGTCCAACTGAGGCTGATGAGGACGTCTTTTAGTTTTGCAGGTCATAAACCAAAATATTGGACAAATTCAAAGTTTGACCGAATGATGAATTGCTGGCATTAGAAGAAAAGTGAGGGGATAATTAAAACCTTAAGGATTCATCCTCTGGGGACCATGAAAGTGTGTACAAAATTTCACAGCAATCCATCTCATGGTTGTTGAGATATTTCAGTCTGGACCAAAGGGGTGTCCATGGCAAAAAAATAAACAAAAGAAGCAAAACCTCGACACACCTCGACAAATAACACTGAACCACCCACTGCCATACCTCAGGTGACCCTGCCTTATGTCACAGCTTCCTTTCGCTTTCCAAATATTTATTCAGTCCTCTATGTTTGTTCTGTACAAACTGGTCTTCTGGTAAATGTATGGACCGTTGCCAATCAGACACTGCAGGCGAATTAAATTTCACATCATTATTGTTCTTCAGGGA
The DNA here is from genome assembly GCA_029783685.1 of Heniochus monoceros. Classification (NCBI taxonomy): domain Eukaryota; kingdom Metazoa; phylum Chordata; class Actinopteri; order Chaetodontiformes; family Chaetodontidae; genus Heniochus; species Heniochus monoceros. Next base: position 29,317,026 of record JAPZEA010000021.1, on the reverse strand, counting down.
TGATGATAAAGCTTGTTTTAATATATAGCACATAACACAGGCCAACTCTCCCTCTCCATCACTGTCTAATTTCATTAGATGTGCTCATGCTGGACTGGAAAACTCACCACAGATCATTCAGTGAGTTGTCGTGCCTGGAGATGAGAAATACTGGTCCAGACTTTACGGCTGGCACATCCGATAAATCATTCATTTTGATATTCAGATGACCATTATAGTCTACAGATAAACAGGACAGCTGAAGGCAACGTCAGACCAGTAAGGATATCTATCCTCTGGAAAACAAAGTGAGATTAGTGTGGGCAGGATGGAGGATTATGGAGGACAGGAAGAAACAAAATGAAGCTGAAAAACTGGGAGATCTCATTTATTTTGTGGCGTTCTTATTGTGTGGGTCTTGCGGCAAGTTGAATTTAGCGAGTCAACACTCAGCGGGCACATCCCAATATCGCGGACACACACATCAAATCACATCAAATGATATGACTGTGTGCTTGATGAAGCTGCTGCTGGCTTGTGTGTGTGTTTGTGCAGCGAGTGATGTGTTTTTAGGGTGTGCAGTTGGCCGATTTAGCCGAGCATCGTCTCTCGCTCTCCCTCTCTCTTTCTCTTCCTCCACAGAGCCTCTGCACTGCGGAGGAAACTTGAACTGTGCTCAGCTCCCGTGACTATCACTCACACACAGCCCTGCACACGAACCACCTTAGGCAACACACACATACGGGCCTACATGCACATAAAAAAAGAAGAAGAAGAAGCAGATCTCTTCCAGTTTCCAAACCAAATTGCTGAGAAAGAATTGATTAAAGCTCCCTTGAAACGACTCATTTAAAAGAAACCAGAGCTGTGCAGACAATATGTGTTATGACATGTTCTTATCAGGAGCATTTTTCACTTCCAAAGTGCATCTGCTGGCTTCTTTCCACAGCTCAAGTTTTGTGTTAGCATGTCCTTATCTGCCAAAAAAAGGGGATCTTGGTAAATGGATCAGTGGTCTGCTTCCTTTGTTTCGCTGCACATTTACATAATTAGATGTTATTTATGTTAGCCTACTTCTATTCCCGCAATCAACACCATTATAAAGTATTCAGTTTCGGATCCACAAGGGGGCACCAGAGGACATTCAATGTGCCCGCTCTCTTGCATAAAAGCGAGTCTGTGTTTTCTCCATCATCCATGTAAGTCTGGTGATGACTGTGGGAAATGGAAAGAGCGTTGGAAAAGCTTTTATAGCTCGGGACAGAGCGAGATTATTTGGATATTTGGTCCATTGCCAGTTTGTTGTGACCTTGTTATGTGTTACCTTATGTGTGTTTTTAGCAGGGAAATCACAGTTTTGGGGTGCTGAGAGAAGGTCTGCATACTTATGGCACACTAGATTCATGTTTTTTGTATTAATTTGAATGGCAGGGATAACTTATGTCATCAACAACAATTCACTGCAATTTGAGAATGTTTTATTCTCAGGACTGTACATCATTTAATTCAATAAGGAGCCGCTGAAGAGGAGGAGACAGTCGCCTCTTCTCTGCCGAGCTCGGTCGCTAATGGAGCCAGAGGTTCAGACGCTTATTACAAAATAAGCATTTGTATCATTGACCCATCTCATAATCACTGTCTGAAAATCAGGTTTTACTGTTTTAAATGCTGGCGTGACCGAGCGTCCATCACTATACAACAGAGTCATGTCTCATTCGCTCTCCTGCTCCGATTTTATCTCACAGAACTACTGTTTTAGATCGCAGTTTAATTCCAATCAATCGCTGGTGAAGGAAGTGTTGAGTTTCTTTGACAGCAACAATGTTCAAAAAATGGAAACTACTTGAAAGAACAAGTCTACAGCCATGTTAGCAGGTTTGTGAGACTTTAACGAAGCACAGCGGTGCTTTGAGCTAAATACTCACGTCAGCATGCTAACACGCTCGCAGTGCTAACATGTTAACGTTCTGCTAGCATCTTAGCAAAGATCAGGGGATCAGTTATTGCAGTTCATCCTCTGGGAACCATGAATGTCTGCAGCAAAGCTCACAACAATAATCCATGAAATCGCTGCTGAGATGTTCCAATAAAACCTTAAGTCAACGTCATGAATTCAGACGATCGCCAAAGTAATAAGAGTTTATCCTGTAGGGATCATGAATGTTTGTTCAACATTTCATCCATCAAATAGTTGTGGACACATTTCAGTCTGCACTTAAGTGGCGAACCCACCGACCGACATACCAACGTTGTCATGAGTATGAAATGGAAATCTACATTTTACTGAATGTTAACATGACAACATCAACAAATTAAAGCAGGAGCAAGCGGTTTCTTCCTAATATATGATATAATTAAACAAGGAAAATGAGAAATAATGGCCTCTCCTATATAAGCCTGTTTCAAGGCTTTCATACTCCTGTGATTCCACCATTACTCTTATCCAAAATGCAAGTGAGTCCTGTTGTTAATATGTCTTTCCTCTTGAGAGGTAGACCTAGAACAGAGGGAGAATTTCAGCGGCACACAATAAATAGCTGAGAAAATGAGGCTCATGGGAACGAGAGGTACGGTCCTAGATTTTCCTCCCTCAGTGACATCCTGAATAGTTCAGGAGTTATGTGCAAAACTTGTGGAAGATAATGTCTGGTGACATAGACTTGTTGTCACATTTTTCATCCACCACTATCCAGTCCCATTGCATTCTGATCACACCTCCTCAGGCAGATAACTATTTCCTCGGGATTAATGTCCCAATTTCTGCATCCTCCAACACATCACAGTTAATGACCTTGATTTAAATCACAAGAAGGTATGTTGGAACTCATATTACTTCCAAACAAGAAAATAGATCAGCCTTAAGATTTTGTTTTTGCCTGGCCCTGTGCTGTGCAACTTCTGCCCTGCAGCTATCTGAGAGATAGGCGATCGCCTCCATTCTTGCTTTGATTGATTCAGTGCAAGTTTACCAAGCAGGGACACCTCGTTCATGCATGTGCTCCTTCTCAATTTGCTCCATTTTTTTAGTTTTAAAGTACAATACTTTGGCGTTTTCCGTTTGATTACTACAGCTTAAAGAGTTTGACGCTCTGAATAACCGTGTAGGTTATGTGGCACGATAAGCCCAGAGGATGAATTAGTGCTACTTTAAAGCTTTCCACATGTTTTCAAAATTTCCAATAATTCTCAGCATGTAGGCTAAGCTGATGACAACATCACAAAAATGACAAAAGTCAAGTAGAAGCAAAGCAAACTGCTTATAGGCCGATAAATGATTTTAGGCTCAGAGGGTAAATGTGTGACTTCACTTTGCACATGCACACACACACACACACACACACACACACACACACACACACACCTCCCCCTCAAAATACACTAACACACTCTGTCTGTCTGTCTGTCTTTCCCTTTGTCTGGATTTCACATACATGAAACACACATCCACAGATTTCTCATCGGATGACTCTTGGCAGTTATTTTAAGCCTGACACCAGATTTTGCTTGAAAATAGAATAATTTACACATTATTACAAAAAAAAGTCTGTGACAAACACGAGTAGTGGGAGTGAAAACAGAATTCAAGAGTGACAATGTTCTGATTGTGCTTTAATTTATACTGCAGGTAGCAAATTATAGTAAGGCAATTAAATGTTTTTTTCATTGCAACATCCTTGCAGTGATCTTAGTCACTGACTGAGGCTGAAAAAGCTTCAGTAAACACTATAGATGGTTTATAAAGATGGACGACACGTCTCCACACCCTCCTGCTGTAAAAAATGAAGCCTAAATATCTCCCGGATGCAGGCGCTGCCGTCTTACGCTGGTGGCGTCATTTGGAGCCGTTGTCTGCGCAGTATTGATCAGGGTGTGGAACCGCGGTATCGGCCAAAATACACCCGGCAAATCTTACTCAAGCATACACGAGCTGTCAATCATGAGGTCACACCCCCTTTTAATAGCATCAAATAAATTAAAACCAAACTTAGCAGAAAATGAACACTTGAATATACATCACCGTGATAAAAGCTGTCTAAAACACTTTTTATTTGACGTGGACTTTGATTTTTTGGTTCGGCCCGCGTCCAACCTGCTAACAGCGAGGGGGCGGGGTTTAGGAGCTGTACTGCAGCCAGCCACCAGGGGGCGATCGAGATATTTGGCTTCACTTTGGGGGAGCTGTCATGTAGTCCATCTGGGCTGTTATGTAACTGTCATTTCCATTTCAGATTTTCAGCTGCTGTTGAGGGGACTGAATAACACACAGAGCAGTTATCAAGTCACCCAGTTCTCCATTTGTCACATTTTCAGCAACACAGCAAACTGAAGCGGTAAAGCTAAAGGTAACACCTTTTATTTTCAGTCACATCTGCTGGAGAGCCACTGAAAATGACATTTCTCTCAGTTCATCTGCAGCCATATGCTGTCTGCGAGCTCAAAGGTATACAGTCGTCATATACTGCATATGTGAAATTAGTTTCCGTGGAGTTCGATGGTGCTCGCCGGATCACTGAAGATAAAACCATCTGCCTTCAATCGCTGATCAGTGGAGGAGGAGAGGAGATGCTGACTGGTGCTGTTAGAGGTTTTGTTGAGGACAAATATGTTTTTAGTGAAAATGCAAGAAAATTAAGTAAGTAATGGAAGGATGAGGCCTTTTCAGTTTAAAATGTCCCCTCCCAGTTACTTAAGATCGCAGCCTGTTAAACCTGAATAGGAAAATCAACCCGAACTGGTATTAAACTGGGTGGAAATGATGCAGTGTGTTTCAGCTGAAGTGTTCCAGGACGCAGCAGGTTGCAGCGATGAAGCTGAACGCATGCCTGCACAGAGCCCAGAGACAACAGCTTTAATTGAAATGAGAGCATTTATGGCATTTATGTCCATGAGACAAATGACTAACAATCATGAGTCACTTCTGCTGCGGACCGGCTTTAGCCTCCAAATGTGATCTTATTGTGATACTGTATAAAAATCATAGCCTACAGGATTTCAGATATATATTTGATCAGTTACCACTGTGCAGTGTACAGTTTGTGCAGTAAAGCGATTGTCAGTACTGAGGATCTTTGTTACATACATGGATCTGTAGATGTTTTCTTGTCTGAAGCCCTCATAGCTGTGAACAGCAACATCTGGTTTTTATCTCATAAGGCCTGAGGAGTCTGACTAATCACCAGAGTAACTCAAGTAAACTATTGCAGATGTGAGATAATTGCAGAGACCGGCTCTCCAAATAACTTCATTTACATTTGCAGAAGTTCCTCTGTCAATAAGAGGCGTGATGGGCGATTGACCTCTCCATCTCACTTCCCTCCTCCTCCTCAGTGCAACACGACCTGCCACAGGCTGTAAAGGGATATGCTATTAGAAGCTTACCAGATAGCATGAGTGTATGTTCAAAGTTCCATGTTCTAATTTAATTTAACACACTTTAAAACTGGGTCTGTGCTGTTAGGCAGAGAATATGTGCTGACACACATGCGGGAGATTTTGAAAGACAAACTCGCACAGACAACAATAGAGCCTGGACTTTGAAATGCAAGCTGCAAACTATCCTCATTAATTGTGTAAAATAGGTTTCTTGCCAAAGAAGTGACAGAAATGGTGTAATGCTGGGCTTCATGGGTAGATATGCTGGCTAATTGGCTCTTTAAAAGAAGGTTAAGGCATTTTAAAGGCCTCAAATTGGTCTTTTCTCCTTCAGAGCAAGTTTTGAGTGCCAAAAATAATTAGGGCGGTGCTGATTGTTATGGACCCCATATCATACTAAGGCAAAACAGACAGCAGGGAGGATGCCAAGGGAAGCTTTATGAGTCTCATTTGAGGTAAGCTGAACTGACGCTCATTATAAACTGTATAAGTTGTTTTAGAGATAGTCAGCAATACAGAGTACATAACTATCTGGAGCTTTTAAAACAACCATTTGCAGTTTGTGTAGTCATTATTAGAGGAATTGAATTCTGTGTGGAAACACTTTTATTTCATGATGATGTCTGGAGCCACGAGGAGGCTTCAGTCTATAACCGACGCCGTGGCCTCGCCTGAAAAATGACACCGTCGTTCACTTGTTCAAATGCTCAAAGCAGCAATAATTGATTCTCTTTTTTTTTTTTTTTTTTGTTGTGTTGTTTCTTGGCCACCTTGGAGCAGTGAAACAAGCTATAAATACAACACTGACATATCACCCTATAAAGTTGTTGTGGTGACGTGCTAGCAAACAGTTGCCTATTTACACAGCAAACATGCCTCAACATTTTGATTCATTTTGAGTCTCTGCAGAGCACCCGACGAATGCAAGTCCAGTTTTCACTCTTACTGTAACTCTTTTGTTGTCCTTAGGGAAATATCTGCCTCTTTAGCAGCTAAATGCTCACCAGCTAGTTACTAACTTAGCTAGCTCTGTGGTTTGCTTCTGGCTTAGTGTAGGTAGTGTACATTGGGTCCTCAGTAAACAGCGACCTGCTGTATGTTGAAATCTGTTCTATAAGAGCGATGCGAATGAATCACACAGTAAAGCTGCCGGCCAAAACAAAAAACAAAACAATGAGCTGACAGACACCAAATGCTCTGCAGAGCTGACGGAAACTGTGGATTCATCACAGAGTCTTTTGATGCGTTGTTAAAGATTCGTGCTGCTTACAGTCTAACACCTGGTCGCTACCTTTTCATGAAGTCCCGACCTCACCGGCGAGCTGTTATTGGCTGAGGCCTCACGTCACCTGCAAAGGTTGCAGCCCAGAAACATACATCTCCTCACACTTCTAGATGCTCATAACTGATGATTCATACTTTTGTATGAGTCTACATTGTTTTTTAGGAAAATCCTTCATGTGTATCTTTAGCCTGATATAAAGATATTGATTAGCGCAGCTTTAAATCTACCAATATTTATGTTATCCAGACAAGTGATTGTGCAATATTGACTGGCAACGTGATTGGCAGTTGTGATAGTTATAAGACAGAAAGTCTCTTGTTTGTTACCATGACCACAATCTTTCTGTAACCTCGAGTACTTAAATCAATCTAAGCTTAAACAAAAGTAGACGTAGAGTTGATAGAACTCTCTACAGGAGTGTAAGTTCAGAAACTGAGGGCCCATCGTCTGTTTGGAAGGTTGTTATTTGATCCATTGTTGATATAAAAATATAGATTGCTGCAGCTTTGAAGCCCGGATTTAGTTTAGCACTCTATCTTTTAATGAATTAAAACTAAATAAAATCACCACAAAGACAGAAATGAAAAGTGAACTTAGCTATTGTTAGGGAAACTTAGCTATAGATTGATTTTATTATCTAATTTTAGCAACTATACAATTTTGATTTGGTTT
>JAPZEA010000021.1:29094482-29106188 GCA_029783685.1 Heniochus monoceros | reverse complement strand
AGCGTGTCATGTGTCTCGGCACTGTTCTACCAATAAAATGGAAACTTGACATAGCTGCGCCGCTGATCAATACTAATCACAGAAATAATTACTCACTGGAGCTTAGGTATGCCATTGATTTTTAAGGCAGTTGTTTGCATTACTGTCATATCTGATCTTAATAATCTTAAAGGGCTTTTTTCCCCTTGAAGTTTAAGGTCCTCAGCCATGTTGTGTAAAATGTATGAATGTCATTGCAAGGTCTAATCAATGTGTACTGATGTGTTGAGCACCAGCTAAAGTGACTTTCATGTGCATGGCTGTGTTTCAATGGTTGGACATTCGAGGAAAAAATGTATACAAGAGAGCAGGAGACTATTGATCAGTTGGGCCAATGTGTCAGATAAACAATGGTGCATTTTCCCAGCAGCCTCAAATTAACCGGACAATACTGATACAATGGTAGCCAGAGGAGATTTTACCCAGTGTTTTGCATATTGATAACCAGTCAATTTTTTCCGCCTGACTTACTCACAAATCAAACAGCGATACGCCATCGAGCTCGTTCCTCAGCTGAGGTTCTACTAATAGTTTATTTGCAAATAGGTGGAAGGAAGTGGAGCAGTGTTCATCTTCAGGTCGATCATCTGCAACGTGACATCGGCTGGTAATCCCTCCTGCTCCGTCATTCACCTCTGTGGTTAGCACAAGCAGCTACAATCCTCCAAATGTGTGCCATATTCGACTTTAAAGCGCTTCTCTTTCTTTAAATTAAGTGCATATATTTATTTTTCATATGCCTCACTGTGTTCTACAAGTGTAATTAGTCTGGGATACTCAGCAGTTGATTTTTTCACCTCCATTCTTAAGTATTCATGAAAGCCAGTGATCTGACAAATGGAATTTTTCAGCACGGAAGCATCTCGCATCTCAGACCTTATTCCAACAGATAATCCTGTTTAAATATCCGGCCTGCTTTACACAGCCCAGGTGAGGAAAGATCAGCAATTGCATTTGAATGCTCATACATGCATGCTTATACATTTGTGCAGCCTGGCCCTTTCACATGCCTACATATAGTAGATGCAAAACATCAAACAATACAGCACATTTGTGGCTTGGTTAGTGGTAATTTCCCTCTTGGGGAACATAGATGATTCTTGCTGTATTTTGTGTTCAGGGCTCAGCCGTCACCCGGCCTCTTTGCTTGTGTAACGTGAAAATGTCCTACCAGCTAATAGTACCTGCCGGCGGGCTGCTGCAGCCTTGACTTCACTGAGCCGGTCTATTCTCGGTTCACCGGGCTAATTCATCACGAGCGCCCCTCCAACACCAAGGTCGGTTACATAATGAGGGGGTCAGCGCGATAAAGGCGAAGCTCTGATTGGATCACGGCACAGGTCCAGAGATGACCACCTTCCAGTTTCACATTTACCCTCAACCTCTGCGACTTCACTTAACACGAGTCCCTGTTGCTGCTGCATCCAGCGTGCCGCCCACCGGAGCGCCGGCAGCTTGCGTATTGTTTACTCTCCTCGCTTTGTTGTCGTGGTCCACTGGGGAATATCCTACAAGTGAACTGGCATTTGACGGGCTTGTATGATGTGGGAGGAGGGGGTGGCGCAGTGTGTTGGGAGTCACCTATTTCCTCAGGAGGCTGGGCCTTTTGGTCTGCTGGTCCACACTGCGAGCGCCCCATCCACTCAGCCTCCTGCCCCCTCCTCCGTCTCTGCCTCCCTGTGTTTCCCCACCGCTCCAGCCCGCCTGCACGCCTGACAGACAGACAGATGTTATCTGCCGAGCATCTCCAGCTCTGGGCCTCTATCACTCTCCACAAACAGCCCATTGCTTGCACACAGGCTGCAAATTCTGTCTGCCTCTCTCCCTTTAGATAAGGGGCAATATCAGTGACAGAACATATTTTATGTATGAAATGTAGCTCACAACAAGCAGTCAAGCATTAGGTTTGTTTAAATAGATGATCCTTATCACTATTCTTTCAACACAGAGTTTTGACATTGTTCTCTGTTTATTTTTCTTTGCACACAATTCCTTTTTTTATGCTATCTCGTCCCACAATTGGCTTTTAGAGAGGCTCCTGTCCGGAGGTTGAATTCATTGCTATTTTAATTATGGCCGCTCAGTACGGCAGGACACACTGTGTGAGGAATATTTCCTGCCCGGCCGCAGTTGTACTTCTTCCTCCTAAACCCATCCAGTCAACATTCCAGCGGATTATTTGCCAGGGATTTCTCTTGTCAAAGAAGCGACACTATTCCCCCTACTGTTGGCTGTTGTTAGCATCAGATATTGGATGATTTCCATTTAGTGCTCAGGTTATGCTTGTCAGTTTGTGCCCAGCATTTTTGTAATGATGGAAATAAGATCTTACATATGCCATGAGTCTAGCTGACATAATAGTTTGGTTTGTGTGTGTGTCTGTGTGTGTTGGAGAGAGATGGTGGAGGGATCAGCGACAACAAAAAGGCATTAGGAGATTTAATATTTATGCAGTTAACATATTACTTTTACTTTTTCTTTGGATATTCAAACAGACAAAAGCTACATTTGTATAAAAGCTCTGTATGAATTTGCTTTGTATTTTATGTTCAGTGCCTCCAAAAAAAATCAATAATATATGATTTACTGTACATGTACGCTGATTGGATATGGGTTTTTTGGATAATTCAAGCCTTGTTTTGTCATGAAAAGCCCTGCCCCGGTACGTCCTGTTGGGTTTGCCCCCTGTAAACCCCCCAAAAAGCGAAGCTTCACCCCCACTGCACACACACACACACACACACACACACACACACACACACACACAGAATAGTGGGGAAGCATTCAGGTCATTACCATAACAAGCTGGCGTGTTTCTGAAGATACACTTGTTCAGAATAGACAGGGGCAAGAGGGGGGTAGGCCGGGGTGGCAACACAGGCCCAGTTTATTTCAATAACAACAGCCAGACACAAGGCCTATCTAGTCAGACTTTGAATGAAACACTTGGGCTCTGATGGAGCGATAAGACACAGATGCTAAAAAGGAGGACTGCTGAAACGGCCTCTTGACCCTCGCTTTGCTTTATTACCGAGCAGAACAAACGAAACAGTAAACACAGCGCAGAGTTTTAGGAACCTTTGCTAAACTTGACTTTCTTTCTTTTTTTTTTGTAATTCATATTTATTTATTTAGGAAATGAGTATTTATATCACGAAAGAAAAAAAAACACTGCACCCTCTCCACCAATTTACTCGTGTGTAAACCTGAATTGTTAATTACAGGGCGATGATTTTCACATGAATGGCTCTGTGTTTACTGTGGGGCAACTGATCCATCCCCGGGGAGGGCCGCGCCAAGTGCTTTACACATAAACAGATGTGTTTCTTTTTTTTTAAACACAGGTAATCCTCGAGGTTAAATCTGTGCTAAACTCGACAGTGAAAAAGACCCCGCGCCTTCTTATTTGTACAGATAGAGCGCACACTTAGATTCAGAGGGAGATGTCCTAAATCTCAGCTTGATTTCCTATGTTAACCGTGGCTTAGCTTTGGCTGGGCTGGATGCAGGAGAGCCTGTTGAGAGTTAGTGGAGTAGTTGTAAATATGTGGTAACACTTTCAGTGGTAATCCTCCTGCACAAAGAATTGCCAGAGATTATGGACCGGTTGTCTGACAGAGAGAATCCTCCGGCACAATCAAATTCCTATGGCTGCTGAGATTTGTAGAGGGCACAATGCTGTACTGCTCGGCTCGCCAGCAATGTGAGGGCAAGCTGTTCCCTAGATGGAGAGCTAAGAAGCAAATATAGCATGAAGTGCATATTAAGTAAACACAGGGCGACTAAAAATCTAGCATCATAGCCGAGAACGGCGGCAGGAGGATGGTGTTTGGCTTGTTTTCTCATGGAAGATGTCGCCGTCCACTTGAGCGCACTTCACCGAGGCGGCCTGACCCGTGCCCGTCCCCTCCTGTTGATCCCCCGCGACCCTCCGTGCCGACCCGAGCCGAGGAGACGTGAGAACCGCAGCCTCCACCTCCTCCTCCGAGCGCTCCACAATCGCCCCGGCTGACACATTTTGAGTGGGGTTTAAGGAAGTGGAGTGAAGAGAGAGTGTGAGGGAGCGAGAAACCCCACCACAGCCCCATAGCCCCGAGGATGAATAGAAGATAGAAGCCGTTTCATTTCAAAATCGGCCTCTGCACTTGGCTGAACCTACAATAAAAGTTGATAATTGAGAAGTGAAAGAGTAGGATCAATATGACTGTGAAAAAAATGGAGGCTTGGGCTTATGTTTAATGCAGTTTAACTGATATTTAATATTTTCTGCTTTCTCTCTCTTCTTCTCCTTTTGTCCACATTAAAATACTTCAAAAAGAATTCTAATAAAGTGGAAATTAAAAGGAGCGTAGATTGGGGTTGGAAAGAGAGGCCTCTAATCCCGCTATCTCTTAATAATTCAAAGTCTCTTTTATTTTCTGAATAAAAAGCGGAATTAATCTGGCACTGTGAAGCTGTCCTCTCTTCTCACTGTTTAAATAAATCCCCGTTCGTACATTAGACGCGAGGAGGCCGGCTCTGGCTCCTCGCCAAGCTCTGTGTCAATTCCCTCCTGCCTCCTTCCTTTCTCTCCCAGCCCCTCTTTATTCCCTTTCTTTTGCTTTCTGCCAGGGAGGGACCTATGAGAGAAGCCATGCCACCAGAGAGCTGCTATCTCCAGAACCTGCTCAGCACACAGGCCTATCACAGGCAGCTAAGACCACTTAGCTCAGGCCGCCAAAAGGCACCCTTATGAAACTTTACCCAGATATTAGGGCACTGTGAAGCCAAATGATATATTACAAAGGCATTGTGTAAGGGGGTGACCATTTATAGTATTTATATAAGGCTGCCCCAGCTGTCAGAAGAGTTACTATTTTGGCCTTTAACAGAAATAGAAAGGTGGGCATTTCATCCTTTAGCCTCAGTAACACATATTATTGTGTGAAGAAGAACTACAGATGCACAGTAAATTCTAATAATGAATTATATCATTATGTGTTTTCTTTCATTTAAGATTTAGCCAGTGTTTCTAATTTCAACAATTCAACAATAAGTCCACTCCACAAATGGACGGCTAAGTCGCACAGCTTTTCACAAGACAAAAGACAAGCCTTTGAAAACTGACACCATGAAATAAAAGGAGCTTAGGCTCCGAGAGTAAAACGGAGTAAACGCAGTAGACGGAGGAGTGGGGATGTAGGAAGGGGCCCGAGCATCAGCACCAGGGCCTGCGGGCTCCTTGATTAGCACTGGCCCCTCTATCAGCTCGCAGACTGCCCGTCTCCAGAAGCCTCTCGGCAGCAGGTCTCCCCTCCGCGTCCGTGGGCTCCTCCGCCGCTACGGTCGACACGCCGCTGCTCTCCGCATCCCAATGATGCATCTGTGGAGATGAGCGCAGAGGCTGTCCTCGCTCTGATAGACGCCTTTTGTGGCGCTCTAGAATCTAAGATCCTCGGCTCGATCCTGGATCAGCCTTCCCGCTCTCTCCTCTGTGGTTGGAGATTTATAGCGTCGTTTTCCCCCCTCTCGCTTCCTCTGCATATGCTCTGGCTCAAACTGCCCACACTTGCGATTGTGACGATACTTTCCTCAGAGACTCGGACTGAAAGACAAACAATAGCTTCAGACTCTTCGTATTTTCTTCTGCGACTATTCATCCGGCGAGACGCGGTGTTGGAAAAGCACACCAGTGTCATCCAATTGGCTGTTTATGATTTAACAATATGCTGGAAAATATCAGTATCTTCTCAAGGTGAAGCCTTGGACTTCTGCACCCTATAACCAATACACACATCTCATTTTATGTGCTGAAAACACCTTGATTTTGTGAGGCTGTTGGAAATGAGATTGACATGCCCGGTCGAGGGCCAAGTCTTTCTAAAACCCAGCACAATTCTTTTTTTCACTGCTATATTGCTCCTTGCAGAAATCTGTACTTTATGTGTTATCAAATGATAAAAAAAATATCAAGAGAAGTGGGAAATAGAGGAGGCCCAGAGGGAAAGTGTAAAGGTGTGTCTTAAGTTCCCTGAAGGCAACAAAAAGTCATTTTCACTGAGGTGTGCCCTATTTTTATTTATATACCTCCTTCGCTCTGTTTCTTCATACATACTGTTTGTGGGGCTATCATTATACCAGACAGAAAGGTGGAGGTAAAAACCATTTGCATTAGCATCACTGTCTGACTCCAGGCACTAAGCAATGATACTTTATTCCATACCATTCAGAGGGCCATTATCACTCTACCCCTCCGTCCCTTCTTCCAGCGGGGAGCTCACACACACACACATGCACACGCAATTACACGACGCGCCGCACACACCGTTCCCATCCAGCCCTATCGCGGATAGCATCTCGTGCAACACTGGCACAGAGGTACAGGACGGGCGAGGGAAGTGGAGGGGAGGGACATTTCCGGAGGGGGGTCCTGGCATGTAATTGTCCTGGTGAGCACTCAATAGCACCTTAAACCAAGCAGGCAATCTACAAAGCTGTGCAGTGAAGGAGGGAAAGGCCCCGTGGCTATGGGGACCCTAATAGGAACTTCTTTCTCACAGAGATAAATGGAGAAAGTTCCTTTTATTTATCGGTAGCTGCTGTTTGGGACTGGGGCTATCAAAGCGCAGCAGTGCTATTTATCCCTCCAAAAAGGATTCGTCCGACACAGGGCTGAGGGCGAAAGAGGGAAAGAGAAGGCTAAGGAGGGGGGCGACCACTGGAAATTGGCAGAAACAGAAGGTCAAACTGTTTATCTTTTTATTCCCATGTCTCTCCCTCTCCTTCATTCTTCTACAACTGTCCTCTCTCAGTTTACCTGTTGTGGTGAGATACACAGCCGAGGCACTGAAACTCTTTGGTAGCTCTCACTGTATGTCCACAGAAACACAGCGAAGGATCAAACCAGCAAGGTTAAACCAATATAATGCAGTTCAGGTGAGGAAATAATCACACAAAATGATGAAAGTTGTTGTTGCAGCGAAACTCAAAAACACAACCTTCATCCACAGCAGGCTAATTGCTTTGTTCGACACGCTAATACATATGTTAGCTTATCAAACGAAGACGCCAAAGCAAGAAGTGGGCCCTCCACCGTTCCTCACCTAATTCATTAAAACAACAGTGAGTGAAATGTCACTTGTCCCCTCGGTGTCCCGAGCGTCACTCGGAGAGCAGCTCCGCTGTGATAAAGCATTCATTTTGCCGTGGATGAGTGAGCATTGTTAAATAAGCAGCTGTCTACACGTCAGCCGTCGTGACCCTGCACACACATGTTCTGCAGAGTGCACGAGGCTCCGCACACACAGCCAAAGCTCAAAGTTGTGCCTTCAGGTCGAATGCTTTGCAGCAGGTTTGTTCTTGTTTTTCACTGCAGGTTTTATCGATGAGTTCAACATTTAGAAACATATAAATCCAACAGACGAACAAACAAACCTAAAAACTAAATGATGCACAAACAAGAGGTCGGTCTGGGAGTTACATTCTTACTCCTGGAAGAATAATTTCTCCCACTTTTCTTCCATTTGTGTTTCCTTCACTCTCAATGTGTCAGTTTTTCCATTATTCAGAGTTTCTCTGTCTCTATCTATTGTTCAGATAAACACAAAATATTTCAGTGAGATCTTTTTACTGCAAAAATGTTGCCGTCATGCTAACAGCTAATGAGTCATTTCAAACAAGTCCTCACGTCTAAACACAACACAGAGAAAAAGCTCTGATAAACACATCATGCTACCTGCCAGCACTAAACAGGCGGTAAACACGGTGGAGCTTTTAGTCACCAAACAGCCGGACATATTTGTCAAGCATCGGTTGTGACCAAAACAGAGTTAAAAGGAACAGACTAACAGGCTGACTGAAGCGAGGCTAACATTGTTCCTTAATGTGTAAATAGCAACTCTGAAAACTCTGAAATCCATCAATGCTGCTTTAGTTTATCAGGACTGCAGGACTGAAATTCTACCGACTCTTCAACAAATCAGTTGGGGAAACATAAAAACTCTGCACATTATTATGTTTTTTATCTGATTGTCAATAAAATAAATTAATTTAAAAATACAGTACTTTGGCTATGATGTAGCCGCCTCTGTCTGTCTGTAGTCTCGCCACACCAGCGATTGTCCGACCGATGAGAATTTGGTTGGACAAAAGCACCTCAATCAACCAACCAATCAGAAGGTGTCAGGCCTGAGGTTTACGCAAAAGTACAACAAAACACAAAAGTAAACAATTCATTTGTTAGCAATCAAAAAAACTACAGCTCTCACGATATGTCTCCAGTGCAGCATCATGTGACCAACATGTCACTGTATCTTTCTATCACAAGCTTTCCAGCTGTTTTCCCAGCTTCACACCTGACTGACTTGTCCAGATGGTGACGTCTAACCTGCTATGCGCACGGGATTGTGTGAAATACGCGTGTCAAAGGCTGCAAAAACCAGAAATGTTAAATAAATAACGTTACATTATTATAATTTGTTAGTATATTCTAAAAGATTTTGTTCAATAGCAGCCTCTAATTTACAGTTTCACTTTGGCTCTCCGCGTCTAGCTAGCAATGACTAGTACATTTTCTAATTCTCATTAAAATTTAAATTGAGTTATTGTATAAACATGAAACTAAATAAACATGTGTCAGGCAGAAAACATTAGCTGACGTCAAACATAGGAATTCTTACCTTTTTAGTAAAGCAACATGAGCCAAGTGTCCTAATTCTGCCAACAACATGTGGAAGTGACTTTACGACAGTGATGGATCGTCAAACCGATCTCAAATGAATGTCATCACTTCCTGGCTCATTTACATCGATCTCATCTGCAGTAAGTGCCCTGGCAAAAGGAGCTCAATGGACGGCTCTCTTTGAAGCCAAGCGTGGTTTAGGAGGTGAAGGAGGACTGGGCAAACCGCACACTGGTGATGAATGACTTCACTGATCCATTACTGTCTATTTTAGTCCCGTAATCCAAGTGGGAATGCCCACATCAAAGCCTGGCTCCTTCCTAAGAGGAATTCCCCTCATACTTGGACATGCAAATGAGCAGGGCCTCCTCCAGGCCCCCACACCTGATTGAGGCGTGCAACGCCATTGCCAACGACGTGCCATGGGAATTACATACCAAGGGATGGCATCCAATTGGACCAAACTCTCCCTAAGCAATTTGCTTTGGCTTTATTCACTGGCATAGTCAGGCATGGCAGCACTTCCTTTATTTCACGGCCATGCCGCAAGATTTCTGGCTGGACCTCGCTTGGAAGCCATATTATGGCTGAGAAAGGAGGAAAAGAGGGATTTGGTTTTTACAAAAGAATAGAGCACGGATCTGTGTCAGTGTCTCTGCTCATTCAGGTTTTGGGGATGTTTTCACTTGTTGCCTGAGCTTATGATGAGATGTTCATGATTCTCTTCCTGTTCCTGATCCTATTTGAACAAAACAATTGTCGCTGCTCTGAGTCAGCGCTGCCAAACAAGTTTTCACTCCCAGGAACAAAGAAACGCATGCATGTGATCATCTAAAGCTACTACTACAATGCTAATTGATTCAAAAGTACCAAAGGTGTGCTTCCTGTAGCCTTGACTATTTCAGCTGCACCCCACCTCAAATATGGTACAGCACATGGAAGATATTTACCTGAGAAATAAATAGGAAAAAGCAGTTGTTAAAGACATAAAAATGCATGTAACCAGACTGGAGCTCCTCACTTTTAGTGAGTTTCACTGTCCAAGAAAGAGAAGCTGCTCGAGTGATTTTCTGCTGCACTCCAGACAAGACTCTGAAAGAAGAAGGTCACCCAGCTCCCTGGACGCCACAGCCAATGAAATGGCGAGGGAACAAGGGAGGAATAATAGATATTACAGTGAGCAATTCTTAGCAGGAAAGGGGAATTTATGTACATGCAGATGAGAAGGAAGAAAACGGGTCAGTGACTGCGATGGACCATCTTTTTGGAGGAGAAACCTGGCTGAGGGAGCAGGAGCACAGGTTTAATTTCTGCTCAGCCATGCATTCAGCAGGCAGAACAGCAGCCGGCTGCTCTCGCCGTGACTACAGTCAAAGATCAGGGGTCTTTTACATCGGGGTCACAAAGTGGGCTTTTCTTTCCTTGTAGATAATGAGATAGCAAATGGGCGAGTGCCACAGCCCTTTTCTTGGAGAGCCCTTATATGTGGCTCTGACACCTCTGTGGCTTCACGCTTTAACTGGGCCCTACTCGCACGCCCCCGCCATAATTAATTTGCCTTAATTGCCCTGCTGCTCTGGTTGCTGTCCCAACATTATTTCTCCACTCTCTGCAGATTTAACGTTTAAAAAAATCTCTCCATCAGTCGGCAGGGGGGCTGGAAGAACAGCGAGCCTTTTGTGTCCCGAACAAAGTCGACAAAACAACCACAACATGGGCTTTTGTGCTGCCATCGCAGGAATAATGTTTATTACTGTACAAAAGAAAACAGACCGACTTCCACTTACTAAATGTGTAAAACACTTTCTCTTTTAAATGTAAATTGTTGTCTTTACCGTGACATTCTTCATTGTGTGGAAATGTATTCAAATCAGGGTTGATTCAAAATGATGAACAACACATTTTCTCATGTACTCAGTGGCATCTATCCATGTAGAAATACTGCCATTACTTGGTATAATAAGATCTTTTACTCAAACCTAAGGCTCGATGTAAAAGCACTCCATTACAACCAAGTCATGCATTAATAAAACTATATTATTAATAATAACTATTAATAAGATAATCCCTCTCAGTAATCACTTATGAGCCATTAGGAGAGCGAGTATCTGCAGAGACCCTGACCTCTGCCTGTATTTTCTTGTTTTGCTGTGTTTGGAACGTTTCTGGGCGTCAACAATTGGGCAGTGGGTGTGTAGCTCTCAGCCAATAGCAGCGTGCAGGGTTTGAGGGCGGGACTCTATGAAAGCTCAGCGATCAGGCGCCAGATCGTAAGAAACGTCCAAGAAGAAGCTACGATCCAGAGACGAGGGTCAAATTTGTGTTTATAAACTGCAACCGACAAATCCTGCTCATTCTGCTGTCAGCGAAAGGATCATTGTTCTACAAAAAACATGTATCTCCAAAATGTTGTCATGAGCTCAGAAAAGCAGTCGTGTTTCAGCTTTTGATAATCTAGTGTGGTTTAAAGTGTTTATTTATCTTAAGAATTAGTTGACAGGCCCATTTAATCTGTTAATAAAGCTGCTACTATTGTTACTGTTAATAAAGTAAAAAATCACCAAAAGTGGAGATACAAGGTTTTCACTGGATAATGAAGGTATGTAAGAAATGTACTTTGTGACGTATCAAAAATACTATTCAGAAAAAATGCTGGAATGAGCCTTTTTTATTTGTTACATCAATAAACATTGTATTGGATTATTAGAACAGACGCACTATGTTGTTGCTGGTTGAGGTGGAGCTAATTTTAATAATTATATTGGGTCATTTAATTTCAAACAATGCATGAAATTTTATCGGAAGATGTTTAGTGTATAAAAATCTAGAGTAATCTGTGAATTAGCTGACAGATAAATGGAGCAGTAAATACAACATTTCTACTAGAAATGTGGTGGAGTTGAAGTATAAGCAGCATAAAATGGAAATACTCACAGTATTTGAATGACAGTGCTCAGTAATGTTGCGCCACTGATTAAAAGACATGTTGTGGTTGGATTTTTGAATTT
>JAPZEA010000021.1:29042217-29052288 GCA_029783685.1 Heniochus monoceros | reverse complement strand
AATTTAGAGAAATTGTGCTCTACAATGGCATGTCTCCTTATGTGGATATAAAATGAAGTATTAAAAATATGAATTTTTGGTCATATCACACAGCCCCTTCTACCGATGGCAGCGTTTCAGTGTAGATATTTAAAAAGTAACTTACAATTGTGTATCACAGTAATGCATCACTTGTTGGCGGAAGTCATCAGTAATGTAGTTGCTTTTTAATTAGGTAACTAGTAGCTGTAACTATCACTATTTTCAGTAACTAGCACAGCACTATTACTGAATCTATTACTGAAGTACGCATTTGTATATTATCTACTATATATTTTATATTTGAACCCCTGATTAACTGTCATCTACTTGTACTCTAGTCGTGTTAATCTTTCCTGGATTTCCGTGGCAGCATTAGAGAGTACAGCACTAGTTTATCCAGTGAGGTGTGCAGGAAAAGGCAGGAGAGATGATTAATAATAGAGAACAGATGTGATTTTGTTGGAGGCGGAGGGATGCGTACGTGTTAGATCACTCCTTATCATGGTACAAAATGACAAGAATCAGCAAGCACTGCGGGCCGTGGGGATGTTTACTGGAAATGATGACTGGGGACAGGACCCTGATTCATAATGTCACAGCTGAAGTGCTGATGAACAGGTGAGGTGGTCTGATTAACATTCCATGTCTTTGTTGCAAAGGAACTATTTCAAAGCAGAGCAGATCTTGAAATAGTCATTGATAAGGACAGTAAGTTATTTTAATGCACCATCTCCAGGTCATAATTGTGTGTTTTGGACATTTTCAACACTGAATGGAAACTGCTGTGGGTGGTTTTGATTGGTTTATTACAACAAGCTTTCCTTTGTGCCCTGGCTTTAATTTATTTCACTCCACAGTGTGTTACATGGACTCATACAGTAGTCTGCAGTAACTGTGCTGTTAATTATAGGCCGTGCATCCAACATTAGGCTATGTGCAATTCATGTGTATAATTACATGCAGTGATTATGTGCAATAGCACTAAACAGAGGCTGCTGAGATGATAGCCTTCATTAAATGACCTGGGTCAAAGAGAAACTTCTTTAGCATTTATGAGAAGTGTATAAGTGCTTAGTGAATGGTTTAGAACTCATTATAATGTTGTTGTGGGCAGATATAAGGACATTTTAAGTGTTAATGAATGTATTCATCAACATAACTTCAATAGAGCTGTTGTATAAACAGTTAATGAATGAGCAGTCTGTCATCTGTGATGATATATGAACAAACACACATTCATTTATTAGCTGTTGATTCTAGAAACAGTAGCTTGACAAAAATTCTTAACTGAAGGTCATCTTAGTGTATTTCTCCTGGAGCTTTAAGCTTTACACAGTGGCCTTCATCAGCAGATAGTGTTTGCTCACTTGTCATGGAGAGTGAAGAAGTATTTATGAATAAATGAATACTTCATTGATACGTCATTGATAAGCTGCCTATGAATGCTAAATAAGAGGAGTTAGAATAAGCCTTACCACAGTGACGCCATACATGACAGAAAGGATGTGAGATAACGTGACATCACATTACAGGAATACTGTACAAAGTTACATGGAAAGTGAGTCCAGTTTGCAGGTTTTCTCCCGCCCTGAATAATTCCAGTGTGCTGGTCGGCTGTGGCTCACCAGGTCCCGGGCTAAGCACTGATCCTCAGTTATTCCACATCTCTCTGAACTTGGCTGTCCTGCGGTGGAGCAGCCGTTATGCCGGTTTGATCGACTTCAGGGGGCCTCAAGGTCGGAGCACAATGCAATTCTGAGGTGGAAATCCTAGGTCTTATCAGCGTGACCTTCAGGACTGCTGATACTACTGATTCCACAAATACTACAATCCTTTGCTTCCAAAACAGTGTCACTGCGGCTTATTCTTCAGGAATTCTGTGAAACAAGAGAACGCTGTGAGGACTAATGAAATAAGTCCTCTTTCTAAGTTTTACTTTCAGCGTTTTTCTATGTCAGAGCAGGATTTAGTTCCATCTGATTTACTAACTGCTGTTTGGATTGAGGATATCAGACTGTTGATACATTTTGATTCATGATCACTGATCCAACACACCTGCTTCAGCAGCTTTTGATTTTAGATGAACCCCAAAATAGTGTTCAATTATAGTAATAAAATATGAATCATTTTGCTTAGGCTCATGAAGGATAGATAGATAGATAGATAGATAGATAGATAGATAGATAGATAGACAGACATTTATTTTTACTTTTCACTTTAACCTGATTTGATATTGTGAATCAGAATCTCATTATTTAGACACACTGTAATAGTACAGTGAGTACTAGAGTAGCAGAGAAGTTGCATCCATTTCACATTCTAAAAACTGAGACAAAATATTGCCTTTCTTGTGTAAACAGAATCTAAACATCGAAGACTGAAACTGTTTCTCTAACACAGTATTTTCAAACTGGAAGATCTCTCACATCTTTAAATGTTTCATGACATTATTTCAGGCAGCGCTGACCTCACATTCCTCTCTCAGCCGCAGTAAAGGTTGTGGCAGTAGTATAGTAGCAGTAGCAGTAGTATTGTTGGCAGACTCCCATATTTAGACAGGTATGAGCCTCATTTAATGCTCAAGGTCCATTCTTTTGACGAGTGTAGCCATGGTAAAATACCCCTCCGTCAAGCAGCCCCTCCATCCATCAGCAGCGATCGCTGCAGAGCGACTGCTTCGCCTCGTTTTCACCGTCTCCGGAAAACTTTGTCATTGTAATATCAGTATCTTAAGAAGCGGCAGTTTCAGTATCAATCCAGCATTTCTGACTACGCAGTAAGGCCCGAGTGCAGATGAATCATGGAACAGACATTTCAAAGGCTTCCACATGTACATTAACTGTAGCAGAGCGCTACCTGAGGTCGCCACTTCAGCGTCAGCGTCAATGCTGTGTCACCTCAACAGGTGGTTGGATGGATTAGCGGTGGTCCCACAGTTTGTCTGTGCAGATGTGTAAACGCTGCACAGTGAAGATTTGCTAACCTGTCTGTCATTTGGAAGCTAAAATTCAGCCACATTTTGAAGACTGGCTTCAGGGTAACACTGAAAATCTGTTGGCCGGTCTCTTGCTCGTTTGAGAAATGACCTCTGATGAAACAGACCACAGGACAGAGTCAGTGAGCTGCATTAGAGCAAAACATTTCCTCTTTTAAACAGTGATTTGACTGATTTATAACATTTCATGTCGATTATTCCTTAAGCCTGAGTGATTCAATACAGCTATTTATGTTGAATTTAGACACTTTGTAGTTGATTAATTAATGCATGTAGTTGATGAATTGATGCAGGGAATGAATCATTTAACACCTACTAGTTTGTTGGTTTATTTCTTAATTTTGAACAGACAGACCTTCTTAAATGTGAAATTAATCCTCCAACCTACTCACATCAAGAGATGACAAATGTCTGGACGTGTTTGTCTGCTTTTTGAACGTCTTTGTTTGTTTTAATGTCTAACATAAACATGTCCAAGGACTGCAGGGAGGGAAATTACCTTTTGGCTAAATCTGACACATTTATATCATACTGATGTTAATTAATGTCTGTTGTCCCAAAATAAATAAGTAAGGTAAAGTGAAGTAAAATTCTCTTCTCTGCTAATGATGCACTCCATTAATCTTTAGATAATTAAATATTTTTGTAATGATTGTCGACATTCATGCATGGGTTCAATATTATTTAGCACATAGCCATGTGTTGCATGCATGACTGCATTCATATTCTGGTTTTTAATCCAATATGGTGAATTGTTGCACTGATAATGTGGTTATGTTCATTTTTCCACACAGGGCCTTTGTGTCAATGTTAGAGTCAGTAATTAATTTGAGAATATTTTCAAGGTCAGGCCAGTGTTTAAAACTGTTAGTATTACTTGTCATTTGGCAGAGAGCGGAGCCACAACCTAATAAATCCATTTAATTAAACAAATACATATGTAAGGTGTGCAAATACTAAATAATTAGGAGACACTGACAATGTGTTTGTGAAGAAGACTTAAAATATGAACATGAATAAGAACATCTGAGATGATTGTATTATTAAAGGAGCATCAGGTCACCTCACACTGACGTAAAAGTTGTTAAATAAACTTATCGAGAATAAAAACTGATCAGTACGTGTGTGATTTTTAGAAAATATTCACGTTGTTCCTGTTGAAGTTCTCTCCAAATTTTCCAAAGAGCAAATTGATGAGCCCCTTAAAAAGTAATTAGGCTAGTCATGGCGTTAGGTATAGCAGTGGACAGGGCTTGATGGCTGCAGTGCAGTCCTAATCCAGGGCAGCAGCTGAGCTGTTGATTTGCAGACTGTGGGCCTTGCATTGTGAGGGCTTTATGGTCCCTTTATGGTACGCCAAGAGACACCTGCATGGGCGATATGTTGCCTGGGACATTTTTCTCTCTCCCACTCTGTGACTCCTTTGCTTTTGTATCATTAGCAGAGCAAGGGAGCCGTGAATCACTCGTCTCACCCCCTTGTCCCCCCCATCTTTTTCAACCTCCTTCCACCCCCTAACAGCCCCCACCCCCCACCCTCCCCCTTCTAGGGTGCTAAACGGCTTGACAGAAGGGTGCCCAGACCGTTGGCAGTAGCCATCGACTGGAAGGGAGAAGCTGCCAGGAGTCCTTGATGGATAGGCTCATTTTCCAGCCGGCAGCAAGTCTCGGCGAAGCATCCGTGTCATTTGTAATGTCAGCCAACAAAATGTAATCAAACATTCCAGCGGTTTAATCACAGAGGGCTGCTCGAGAGATGATTGTAGTGTCAATATAATGCTATTTCATTATCTGTTTGTATTTTATATTGACAGTGTCAGATAAACAGTGTGGAAAATTAAGATTAAAAATATGGTAATTTCATTTCAATCACCCCGGCTACAGTTGCTGGCCCATTATGCGATTGATTACTTCTTAATTAAATTTGGGGCTGAATGTAAAGTTTAATCTTCTTTCTTCTCTGCAATTCAGCTCCCCAAAGGCCTCTTAGTAAGTAAGTACCCATTTCATTTGATCTTTAATGAAAAGTAATGGCCCAAATGAATTGTATAAATCAGCTGTCGTGTGTACCTAGTTGACATTCTGTTTCTTTTTCCCTTTCATTTTTAATCCAGCTCTTACACGTGCAGTATTATGACCCAAAACTACAGGCCAGACCGCTTTTGAGCCATTTATTTTTTCAGTAAATATCAGGAATACTGACATGTGTGTACTGATATACTATTAAAATCGCAACGATCCTCATCACACTAGTTTTGTTTAATGAATCACAAACTTTGGTCTTTTTTCTTTAATCCAGCAAAGTAAGAGCGGATTTTATTTCTGTGAAAACATAAAATAAGGTCAAATACAAGTACTCTGCAAGGTGCTTAGCGAAGAAATTAAGAGGAATGTTTTATAGCCTAGAGTGCCACTTTAAGGAGAAAATGCAACCCCTAAACCAGCCGAGGGGTGATAGACATTTTAATTACATGGTAAATTTTGAGATTTTTCTCTGTGCCTGGGCAGAACTCTTAAGCGCTGTCGTGTACTCAAGATTTGGCATCAAATTCTCCCCCATTTCTGCGGCTATATATGAAGTGACACAACTGTTAACGAGAGCTCAGCAGAAAAGAAGGGGTTGAAAAAAGGAGCTCTTCTTTGTGAGTCCCATTCAGTGCGATTTGTCCCCCTTTGTAGTCCTAATTATGTGCCAAAGTAGGATAACAGAAGTTCTCAACTCGGCCATTATGCCAGCACAAAAAAAGAGACGCATACAAGAAGCTGATCACTTTGGAATTAGCAAACATGATACTATACGAGGAGAAAAAAAAATCATTAATACCGTCAGGGATTAGAGGTTCTGATTAAAGGGTAGCTTCTACCGTATGCAAATTAGTGATAGGCATTTATCAGCGCCTGGGCAAGCTGTCTTAGCTGCAAAGCCACATATGTTTTTTAGCTGATTAAAAAACTGCTTGAAGTTGCAGGCTTTTTAATGGCGGGGAGAGAGAGGGAGACAGAGAGGGAGAGAGAGAGAGAGGGAGGCAGAAAGAGAGAGAGAGAGAGAGAGAGAGAGGGAGAGAGGGATAGAGAGGTTGTGAGGCAACTCATTTCCTTTTGGCCAAATTCCCGCAATCGCTCAGAGTATTTGCCTTAATTCCCTCCTTTATTAGCTACATTCTTTTGTATATAATTAAAACATTTCTCAAGTGAGCATGTGCGTGCTTGTTTTATTTCTGTGCTATATTTTTTCATCAGCAAACATATTGTATTCCACGCAGCCCTTTTTGCACTGTATCACCATAGCCTTGATGCTTCTCCCTGAAAGAGTTTAGAACGGTGAATATAAGGGCAGAATTAGGTGAGAATTTGTCAGCAGTCTGCCATTGTGTGAGGGTCTCTGTGTTATTATATTTCCTTTCATATGGAGGTGACCCCCTTTGTGTTAACAAAGAACATGAGGATGAAACTGAGCTCTGTGTGCTTCTCACCCGGCGCTGATAATGCCTTGGTAACCCAGCACCCCCTCTTCTCCTTGAGGGAGCGCTTTAATTTATGCTTTTTCATCTCCCTGGGCGCAGGACTGTTAACCTGCTCTGTGCACTACTGATTCAGGGAAGGGAAACCTCTTATGCACACCAGACTGCTGCGTCAAGTCTCCCCTCTCACTCCGACAGTAGAAAGTTGGTTCTTGATGCACCCAACTAACCGATCCCCCGAAAAAATTTTGTAGGATTACAAGATTTCTTGGTGTTTTTACTTAAATAAATTTTGTTTCTAGGATGGCACTGCTAACTCCTATCATCATCACTATTTTAATCTAGTACTGTTTTTATCACAGTAGGCCGCTTCGTGTCCAGTGACTCATGGCTGATGTCATTCAAAGATAATTTCTCCATGATAAAATTATCTTTGAACACATAATAAATTTCAACCCAGTCAGACAAACAGGAGGGCGCCATCTATTTTGTTGGAATCAAAATATGAGCTGAACTAAGGATCAGTCACCACGGTGGAAATCTAATAAGTATAATTAGTCAAGCAATGTTCTAAAAAAGTACAGTTATGAGGTACTTGTACTTGCCTGTTTTCACTGTATGCTACTTTATACTTCCTCTCCATTTCAGAGGTAAATATTGTATTTTTTACTCCACTCCACTATTTCACAACTGTAGTTACTTTGTGTATTAAGACAAACAACAAGTGTTACTGATTTAAGTAGCAAACAGTATATAAATTAGATAAAATCAGCTCCATCTTGACCACCCGCAACAGTGAAGAGCCGCTCACACATTAAAGCATCAGTAATAATGATCCAATAATATATTTAGTAATGCAACACTCACAGGGTAGCGTTTTCAGTATAATGGGTACTTTAACTACATTTTGCTTGTAATACTTCTGTACTTTTAATCAAGTAGTTTTGAATGCAGGGCTTATAATGCAGGAGTATTTTGTACATTGTGGTATTTCTATCTTAAGTAACAGATCTGATTATTTCGTCCACCAAAAAAGTCAGTAAGCTCCAAAAAAAGAAAATTCAGACCTCCGTTGTTTACAACAGCATCCATAAACCACTGACAAATCCATTTACTACACATTGTGATACTGGAGAAATCAGAGTAAACTAAATAAACAGTCCCATCTGTCCTTCTTTTCCAGGCTTTTGAGACAAAGTTAGCAAATTTAAACACATCAAAATTTAACAGCCATTTGCATTTTCGATCAGCTGCACACCAGAATATTTCAGGGCTTCCTTCAGTCATAAATCAACGTTGAGTTCTTTTAAATTAAAAAAAGGAAATCACAGTGTTGGACTGGTGCAACTGGTGTATTTCTGGTTACCAGTGCAACTAAAGATCTTTAACTTCTAGATAAGGGAGATACATATACATATCTATGCATGATTAGTTTTGTTTTTTGATAAGATATTTAAATCTTATTGTTATTCAGAACTTGAGCAGAGTTCTTCTGCTCATGGAGAACTATAACGTCCCATCACTGAAGTGAAACATGTACGTTTTAAAGTGTGTTTTTTAGTCTTAAAATCAGGACATTTCCATTAAACTCTGCAGTAAACTCCTGCAATAAAGAGGATGTTGATAGTTCTTTCTGTTGCTTCATTTGTTTTGAGGAGCGGAGAAAGTTAATAGCTGAGAGCAGCCTTTTTGATAACAGCCACTATCTATTCTTATTGCGAGAGCCACCCTCAAGTTTAACAGTGGAGCCAGAACAAGGCTGAATATGACTCCCAAAGCAAACCGGAAAACAAAGCCGCTGCCACTCGCCGATCTGGAACCAACACCATCTGACAATCTTTCCGCCACTGGTCTCATTTGTGTACACCAATTAAAAACTAATGAGGTAATAATAAGTTATTGATGTTAAAATGCCACATATAACAATTCAAATACGCAACGCAGAAATTATTTACAGTGGAACAAGTTTGGAGTGAAAAGTTGGCGCGGTTCAACAAGGACACAAACGGGGGATTAAACTGATGATCACTATAACCAAGGATGTGTTCATGACTTAAACATCGAGTACATCCATTTTACATTTTGGCCTTCAAACAAAACGATAAGATTAGATTTTAAGGGAGGAAGGAGGTGCCTCGAGCCTGACAGCCACAACTGATTTTTACTACAGATCACTGTACCTGGAGAAACCAAGATATTGTATCCCTTATTATTCCACACAAAACTTGTACAACTATTCTTCGCATGAGACCAGACTGGGTAATTCATCTACTTGCAAATATATATTTAAGCCGCATTCCATTGTATTTTCTTTCTCATCTCTTTCAATTTGCAACAGGAGAGGCACTAAATTATCATCATCATTGGCTCCCCATCACTGTAATGTATTATTCAAACGCCGCACTATGGATTATGTTGCATGTCTTCTTCATGCCTGAAGTAAGGCCAAAGACACAATTTTCCCCTCAATTGGACAATGAAATTGTATTCTTTCAGCTCACAATGTGTCAAGATAGATGTTTGTATGTGTGTGTGTTTTCCAATGAGAACTTACACGTACACACACACACACACACACACACACACACACGTCAACCAGACACAAGCCATTCAGCATGCAAACCCAGGTTCATCAGATGAATGAACATCCCACTGCATCCGAACCCCTCTGCAAGCTCGGTAAAGCTCGCTTAGTTCAATTAATGTGATGGATAATGAATAAAAGAGCTGCCCAGGATTGGATTGGATTCTTTCTATCCTAATATTGAGCGGTTTTCTAGATGACTATTGAGCACATTAATGATCAATAACCAATTAATTGTTCAAAACAGATAGAAACTGCATGTTTTTCCTCAATGAGAGCTGTGTTTGATTGGTAAATGTAATTGAAAGACATGCAAGGCACTTAGTGTAATTTCTAACCCATTCTTATAACAACAAAGGGGCCGTAGCCTACAGATAAGCTACAGGGTTTGATTTGCAAACAGTTATCTCCATCTTGATCCATCTTCTGAAATCATTCTTTTTATCGTGCACTGCAAGGGTTGCAATCAAACTGGTGTTGGGTTATTTCGTTTTTTTTTTTTTTTTTTACTTTTCCTAAATCATGTTCACAGTTTTTCCAAATGTATTGGCTCATTCTGGACACTGAAAAATACAGATTAAACAATGTCCCAGGAACAAATATTGGATAAAAAGTGTTGCTTCGGACTTGGGCATTAACATGCCTTTTTATTGTATATCTACTTTTATGTTATTCATTTTTTGTTACTATTTTTGCGGGTTTTATGTGTTTTCTAATGATGAGGGTCTATGTAACCACCATTCTGAAAGCTGCCATTTGTTTTTGAATTGATTGTCTTTATTTAGTACCATCATAAATGATGAATAGCATAGCTGTTGACCTTCTTTAGGACGTTATCTTACCACCATTATTTCCACCACCATTTTAGGCCGATGCCTGAATGGAGAATAAGGTGATTGATGTGTGCGGAGCCTCTTTCACCTCAGAGCCTCTCCTTACAGCCACTGTACCTCTGACTCGCCGCCATACTTCTATATACAATCACACAGAAGTCTGCCATTATGGCTGATT
>JAPZEA010000021.1:28805693-28817711 GCA_029783685.1 Heniochus monoceros | reverse complement strand
TTTTAAAAAAAAAAAAAAAAAAAAAAAAAAAAGTTTATATATACTAATATAAGATATTTAATAGATATTTTGGAACTGCTTTTCAAACTCAGGTATCAAATTGATAAGAAATTTCAAACTATTCTTACCCCTATTCCAAAAGTGTTTTCCTGAGAGTCACAATCTTTGTTTTGAGATTAATTATTAATTTTAATTTGGTTAGAAAGAGGTTAAATATTCCCAACACAGCCAAGAATCAATGATCTGGCAGAAAGAGGACTAGTTCTGGCGTTATTACAAAATAAATCATTACACAGATGTGTAATCTCATTTCCTGTAAGGCTGAACCTTACTCACATATCATTTAGCCAATCATAGCCTTATTATTAATTGATTATTGTAACATACAACATACTGCATTATTTATCTCATTTGTGAGCTCTCAGGCCTGTTGTGAAAATGCTAAACATGTGCCTGTAACAGCAGCTGCAGGTCCCATGTATGTTGTTTGGAATCTGACTGCAGCACGGAGTCACTGTCAGTCCTAAAAATAACCGAGTGACAGGCAGCCCGTCCTCAGTTACTTGGCAGAAGCTTTTCGCCATGCTACCCACTCCATGTTGATCCAGCCAGCTGCTCAGCTGCAAACCGCTTTTTTACTGGAAGGATGAGCCGTGATTTCCACTCTCTGCTTCTGTGGTGAGTTTGTTGTTGGTTACTTATTTCCTTTTACAGTATTTGATGACAGGAAATGTCATTTGTTGTTCAGTTCAGAGATTAGAATCATACTATTACATGACATACTATTCATGAGCCAGAAGTACTTTGTAGTCCTCAACAACACATGATGCCACACTTCAGATGTTGTTTCCTAACCTTATAAACTTAGCGAGCCAAAATGTATCTACATTTCTCTTCAGCTGCCTTTTTATTTCCACCATAGTACAAAAACAAAACAAATTTTATGTTACCATTAATTATAAAATCAAAGAAAAATATTTTATCACTTAGTGGTACTAAGTAAATGAAATAAATGAAAAACTGTTCCTGTAGACCCTTTTTTCCTAGTTGCTGTTTCTCTATATGAGGCCGTTACTTTAATATCCTGAAAATTTAAACTGTTGTAGAATAACATTCTGTACTTCATGGTGAAGTTATTGCCGATCTTTTGTGAAAAACAGGATTTTAGAATGATTTCTTCTGTGTATTTATGTATTTTTTCTACCCTTGCAGCTAAGCTCTAAACTCAGTTTTGGACCATCCCTGTTGAAAGACGATTGGACCTACATTTTGCTGAAGTTGACCATGGTGCGTAACGTGGACGACCTGGACTTCTGCCTGTCCTCCCATCCTCAGAGCATCCTGGAGGGCCTGCGCTCCCTCTGCTCTCACCCCAAACTGGTCGATGTAACGCTGAGCGCAGGCGGCCGGGACTTAACCTGTCACCGCGGCGTGTTGGCGCTATGCAGCACGTACTTCCGCTGCATGTTCTCAGGGGACTTTGTGGAGAGCATAGCTGCACGTGTGGAGCTTCACGACGTTGATCCTGATATTCTCAGCTGCTTGTTGGACTTTGCTTACACAGGCAAACTGACCATCAACCAGAGCAACGTGGAGGGCTTGATCTGCACCTCCAGCCAGCTGCAGTTCCAGACAGTAAGAACCGTGTGCAGCCGATACCTCCAGCACCAGATTGATGCAACCAACTGCCTGGGAATCCTGGAGTTCGGGGCGATCCATGGCTGCCCTGAGGTGATGGCCAAAGCGTGGGCCTTCCTCTTGGAGAACTTTGAAGCTGTACAACAAGGTGAGGAGTTTCTACTGTTGGGAAAGGACAGGTTGGTCGCCTGCCTCTCCGACGAAGGACTGCAAATCCGGTCAGAGTGCACCCGCGTGGAGGCCATCCTGAAATGGGTGAGGCACCACAAGGAGTCTCGGCTGTGCCACCTCCCTGAACTCTTCACCTTGTCCCGTCTCTCCCTACTCAGCCTGGACTACCTGGCTGACACCCTGCTGAAGGACAGCCTGGTGGAGGCCTCTCCCAGCGGCAGAGAAGCTGTGGAAAAAATTTACAGAGAGGTTAGTGAGTTCACGCTTCCTCCTTCTTTTCTCTCTTATCTTTGTTTGCTCAATCTTGTCGAATTCCCAAAACAGTCATGACTTTTACTTTTGTAGAAAATGGATTTGGCACCAGAATATAGAGACAGACTCAACTCTCAGAGTCCACAACCGAACCTGCAAGAGGTGCTGTTTGTAATGGGAGGTAGTTCGCTGGACGACTCGGATGATGAAGATGACTCAGATGAAGAGCAGGACAGAGACCCAAGACTGCAAAGGCTGCTGCTGAGGAACTGCGCCTTCTACAACACGAAGACAAGTACAGACATTTTTTGCACATATCAAAATTTCAAGTTTGTGTGAGTTCAGAATCAATTTTACAACCGACCTTTGTTGGGAAATGTCCGTCTGATTCCTCTAAAAAACAGTTTGGCAGATGTGTCGTGGGTCGTTAAATGTAGCGTTGACAGAAAAACAGCCCTGCAGGAATGCGGTCTGGATGTGACAAAATTGGACCATCTTCTCAGTTCGTCAAATGAGCGTTTTATTGCGCAGAGCTGGAAGAAGCCATCCATGTCCGTGTTTTTCATGGGATGTCAAGGAAAAGATCGTTGCATCTCATTCTAAGATTTCTGGTCTTATGTCGAGGCACTGACAACCCCAGCCGCAACGCTGAGGACTGTGCCAGAAAAGTCACATTTCTCTCCTGACCTAAGTTTGACTTACTGTCAGTTAAATGATCATTGAGGACATGTGTGTGTCTTTGCCTAATTTCCCTGATATTTATCATTTGCTTCCTGTATTTGTGAAAGCTGTCATCTAGTTTCCCCTCACTCTCTGAATAATGCTCAAACCTTTCTTTTTTTCTGCAGAACAGTGGCATGAGCTCCCTAATTTCCCCAACCCTAACAAGTGGGGCTACTCCATGGTCTCTTTAAACAATGACGTGTACGTCACAGGTGAGTCAAGTGCATGCCGCGCTTTAAAACATAGAAACTTCGGGAGCAAAAGGACCACAAACGATTTTGAGCAGACTACTTTCCTTCGTGAGGAATGCAGGACGTCAGCCTTTTGACAAAGTGCTCTTGTCTCTCTGACAGGGGGCTCGCGAGGTTCGAATACCAACACCTGGTCGACCACAGAGACCTGGAAGTATATCACAAGAGAGGGGAGGTGGGTTACTGTGGCACCCATGCTCCGACCTCGGACTAACCACACTTCAGCAACGCTCAACGGGGAGATTTACGTCATTGGAGGTAAGAAAATAAATACAATTCTGCATGTGGTGCCTTAAACCTGCAGCGCAGTGGAAAACTCTGATACGTTCAAGTGGCTCATCTGCCATTAATGGCTTCACTCTGCGGTGATAGTTTGTCAGAATTTGCTTGCACTTCTTCTTTGTGGTCGATTAAAATATGGCCACATTTTAGAACAGGACAGTGTTTTAGATGTGTGCTGTGCTGGTGACACACACATCTTTAAATTTCAGTCCTCATCACTCTCTCTACTTACATTTCCCTCCTTTAGGAACGACAGCAGATCGTGTTGAGGTTGAGCATTATGACCCTTACAGCGACACATGGGCCTTGACTTGCCACGCCTTAAAATATGTGACTAACTTCACCGCCACAGCGTGTCACGGGAAGCTCTATGTGATTGGCTCCTGTGCTGTGAAGTACAATGCTCTGACCATGCAGTGTTACAACCCCGTTATAGGTAAGGCTGATGCAGGGTTTATTTGTAGCTCCACTTCCAATGTTGCAATTTTGAGTTGTGGATATTGTCATTTTTTTCATTTTTGTCTCAGTTGTGTTTGTTGTTGTCTCAATATATTTGTCAGTTTTCTTTTGGGACAATTTTTCAACAGTTTCTATCATTCTATCAAGTTATTTTCTGACATTTCCTCCATGTATGTGAACTGGTGGATGAGGGAGTTTTCTTTAACATGTTTTCAGGCTGTCTGTCCCTATTTCTTTTAAATATTTTGTTTTAGTTTCATCGTTATTGATAAATCCTTGATGATAATAAGTTTTCCATCAAGTTTGCAGTTAAAGGACCTAATTGTGTTAACGTTTTCTTTGTTTGTTTGTTTTACAGATAGCTGGATCAGCATATGTTCGCCCTTCATCCCTAAGTACTTGTCCTCTCCTCGTTCTGTCTGTGTGGATGGAACTATATATCTGGTTGCTGACAACACTAAGAAAGTTTACTCTTATGATCCAGAGGCGAACATGTGGCAGAAGGTAGGCTTAGATATGACTGTTGATTACAGTCACAATACAGTAATTTGAGGGGATTATACAACCCTGAAAGTTGGGACACTGTGTTGAACATAAATAAGACAGAATGTGATCATTTGCTAATCCTTTTTGACATATACTCCTCTGAAAACAGTACAAAGACAATATATTTAAAGTTTTTTACCTCATCAACTTCATTCACCACTTTGTGAACACATGAATAAAGGATATAACTACATGGGCTCAGGGACACTTCATGAACCTGTAGTCATTAAACACAGTTTGTTTGTAAATGACTGCATTCTGTTTTTGTTTATGTTTTATACAGAGTCCCAACTTTTTTAGAATCAGGGCTGTATCAAAAATAACCCGTTTTATTCAATTGTCATTTTGCCTTTGACCTTTTCCTCTCTCCAGGTCCAGCTTCTCCACATGCTCCATGAGAATGGCGGCCTGGTAACGCTGGATGGCAAGCTGTTTGTCACCGGAGGCCATTGGAAAGGGATGGAGGGGGACTACGGGGTGGAAGTGGAGATTTACAACCGAGCGTCCAACACCTGGGAGGTGGAGTGCTACCTGCCAAGACTCTGGTTCTACAGCGGAGTCTGCACCATCTTCCTTGATCCATCCCAGTGGCCTGAGCTCTTCACCATAGATTCAACATAACGGCCTCAGACTCAAATAGTTCCCAGAGACATGCTCTTATGATATCAGTGTTACAGTGCAAATTGTATGTTTATGCCAGGATGCTATTGTGCCCTATAGTGTGTTATATGATCCTCAGGTATTCTTGGTTGTATTTAGGGCCTTGCTTGGCTGCTCAGCTTGTGTCTATTTATACTTTGTATCATGTGTTTGAGATCTAATTTCCTTTTTGTGTTATTGAATGGTGCTTGTGAATCATGAAATCACTGTAGATTATTATTATTATTGTTATTATTGGTTGTTTATCAAGGGTTTGGAACTGGAAATGCTGCAATTATTAATAAAATATGTTCCTGGTCAACCAGATTTTTAAATTGTCTTTGGGAAACCTGTTTACTTGGCCTTCAGGGCCTTGATGATCATTAACCAATCGAAATCCAGTATCTTGGCTCGTGGCGTCCGTCCTGTCATGGAAACACCCAAGCCAGCATTCTATTTCCATGGCAACGGTCCGGAAGCGCGTGGTGACCGTGGTAACGTCGACTGGGATTAGCATGTTGCTACTTGCCTGCAGTCGCTCCAGAAGTTTGTCGGCTAAAAAGTCCCGTGAGTGACTTTTTCTTT
This sequence comes from Heniochus monoceros, assembly GCA_029783685.1. Classification (NCBI taxonomy): domain Eukaryota; kingdom Metazoa; phylum Chordata; class Actinopteri; order Chaetodontiformes; family Chaetodontidae; genus Heniochus; species Heniochus monoceros. The sequence goes on along the minus strand of JAPZEA010000021.1, from coordinate 28,812,165 downwards.
CTTTCAGCAGGTGCCAGTCCAGTACGACCTTTCTTTATTTCTTATGACATTATTTTCATGACTAGTTGAGGTTTCTGCTTTGTTTGACTCAATATTTGACTCCTTGAAGTTTAATATCTTAAATTATAGCAAGCTGAGGTTTCTGTCTCGTCACATGAATCCTTTAAATGTTTATCGTTTCTAGCTGACATTTTGTTGTTAAAGCTGGGCCAGGTTTGCAATGAGTTCTCAACGGGAGCCAGGAGCACACTCACCCAGACTGGAAGCTGTGATTCAGGTTGGTATATAGCAGCTGTTCACTGTGTTAATTAGCCATATTTTAACAAGCTCATTTTCTTCCTGGGTCACAGCAGGAAAAGCTAACGTGTAAATAATGAGATCAAACATGATGGCTGAATTCCTTTGGTTGCTTCAGGTTTAGGGTCCTGCTATTGTGCATACTGCCTCAATGTCGTGTCTTACTGTGACACTTGAATAGGACGGAGCCATTGTTATTTAACACCTGCCGTGACAAGTCAAAATATCAGCTGTGGAAAAGGCCTTCTGACAGGCAGTGGAGGAAGAAGTGCTCAGATCTTTTACTTAAATAAAAATAGCAAAACAGTGTAGAAATACTCTGTTACAAGTCAAAGGCATTCAAAAATGTAATAAAAGTAAAAAATTATTGGCATCAAAATATACTTTTAAGTACCAAAAGTAAATGTACTCACTATGTAGAATGTGTTCTATAAGTGTATTATAATTATTGATGAAATAATACAAGCATAATTTTAATGTTGCAGCTGTTAAAGGAGGAGCTAATTTTAACTAGTTCATATAATGCTGGGTAGTTGAATCTATTATAAATACATCATAATGCATTTGTTTATATTTTTTTTATTGTTAATAATTTGAATCTTGAAATATATTCTTTTTACTTTAGAATTTTCTTTCTTTTAGACTTTAGATGTTATTATCCCAGAGGGAGATTTGTTTTCACAGCCAGTTCAACAGAGAAACACACAGGTATAGACACATACAGCAGCAGCATACAGATAAAGACAATACACGGAGTCCATAAATACTTGTACATTCATATATCCCAGTACACAACATTGTCAGTGAGGCAGTTTGTTCAATTCTGCAATGCAGAGGGAATAAAACTCCTGCTGAAGCAAGCTCTTCTCCATTTTATGGTCCCGTATCTCCATCCTGACGGCAGTAATGCGAAGTGTTGATTGAGGGCTGATCGGTGTCGTTTGCTGTACGTGCCTGGCGTGTGATGACTGTGTGGTTCATGTCTGAGAGACTGGGTGTGAGAAGGCTGATGATTTTAGAGGCAGTATGTGTGATGCCAGTGATTTTGTTTTTGTTTGGGATGGTCAACATGGTGAAGAAGCAGGGGGGACAGTTCAGCAGGATGGGTTGAATTATGCTTTTGTAAAGCAACAACAGGAGGTGGGGGCAGCAGACAGTGAGGTTACAGATAACGTGGAGTCCTTGCCTCTGAAATGTTGCAGAGCACACACATAAAATAGCAGAAAATGGAAATACTCAGGTAAAGTAGAAGTACCTCAAAATTGTACTTAAAGTACAGTACTTGAGGAATTGTACTCAGTTATTTCAACTTGCTGAAAGGAAAACTTAGAAACACAGTAGAAAAGTGATTAAATAGAGCTATGTGAATAAATGACCTTATTGGATAAGTTAGGATTTCAGTGCATTTTGTTCTCTAGTGGTGGCAAGTAACTAAGTACATTTACTCCGGTATGGTGCTTATGTAATTTATAGGTACTTTCACTTCACTTGACAATTTCTACTACGTCATACTTCTACTGCACTATGTGTCAGAGTAAAATATTGTACTTTTTACTCTATTATATTTATCTTTGCATTAGTTACTTTACAGATCGGAACTTTTCATACAAAACATATCAAATATTAAACACTGTTAAAGATAAAAATGCCTCAAACTATATTAAATAGTTAAATGATCTACAGCCTGTTCTGCTTAAGAAGTGCTGTTGAGTAAGTGCATTTCTATACTTCTCTGTATTTTTACTTTTGAATGTGGTATTACTACTTTTACTGAAGTAAAAGTACTTCCTCCGCCACTGTTTTCCTCATAGTTTAACCTTAATGAGTTGGGCCTTTTCTGCTCAGTTATGTGGCTGGTATGATTGTAGAAGTTGGAGGAGTCCTTGCTTCACTCTGGTGGCAGCTCAGGAGAGAGGACTCTGACCCTTAGAGGTTATGGACAGGAGTCCGGTGTTACGCCTACACCTGTCTCCACCCGCATCCGCCAGATCATCACCCACAACCTGGCGGAGCAGCCAGCTGGTAGGGAAGAGAGCTTTAATTGAAATTCACAGACAAAAACACTGAACACAATAAGTACAAAAAATAAATCTGTCTTGCTAGATATCAGTTATCGTTATACCCCATGAGGTGAGACTGACGCTTCTGTATGCATGATCTGTTTCCTAATCTCAGGTGAGAGCTCTCAGGTCAGTGAGCTGGAGGAGAGCAGGGCCCTGAGGGAGCAGCTGTCTCCCGGCCAGATGGACCATGACCAGCCGCTAGTCAAACACGCCAGTCTCACAGACAGGGTAGGAGTGACACAGGGCAGCAGCACAGTCTCAGGTCAAGGTCAACCTGCGCAGCATTATTTACATTTACAGCATTTGTTGTACTCACGCTGTTAAGATGTAACCGAAAGGGAAAAAATGTAAGATGTCATCAAAAATGATATAACAGGCCAAATGGGATAGGTGATATCATCCAGGTAAGTCCATCTGATACACATTAACAAACAGCCTTCTCATGAACATCTTAATCGTGTTAGCGTCAACATATGTAACCACGGTTCACCTCATCAAATAGTATCTCCACATGCTTTTTCTACAGAAAGTGTTTCCCAAACTAGCAAGGAGACCTAACTGTGACTGCATTGGCAGACATTGTTTCTAATGTGGCTCTTACAGGAGTTGGAGTATTTGATACTGTGGAGGGTAAATTTGTGCAGTTTTGTTTGGAGATGAGATCAAGAAGGTCAGCCACACTAGAGCATTGACAGCAAAAAGCTACATGTGTTTGAAATGGAATATGGTTACAGTAAACATCAGTGTACCACCGCCCTTTCCAGCAGGGAAAGCCTTTTGGGGCTGAACAAACAAACAGTGTGGAAAGGCTGAAGCAGCTTTGCATGTAATGCAGTGAAAATTAAGTTGGAAAAAGTGTGGTTATATAGTACATGTACAGACTCATGGCTGAATTAATGTAACTTGGCACAAACATATTTTATGTCACGCATTTTTTGCTGTAGAATTACAGTTCACATATTTTAGTAAGTACTCTATGAGCATCCATTGTGTGTGTGTGGGTGAGTGTTGATGCATGTGCGTGTGTGTATGTGTTTGTAAGGGTAAATAAGAGAGGGGAGGGTGGTTCATGAAGGGTTTCCTTGTGGTCTGTTCAGGTAGACTCAGACCCCCTGTGCTCTCGTGGACCAGCGTCTCCCTTCATAGCCCCCCATAGCTGCCCCTTCATGTAGCGGCTGCTGTTTTTGGGGGAAAACTGTGAAGGTCACCGGCCTCCTCCCCGGAGACGGTCAAAGAAAGAGCTCATTTTTCATGGTGCACAAAGCAGCTATTTGTGATAACACTGCCCTCATTCTGCTGCTCAAATTTAATGAATTGCCACTGCTTGCCTTACTCTTGGAACTTATTTTAAAACCAAGGCTATAAATAAAACCTAATTAGCTTGGCAGATATATATATATAGCATATTTATTTTGTTGATATTTTTATATGTGTGAAAAGGCACTAAACAGAAAAAAAACATGCAGAGTGTTGCTGACATTTGATGCTCACACCACTGAGGGTTTAACATGAGACAAACCTTTTTTTTTTTCCACAAAGATCACATACGCTGTAATTGTTCACACAGCTAAATGTTTTATCTAGTAACGTCTCAGAAGTCAAGAGGTTCATTACAGGACTCCTGTTGTGACTTGTCTCATCCGGTGAAAGGCTTGGCTGTGATGTGATGTTAATGCAGTGTGCAAATCAGCGCCCCAGAGCCAAATATACTGCCTTTGCTGTGGCATCTATGTGGAGCTAATGTTTAGGCCGACAGTTATCTGCATGAAAGCCTTTTCTCTCAAGATTTACAGCAAAAACGATCATATTACAGACAGATAGCACTGTAATGTAAATGTATATTTGCCATCAAATCTCAAGAGTTTTGGCATTATTTCAATTTATGTAATTGTTCATTGGCTTTCGGTGGTATCATGCAAAGATGATGTGAAATCTAGTTGTTGAAATTGATCATTCTGAGGAAATTGTTGTCATAGTCACATGCTGAATTCTTATAGTTTTTGTTGTACATGTGAAGAGATTTGTCTGATGGAGTGCACAGCAGTGAAACGCAGTTTGCTGCAATGAAGATAAATAAGAAACATATTATTATTGTTATCACCAGCAGCCATACCCTGTTACAGCCATTATGTTTGTCAGCTTTGAAATAACAACTTACTTTTACTATTTATTTTGTTGAGAAGCAGCTTTTAAGACAACATTTGTCATAGTTGCCCTAAATTTGAGCTTACTTCCCTGGAAAGTTTCCATGGAGTATTGAAATTTAAATTTGTCTTAATAATTTGCTCGTAATTCTGCACTTTGCATTCCTTCAAGGATAACTATAGAAGGCTGGCAGCAGTGTGGTGTTCCTTGAGCAGTTTTTGGCTGCATTTGTTGCTGAGAAGCACAACATGGTGTGGACCAGGTATCAGCCTGCCCACACAGTAACAGCCATCCTACAGTTGGCAGCTCACAGCTGGAGTATGCCCTCCTGTCATTTCCAGGGGTCAAACAACAACCCCTCAACCGCTTACAGACCAACACATCAGGCTGATACAATGTTACCGGGCCTTTTTCATTCCAGTGTGTCAGGCACTGGATGTACCAAGCCAAAGACAAACACACTTTAAAGCCAGCAGCAGGAAGAAGTCAGTCTCTCTGTGGGCTTTAATTTCTCTAGTTTCATTACCATATTGTTGTTGCTCAGTAATTTTCCAGCAGATTTCACAGTGGAGTCTCTGCTGGTTGCTGATAGCAGGACCCCAGAAAGACATCGTCTTCACTTCTTCACAAACGTGACATAACATGTTGATTAGTGAGCTTTACAGGTGCTGCTGGTGGACTTTTTCACTTTGGACAAACTTTCCAGTCTTTGTGCTAAGCTAACAAAGCTTATGGTGGCTTCATACCATTTCTTTTACTGTACAGACCATTTTCTCATCTAACTCATAGCATGAGAGTGAATGCAGTTTTCCCACAATGTCTACTATTCTTCAAAGCAACAATGTTTTGACATGTGTTCTTGGAAGATGCTAAAAAATATGATGCCCAAGTTTCTTTCTGACAAACATCAGATGCTCGTAATGTCAGAATGTCAGCTGAAGCAGGCCCATCACTGAATGAGAAACATATGGAGTTATCCTAAATCCCCATTTTTTCCAAGCTTTCCTCAAGTCTCTTTGACCTGACAGAGGACCATTAACGCAACACTGGTGAAGTCACACCAGGACTCTGAAAGCCTTCCTCTGTGTCTCTGTTAAGTCACTCAGCGTGATCACTGGTGACCCCAGAAAATTGCACCTGAACCAGGATAAACCTTGACCCAGTTTGTGAGCTGGATGGCCTCAGGAGGTTGGAGAACATGTTGGGGTGAATTCTGAACCCTCTGTGTTGCTTTTGGAGCCCTGCCAGTGTGCATTTTCTCAGACATAGACATCCATACCCTACTGCCTGAACACTTGTGAGTGGCTGCACAATACTGCAGTGTGGAAGTTGGCTGGATAAAGATAAACTGGTGCTGAATGATTTCTGACACCAACTGCCATTTGCCAGTGCCCCCTGAAATCTTGAATCCCCTGGGTCTCTGCATAAGAACCCTGTCAAACATAGTTGGAGCAGATAAAGTCTGTTTTAGGGATTGTGTTACTGTCCCCTTTCACCCTGCTACCCACCTCTGTTTCAAGTTTGTTTTCCCTGCTGGCACGAACCCATTCGTTTAGGGTTCAGTTTGAATGGGACGCTGCCAAAAAGTCAGACTCTCTCAACTATCATGAAATTGTAAAAATTAATTGCCTTCCCAGGAGGAAATATGCTTAAAAGCCCATCCCAGCACAGAATTTTTGATGAAAGTATTCCATTAAACCTTTTCAACATTTGACATTAGGCTGCTCATGTTACCTGACTTTAAAGTCAAACATTAAAAACACTTTTCAGTTCTTTTTCACATGTCAGGAGCGTCTTAATCTGATGTGAAGTTCTGAACTGACTGAGTAAGTGTGAGTGTTTGTGTGTGTGTGTGTGTTTTGTACGCCATTGTCCTTGCAGGCGAGTGGGGGTTGGTGTGTAAGCTCTCAGGTCATTTGTGCCAACCAGACTCATAAAGGACATTTACTGAAAAGTGTTTGCAGCAT
>JAPZEA010000021.1:28525861-28536912 GCA_029783685.1 Heniochus monoceros | reverse complement strand
CACCCTCTTAGTCTAGTGTGTTAGCATGCTAACATCTGCTAATTAAAACTAAGCAGAAAGTACAGCTGAGGCTGATGTGGATTTTAATTGGTTTTCCTGGTATATAAACCAAAGTACTGGACAAAGTGAAATTTTGAGTTCGTGATGGCGCTAAATTAAAAGTCAGGAGGATCACCAAAGTTATTATGGTTCATCCTGATGGGAATATGAATATCTGTAATAAATTGTATGGCAATCCATCCACTGTATGTTGAGATATTTTGCCAGAAACAAGCCAGAGGCTCACCAAAGTTGTTAGGATTCTTCTTCTGGTGACGGTTGCTGACGTATCAACCAGACTGACAGACCGACGCACGCTGCTAGCATGGCTGAAAACACTTCTACAATATGTAGTTTAACTTTTAGATAAAGTTGTGTCATTTCCATAAACAGCTGGGCACTGTAGTTTTCAGCAAACATAACCAAAACTAGAGTAAAAAGTGCATTCGTTAGGGACTATATTTAAGTGCAGATTGATACACAGTTAGTACACTAGCAAGTATTTACTGCACCGGGATGGTGTCTGTGAGACTGATTCAAAACAAACTGCAGAGTTAAACAGAAAGACGTAACTCAGTGCGACAGTGTGGCTCATTGATGTGTTTGAATAGTTTTTGGACAACATCGGAGCTCTTTGAAGAATAAAATATACACACTGTCACTTGTTAGTTGGAGCAGTTTATTCTTTCTTTTGGTCTTTTCATGGGGTTTTTCACATAAAAAACATAGAATAGAAGCATCTTTATCCTTTAAATTGCACATATGAACAATTTCACTATTATGCCATTCTTGTGATTCTTATCTCAGCTCTCTGAATATTGCCCGAAGGCTGTGGGCCAGTTGGAAAATCATTAACCTCACTGAAAACAGTGCAGATACTTCTAGAAGAGTGTTGTATCATACTGTGATATCCATCTTTTTTCAGACTATTGTCGCCTCTTATAACAAGCAAGCTAGCATGAGTGTTGAAGAAGCGAAGGTGGCCTTTCTGAAGGTGGTTTACCGCTGGCCGACGTTCGGCTGTGCTTTCTTTGAAGTGAAGGTAAAAGCTGCAGCGAATGCAGCACAAATGCTGCTTTATCTTGCTATCTGTAGTCCATTTGGTTGAGTGGGTGGCTTGTTTATCTGATGCTGTTCCTCTCTGTCTCAGTCCTTCACACCATCAGCCACCATGTGAAAAAGAGTCAGTGTGAGAAGTTTTGCCTTTTTTCCTTTTCAGCAAACGTCAGAGCAAAGTTTCCCAGATATTGTACGAATAGCCATCAGCAAGCAAGGCCTCACCATCATCCACCCGAAAACCAAGGTGAAACAAAACAAACAAAAAGCAGCATTAACAGTGTTTCCTTTAACATCCTGCTCCTGTTTTTTACCATCAGTTCTTTTCTCTTGTAAAGGACGTTTTGGCAAGTCACCCGTTCAACCGCATCGCAAACTGGTGCAGTGGAAGCACCTTTTTTCACATGACTGTCGGCAACTTAGTGAAGAGCAACAAATTCCTGTGTGAAACCTCCCTGGTGAGATCTACACGTGAGCTTTAAGTGATGAACTGTTTGTCCTTTTCATTTCCTCTCTTCACCTCTGCGTCTTCTTCTCAAAAGGGCTACAAGATGGACGATCTAATAACCTCCTACGTCAACATGTACCTCAGAGAGAGGAGGGCGCTGCGGGCCGGGAACCAGCGCTTCAACAGCTGAGCCTCGGCAACACGAGTGTGACGCAACTCGTGCCTGTAGCTGCAGAGTTAAACCAACACATGTCGTTCTCACACACACACACACACACACACACACACACACACACACACACACACACACACAGATGTGGAACTTTTGTCTGTTTTTGAAAGTTTAAATCAACTTTATTTGTGCTCTGTGAAAAAACAAAATGACTCATCTCATGAAAGAAAATTGTTGTAGATTTCTCACTTTTTATTTAAAGCCGCTGTTTCTTTGGCCTGTGTACAAGTAACGTAATCCTACATGAACAACTCGTTCTAGGTAATACTGACACTGTGAACATAATGTTTTGAGCCCTTAATTTGTGGAGAGAAAAAGTCTTTTATGTGCTTCATGATCCACAAATGAGAAAAAATAGAAATGTATATAACAGTTTGTGGATAAATTATGGCTTCCTTAAATGCTTGTTCCTGTCCCTAAATACCACCTGAGTTAAATAAATGCAAAACAAATGTGCAAATACAACCCATTTGGACTAATGCCAGTATTTATAGCACTACATATTCACAGTTTCAGTCTTATTTTTAATTTCAAGACTCTTTTTACACTTCTGATCCAAATCTGCATGTTGCATTCAGGTGCTAAACTCAACTGTCTGGACTGCAGCACTTTCATGAATTTCCATTTGGAAAAAGCTTTTTGGTTTTTCAGAAGTATTTCATCTGCATCTGCTGAACAAAATTTCACAAATTCTTTTAGACATTTCTTTAAGACGTATGCACAGGAAGCATAACTGTATTTACTCAAGTTTGGTGGTATTTGTTTGTGTATAGAAAAATTAATTTGCAAACACCATAATTCATCCACAAATCATCAAACACATTTGTAAACCTTGTCATGAATTTGCTACTATTACTATTTAAATCTGATTAAAACTAATTATCCTCAATATTAATCTGCCTGGCTTCAAAAACCCTTTTTATACACTGAAAATGTAAAGCAAACAAAAGTTAAAAATCATCCATGTTTGCTAGCTTACAGCCCAGTTCCTAGGCTTAGTTAGCACATTGCTAAGTTTCTGTGGGTGTTGTCGCTACCAGCTGTTGATGAAGCTGAGTGTAACTGTTCAAAATGTTGACAGAATCGTTTCCATCAAAAACTCCTCTGCAGCTCCTTCACAGCAGTCAGAAGAATGACATGTTTATGATGGCGAGCACTTACACAATGTTTTCGCTTCAGGGTTACGAGACGCACAACAGACCGAGCTGAGAAGCCCAACAAAGGCGAGTCCATCCCAATTAGCAGTTGGCAGTAGATTAACAGGATAGTGATGGCGAAGCTTCTCCGCAGTCTGCGCAGATAGTGGTTTCATTCAAGTCTACAGAATACCATTTGCATATCGATGAAACAGAGAAGAGAAAGAGGCGAAGTGTGTGACACACAGCTGTGATCTCCTCGTATGAAAGAAATATTATCCCCCTCCGGCCAGTGGGACCTCTCTCCACATCTGTCCGATGGCTATGTGACTGATTATTTTGGGCATTCCAATTCAGGATGCCCCCAGGAGGCGAGACGCCAACAAGGGCCTCTGTTTCCTTCAAGCACACCCCCCCCTCCCTGCTCTTGTTTTTCACTTGCTCTCCTATAGGGAATGGGGCCCTCTGTGGATCTTAACAGACCATTTACAAAAGATCATCTCACAGACTTTAGTCATAAACTTCTTAATTAACAACACAGTCCATCTTCTATCTATCAGTGGGGGGGTGGGAGTTCATAGTAAAGGCGCCCGGCGCACCACTCGGACTGGTTTCCATGGAGTCATACCCAACGACTCGTTGCGACTGAGGCACGCCATTCTTCTCCCCGCCGCTAAAATGTGCTGCTTATTCTGACTCAGGCTATTGTGGAGCGCACAAGTGGCTCTCTGAGGAGAAGGGGATGGAGAAAGAAAGGGTGGGGTCAAGGTTCAAACGAAAGGCTCCCATTGGGACTCCCTTTCTGTTATCAAATTTGTTGAGACACAAAAAGAGCAACAGTCTCATTCCCAAGGACATCTTGAGGGAGAGAAAGGGGGTTATAGGACAGCATTCTTTGTGTCAGGGCTTGAGTTCTTCCACAGCTCAGCGGTGAACTCCCGGGCTTCACTCTGCTCCTGCACTGATTGTAGTCTGCTCTGTCAGCAGCTGAATTGTTCCTCAAGCAGCTTTTTCTTCAAGAAGTCCACTCTGAAAAGCTCTAAAGCTCCGGTAAGTCTCTTTATTTTATTTAGACTTTGAGAAAGCAAAAGAGATGTAGTTAACTGTTATGAGTTTATTAAAAGTCCACAAGAGGGATTCCTTCTATTGTTTTCATTGTATTTAAGTGGCAGTAAAAAATGAAGTTCACTGTACGCTAGCAGTGAGTATTTATTCTGTAAATGTGTCACTTTTGTCATGTAAATCCCGAGACACCTCAGCATGATGACAATCTGTCATCCGCTTTTTAAGATCGTCTCCAAATGCGCTCGCATTTAATCCAATAACCAAATTTCACGTTCACTTTTTATCCCACTGGGGTTTTACTGTGACGAGTTCTAACAATGGCTGATTGTGCACATTACAGCTGTCACAGTTTTGTCACAACAAATTGTCACTGACTAATCTCTGAAAAGGCCTGACGCCAGCGAGCTCCGTCTCCTCTCCGCCAACACTCCTCACATGTGAACGCCTGCACAGATCTGCTCACCCAGATCATTGTGATGAAGGCATATTTCAGGATTGCCTCTCTTTAGGATTATCCCTCTGGGATCCGTATTTATGGAAGCTTTTCCATTGAGCTCTGCTGCACCCGGTTTGTTATCCCTGCTGGGGCTTCAACCCTTTTCTTTGGGGGACTTGTGCTCCTGAATGCGCCGAGTCTGAGCCTTGGCTGAGAAGTGCCCTTCGTTGTGGGTCTCACAGCTCCAGTCGGTGCAGGAGCATAACACACAGTGAAAAGAGCCATGCTACTGCATCTGGCTGGTTCCTAATGGGCCAAAAGTCTGGACAGTGGGCTGGTGAAACGGAGATTTAGCGATTTAGAGACAATCCCTTTCCTTTTTTGTTAAGGAGCCCTGCAGCGGTGCAGCATTATTTAATCACATTTCACTGCTCGGTGAACTGTTTGCATTGTGTGTTTGGGAACCTCCATTCAGCTATAGAAACATCTGTGTGATGACAAGTTCATCCCTGCTACATGTTATGATGTTGTTCTTGGATGCTCCAAAAATTTCAAAGTGAGGGTTGAAGAGAAGCTTTTTCTGAGATTAATTGCCGTTCACGCCCCAGTGATGTTTGTGTAGATGTTAGGCTAAAGCAGAAAAGGAGGAGATAAAAAAACAGAATAGAAGGAGTGGATGGTCGGAGCTTGCCAGAGAGCCGGGAGGGACGGAGGAGTGGGCGGTCATTTTGAGGTGTGTCTGAATAGTTCTCTAAAATTGGAAAAAACAAATGTGCAATCCTGTGAGGAATGTGTGAAATTATGTTCCATTTCATTCTCATCGTTAAAGTTTAAACCGTCACTGAGGCAATGAGACTCAAAAGTACAGCGAGGGGCCTTTTTACTTTATGTCTCACATATGTAGCTGTAATAACAGCTTAAATAGTTTGGCATGTTGGGAAATGCAAGATAATAAACAGGACTCCTGTGTCTGTTCAATATGAAGCCGGAGTCAGCAGCTGCTTAGCTTAGCTTAGCATAAAGCCTGGAAACAGGGGGAAACAGCTCGCCTGGCTCTTGCATATAAAACCACAAATGTTTATTTCTATAATACAGTTTTTGTAAAGATTAAACAATCGAGATATAATGTGTTAATTAGGTAATGTTAGAGGAGCTGCTGGGCGGATGTTTTTGTGTCCTGGCTAAGCTAACTGACTGCTGCCGCTAGCTTGATATTTAGCACATAAGCATGAGAATCAATCTCATACTCATGGCTATCTGTAAGACGATGAATAATAGTATTTCCCAAAATGTCAAACGTGATGTAAACATTGGAACTACTTATGTCTTATTCTGTTGCACTAAATATTACGCTATAACATTATCTGTATAGTAGCTGACCAATATTTCCCTCACAGTGTTATCTTGTGCAGAGGTTCCCGTGTTTACCTTGAGTAGCTGAAGTTTTCTTTCTGAGAGTTTGCCATTCAGCCTACATGAAAGAATTCTGGCTGACCAATCAGACTCTGAGACCAGAGACGCTGTAGAAGGAAGAAGAGTAGACTTCCTGAGTGTGTGGAGGAAGTCTCACACTCGTCGTGGTCAGGATGAAGTAATTATCCGCTCTGAGGGCATGTGCACATTAGCCAGGACACTGACATCTATTGTTACCTTGTGAGACTGGCACTGTGACAAACACTCCCCTGCCTCTTGTCACTGTGTGTGTGTGTGTGGTGTGACCAGGGGTTGGGCTGGTATGGTTTCCTGTTACTTTGGTACTTTGCTGTCTGAATATTAACAATGCATTATTCTAGAAATCCAAAAGGACTCAGAGATCCGAGATGAGACCTGATCTGTAACCGACAAACATGCATACGTCTATTTATTAAGACAAAAATCCACCAAAAGAGAAGAAATGTTCCTAATTATACCTAAAAATTGCTGTTGGGATAAATTTGTAATAATTTTTCTGTCTTCTTAGCCACCAAAATGGAGTCTGTGACAATGGAGCTGCCCTCCCTGCTGTCCAATCAGACATCGGTCCACTGTGCAGCAGTGGACACGACAGCTGAGGACACGCTGTTCGGATGCTTCTACATCCTGGTTTTCTTCCTGGCACTGAACGGTAACGGGCTGGCTCTCTGGATCTTCTCTCACCAGCGAGGCTCTTCCTCTCCAGCTAACATCTTCTTGATTCACCTGGCTGTGGCGGACTTATCGTACGTGATCATCCTCCCGCTGAGGGCCACCTACCACCTCACCGGAGGCCACTGGCCTTTCGGCGAGGTGCCCTGCAGAGTGGCGGGCTTTTTGTTTTATGTCAACATGTACGCCAGCCTCTACTTCCTGGCCTGTGTGGCGGGGGATCGCTACCTGGCTGTGGTCCACGCTGTGAGGTCACTGAAGGTCCGTCGTGCTCGCTACGCTCACATCATCAGCTTCTGTCTGTGGGCCCTGGTTACCGTCTCCATGGCGCCACTGCTCATCACCCACCAGACTGCGGAGGTGGACGGCGTGACGGTGTGCTTGCAGCTGTACAGAGAGAAGGCCTCACGCAAGGCACTGATCTCACTGGCTGTGGCGTTCACCCCACCTTTCCTCACCACGTTGTCCTGCTACCTGCTCATCATTCACAGCCTGCATCGGGGCTCCAGGTTGGAGCCGGCCCTCAAGATGAAGGCCCTGCGCACCATCAGTCTGGTCATGCTCATCTATGTAGTCTGTTTCCTGCCGTATCATGTGAGCAGGGCGACCTTCATCCTGAGCTACAGCCATCCGGACGTCTCCTGCCAGACACGCAGAGGACTCAGCTTAGCAAACCGCCTCACCTCCTCCCTCACCTGCCTGAACGGTGCTATGGACCAACTGATCTACCTGTTCGGGGCAGAGAAGTTCCGCGGCACTCTGATGCGATTGTTCTGCAAAGACAGGGCCGGAGTGTCGGGGGCCACCAGCGGAGAGCTGAAGGGGACCCATGAGAGCTCTGTGAGTGCCAAGTCTGAGTTCTGAGGAAGAGAAATCTGAACCGGATCTGGAGATCTTTTTGATATTGATGCATTTCACAACACACAAAAATTTGATCTGACTATCAGTTGACTGCTGCCTTTGCCTGACTGATGATCTGGGCTCATTCCACAGTGTGGTTCATGTGCCACGGTAGCCCCCTTATCTTGAATTTAAGATCTAGTTTCAGAGTCCACCGTCAGCCCCTCTTCGCTGAACCCTCACCGACTTTAACTGACCACCTGTGAGAGTCAGGGCACCGTGTGAGGATTGGGACAACACTGTTTTTACCTGGAGACTCATGATCCGTATGTAATGTAATGAATTGGAACACATGTTGTTTGTTCCCTGTTTAAAAGCAAAATGGTGCTTTTTGATAACAATCACGCCATCATGAGACAAAGAAGTAGTACCCTGACTGTGCTTATACTAAAGTTCCTCCCTGACAAGTTCTTCCGTGTTTTGCTCATGTTTCCTTTTTTTATGCATTGATTTTGTTTGCATTGTGGTTTATTCCCATGAGCAAAATCTGAAGAGTTGGCAAGTTATAGAAAGTTTGCATTAAGAGCTAAAACGGCTTTGAGTTGTAATACTATTGGAACTCAGCCTAAATATTTGTTCTACTGCTTCTGCTACTGCCATCAACAGTCTTCATCCAAAAATGCACATATCATTTGTCCCAGACATGAGGCAGAAAATTGGACAAAATGCAAATTGAATATTATATGTGTATACTATATACTAATAGCATGGTCCTTCAAGGCTCCAGCCACCTGCCACCTCGACAAGAATTAAGTTGTTGTTTTCACAAACTTCCTGCCGATGTGGGAAAGCGATTTGCGTGTCAAACACCAAATAATCAGATATGTACTGTATATATTCAGCTTTTAATGTATATTTACTGTTACTGCTTTGTATCCTATGCCAAATGTGATAAAGACTTTTGAATTAGCTTTTAATGTAATTTTTTTATCGAAGGTGTTTTAAGCGATGCTAGCGGCGTACGTTGCTCTGAGGATGGCGGTGCTGATCCGTTGGTCCAGACTGACATATCTCAGCAGATATTGGATGGATTGACCTGAAATTACAGAATTCATCATCTCTAGAGGATGAACTGTATTAATTTTGGTGATCCTCAGACTTTTTCTGTAGTCAGTCAGAAAAAGTCCACAATTTGTCCAAAAGTTTATGACCAAATCCAAAATTTGTGTCTATTGCTAAATAGCAAATGTTTGCATGCTAATGCACTAAAATAAGATAGTAGATAAATACTGCCTGCTCAGAGGTGTCAGCCCATTCTATGACTGCGATGCTACATTATCTTTAGCCACATTAGCAGCAAAGCTCTAAGGTCGGTGGCACGGTCTGTCATCAGTCCACCACTTTGGACTGAAATATCTCTTGGTGCTGACATGTTGTTCCCCTCAGAAACCTGCAAAACTAAAGACATTCCCACCAACCTCAGCTGTTTCTTTGTTTTTGGTGCTAATTAGCAAATATTACCATGCCAACACCCTAAGCTAAAATGGTTAACATAGTAAACATACCTGCTAAACATCAGTATGTTAGCATTTTTGTTGCAAGCGTGTTAGCGTGCTGATGTTAGCATTTAGCTCAAATCACCATTGTGCCTAAGAACAGCCTCACAGAGCTGCTAGCATGGCTGCAGTCTCTCAAACATTCGCTTCTTCTTTGTCTTTATGCAACTAAACTAAATATCTCTGTTTTGGACTGTTGGTCAAACAAAACGAGCAGTTTGAAGACGTGTTTTTGGGCTCTGTGAAATTTTAGTGAGCAGTGTTCATTATTTTCTTTCACTTTGTAGACACGAACAGAAGAAAAGGCTGAAACTAACGATTATTTTCATTGTTGATTAATCTGTTGATTCTTTTCTCAATTAATCGATTAGTTGTTTGACCAGAAAATGGTGAAAAATTGGCTCACAAATGACTTAAATGCTTCATCAATCATTAAAATTGTTGCGGATTAGTTTCTTTTTGACTGACGAATCGATTAATCAGTCACATCACTTTATCCAACACAAGTAAAAGCTGTGCTCCCAGGACTAACTTTTAGCAAAGTGCACACTGAACTTAAATAATTGGCTTTTAATGATGCCGCTGCCTGTGCCTGGAATTTTTTCTCGATTCAAAAAGGCAGAATTTGTTCAGGCTGCTGAAGTTTTCCTGTACTTTAGGATCTTAGTCTGATTTAAATTATTGTTTCAGATTAGCAGTTCAATTATGAAATCTTTTTATATGATTGTACTATTTTGTAATGGTATTTATTAAGAAAATTTGGGAATATTTTGTCCTATGTGCCTTTTGTCACTTGTGTCTTGACCAGGATACTCTGAGCAAGATGTGCAGAAATCATGAAAAGTATCTCACCAATCCAGAAACTCGAAGCACGCATTAAGCCGTCCATTCATTCCTTCAATCACTCATTCTCCCAGGGTTAGCGTTATGGCCTCCAAGTCACCTATAGAAGGCGCTGTATTGTCTACAGACACTACACTGGCCTTTTCTGTGCAATATTGCTGGATGGCGTAGGCTGCATCACATCTGTGACTCTCTGTGCACTTGTTTGCCCGACTGTGTGTGTGTAAACACAGCCGCTACGTTTGTCTGCCGATTTCATCTATTCGCAAACGCTTCAGCCAGAGTTCCTTGTCTCCCCTGTCTCTCTCCCGCCTTATCTCTCTGTCTCGCCGCCTTTCACTTTTTCTTTTTCACTTTTCCAGATTGATGCCATGCACCATTTTAGAGCAAGCTCAGTGCTGAGAGTTTCCTCTCACTGATATGATAAGGTGTCATTAGCCGGTTCAGCCCGACAGTCAGCGAGTGAGAAAGGTTCATGCTATTGATTGCCTCCACTTTAGAGCCCTCAACACCAATCTCTGGTGGTGTTTCATTCCATAGTAGTATCCTACTATGGCATCTGCTGGTGAAGAACTGCATATATATATGTCTCCATGTATATATCTGTCTATCTCTCCTCCCATCCGTCTCCTTGACTCTCCCTCTTCATGTCCTGCAGCCATCTCCTCCCTCAACTGTGTGGTCGCTGAAGAATATGAAGTTTTAGCTGTGGCTGTCTCGCTGGGGAAATATAAGTTGACTGTCTATTGCATTACTGGTTCTAAGCTTCACATCAGGAGGTGATCAGATTCCCTGAGGTAGAAGGAACAGGGGGAAATGGAGAAAGAGCTGAATGCATGTGTGTGCCGGGCTGTCTCTGGATGTGTGTGCCCACATGTTTATATCTGGGGATGCACATTAGGGCTATTACTTTTCACTAAATCGCATTTGAACTGGCTCTTGTGTTATTGTAAGTGTCTGAATCAGGCGGGGAATCATTTTCTGCTGTGCATACAGTGTGTACACATCCAAACAAACAGGCAGCTCCTCCAAACAGCAAACCATGTCGCTTACCTCTATATAAGAACAGGACAAACAGAAATACAGTTGCTTTTTAAACAAACATTAGCATGAAGAAGACGCACAAACCCAGCTGACTTTTTACGAGATTTGATTGTTGGTGCGCTGACAAGGTTGTTCCAGTGCTGCAGAAACAGCTGCTGTCCTGGGATTTTCAAACACGATGTTGTCTAGAGTTTGCGATGGATGGCGTTTTCAACACACGCATGCACGCACA
>JAPZEA010000021.1:28514275-28525761 GCA_029783685.1 Heniochus monoceros | reverse complement strand
ATGCATGGCAGCAACAAACATTCATATACAGTCGAATCAAACAAGCTTCCACTGGACGTCACGTGGCCTCACTCTCCTCTTCTTCTCGTCCCTGTTCTTTCTCTTCTCCTTTTTGTTTCTCCTCTCAAGCTGTCTGGAGAAGTGATTTCTCTGGCCCACCTCACTGTAACACCATTGCCAAACCATTTTAAGTTCTGGGATTTGCTACATATATTTTCCACAAGGCAAAGTGTTATTTTAGCATCTCAAGACTCCAAACTCAACGTTTTTTCTTTGACTTCTGACAAAACTGGTTAATGAAGCTGATTTTGACTGTAGATAATGGACACGACGTGAGGAAATCCAGGTGAACAAGTTCACTCGCTATCTGACGAAACAAGGCAGATATTTCAAAATATGATGCAGCAGCACCGTAGCACCTTGACAGAAAAGAAGGTTTAAGGTTTAAGGATTTAACTAAATAATGCAGGCAGCAGCTGTGGGTGTCTACAGGTGTTCTTTCCTTATGTTTCAGTATGTTTTCAATGTTGTGCAAGCAAAATACCTGCACCACATTTCTTCTTGTCTCTGTTTTAGAATATTTCAAGTGTTAAGGCTTGGTGACAGTTGCACATTGATGGCTGTTTTAATTCAGGACTGGAGCTTTTAGTTGATTCAGGCTTGTTTTTTGTTTGTTTTTTAAGCCGAAAATGCCAAATTATGTACCAGTTCACTCATGCTGGCTTTGTGAACAATGATGCATTAGTGATTTTTCTCAGCTGTATATGATTGTAAAGTGAATATCTTTTGATTTTGGACTCTCGGTCCAAACAAAAGCTATAAAAGCTACGTCACCTTGGACGATGGTGGGGAATTGTGGGAAATTGGACACTTTTCACAATTTTCTGACATTTTATAGACTTAATTGATAAATCAAAATAATATTAAAGGAATTTGCAACTAAAATTATTCATCATAGCACAAATTTGAATCCTCATAGATCCTAAAAGTATTCTGATTATCTGAAAAATCTCTCCTATTTAATATATAAGAATATTTCCTCTCCTCTTCCATTCTCGTCTTTCTAACCATTATTCGTCCTCTTTCCTCTCCATCCCTCAGCTGTGTTGACGGCCGGCTTCGGTCTGCCCGCTAAGTACGTCATCCACTGTAACAGTCCGGGCTGGGGCTCCGACAAGTGCGAAGAGCTGCTGGACAAGACGGTGAAGAACTGCTTGGCTCTGGCTGACGAGAAGAAACTCAAGTCTGTGGCTTTCCCCTCCATTGGTAGCGGGAGGTAAGAAAACACTGGAAGAAACACATAAACTGCAGTATATTAACCTCTGAGTGTTTTAACTCTAAGTTTAGTATAAAACTGGAAGTCGTTTGCCAACAAGTGTGGTAATATGAACACTTTGCAGATCTGGTTCCAGACCAGGAAACTGTACCTGAGTGGAAGAAATGTCTCTTCTCACATGTCCTCATTACATCCTGAGTGGCATTCTTGCATCGTCAGCAGTAAAACGTTGCGTTCGTGTGTCTCTGCCCGCTGGTACATTTTTTTCCTCTGTGTAAGTCAAACCGGGAGTTGACATGGTTTCCTGGCAACTGTGGTAAACACCTCCACTTTGATCTGGAAAGATTTAACAAACATGCCATGTGTTGGGCCAACAGTCAGAGAGCGTGAAAGCAGGGACTCCCAACCTTTACCTCGTTACCTCGTTACCTCGTGACCCTTTAAAACAAAGGAACGTGCAAGTATTAGCATGCTAATGGATTAAATGAAGACATGGAAACATAGCAAACATCACACCTACATCAGCATGTTCACATTGTCATTGTGAGCATGTTAGCATGCTGATGTTAGCATTTAGCCTCACAGAGCTGCTATTATGGCTGTAAACTTCTCTTGTTTTTAATGTAAGGTGCATTTTAAAATGCATTTAAAATGTATTTTCCATGACTTTTTTAAATTGCTGGAAGACACCAGCTGTTTACTTTGCTTGTGCTAGACAAATCTTCATTGTACATATATTCAGCATTGTCCAGCCCCCTACCCCCCGCCCCCCTGCTATGCATTTATTGTTTTGTCCACATTTCTATAATATTGCACTATTGCATGAATCCTATTTTACTGTTGGTCTAAACGTCGTCTACAAAAGAAGGGATGTTTGAGACATGATTCACACAGATTAGTAAGATGTGAGTTATAAATGTTCTTTGAGACTTCAAGTTGTACATAATAAACTTGTAATTGTACAAAGTCAGCAGCTTACTCATATGTTAACAACTGACTCACATTTTGTTCTTTATTTCTTTTTGTGTCAATAATGCCTGCTTTTGAAATGCTGTTTACATAAAAAGTGTGTGTCAACTCAAAACTTCAACTGTTGTCACTTGAAAGCAAAAGTATGATTTCATGAGCTGATGTGTCTGCGTACTGACAGTGCATGTCTGAGGCTTTGACATGCTCTCTGTGAAAGTGGGAAACCTATTTCAAGTGCAGGACAGAAACCTCCGAGGCGGCAGTCACTTGTCACTGTGTAGTTATCTTTTTGTATCATGTGACCATGTTGTGGTTTGCGAGCAGCTTATTTTCCTCCTCTTATTTTTGCAAGACTTCATGTCCATCACATGAACATGGCAAGCCATTCTAAACTTGCATTTCCTGAACGTATATATGTTACAGAACACCTAGCTCTCCTGATTCATATTCGACGATTTAACAGTCAGCAGACAGACTCGAGCAAAGTCTCCTGGCTGAATGTGAGTGCTGGTTTTATTCCAGATCAAAGAACAGATAATTAAAGCTTTAAAATAAGCATCTGGGAATCAAATTAGGCTTCTCATACTATAATTTTTTTTGACTGTAACAAGTTAAAATAATCATATTTGCTTTTTTTGTTACTTCCCCTTTTCACTTCTTCAAGTTTTTACAAATGGCTTCACTATTTTCTGGATAATTCACACTAGGAAGCAGGTGTACAGAATCTTAAGAGGGAATGCTGGTTAATCATTAAAGGAATGTGATAAAGATTTCTACTTAGCAAGTGAAAGTCTGTATTTCCATTTACAGCTCTGTGGATCTGTCATACAACCGGTAGAGCAGAGGCAGCAGGGCCCTCCTCTCTTCTCAAATGAGGAAGTTCAGAGTCGAGGTAGTAGCAGCTTCCTTTTACAGCTTTCGCAGGCAGGGGATGAACAAGTGAAAGAAAGGACTCAAAAGTGCGCACCATGAAAAGATGAAAATAGCCAGAGAGAAAAACTGAGTCTAGTTTGGTTTGCTGGAATATATTTTGAGAGCAGATGCAAAACTCTTGAGCTCAGACTCTTAGGTGAGAAACAGGATGCCAAGTTATCAACCTTGGTGCCATGGTAATATAACTCGATCCAAAGCTGAGGATCTACTTTCCAAAGCAGCCAGAGATGGAAGCTTCCTTATCCGGGACAGTGAGTCCATACAGGGAGCGTATGCCCTCTGTGTTCTGTAAGTAGACATTACTTGTTTCAAACTATTGCACTGACAGTTGATGCACTTTCATACCCTGTACAATGATTCTTGTTCCTTGTTCAAACAACCTTAATAACATGTAATATGAGCTGTGTTTGGTCCTAATTAATGCAGCAAAACTGACACTTCATGGCTGTTTTACTGCATGTTTTTGGTTCAAGAAAATTCTAAACCATTTGGGCATGTTTGATTTAGCAATTACAAGTTAAAATTTCCCCTGCTGTGTTACAATACATCATATCACATTTTTTGTACATAAGCATTGCAGCGCAAGACTAGTTCCCCTTTATTTGCATACTGTGCTGACACAAAGCAACTCTCTTTGCCCTCTGCAACCCATATCGCTTTTCATGGGGGAACCTTCATTTAAAATGCTGCACAACCTGTTCAGATTGCATGCTCAACCCACTGAATCCAGCAGCCAGCATGTGTCTTTACCCTCCATACATGTCGTATTCCAGTGACAGACATTTGCATTTATTTATTTTAACCACAGATACCAGAACTGTGTGTACACATACAGAATCCTGCCCAATGAGGATAAGAAGCTCTCTGTCCAGGTGGGTTGACGGTTTGACACAAGCCGCCATTATTTTAGTCCGAAGGCAGATGAATTATTATGGTTGTAGAATTGTTAGTGTTACGTAAATACAGCATATTTGAAGGTAATGTCAAAGCAAAATGCTGGTACACAGCTAGTTTTAGCTGTAACCCAATTTACATAAATCCCCAGAATCTGACTAGCATGCCAACACTCTAAATTAAAATGGGGAACAGTATACTTTCAGACCATCAGCATGTTAACATTGTTGTTGTGAGGATGTTAGCCTGCTGACATTAGCATTTACCACAAAGCACAGGCTGTCCGTAGTCTAACCTAACAGAGCTGTTAGCGTGGCTTTAGCCTCTTAGTGTTGTTCTTGAATCAGTCACATCTTCATAAAAACAGGGCTGAGACAACTTTTAAAACAAATTTTACACTGAACTCTTGTGTTTGCACAATTATCTTATTATATGGATGACTACTGATTAAATACCGCTGGCTAACAAAGCTACTACTGACAGAGCTGAATGTGTAAAACTTCCTTCAGTGACTGTATGAGGATGCAGTAACAATTCTGTCATGCACACATTCAACCCACTTTCAAATGTCACAAATGCCTCTGTCACACTCAAGCTGTGGTTCTGTGACATACTGACATTTATAGTTTTACAAAATACAGATTCTGTGTGTGTGTGCAGATATAGAGGCCTTACGGATAAATGTTTACTCATGTTTTGCATTCAGTCTAGACAGACGGGCCAGCGAAGCTCTGGCAAAATGCCACTGTAGCCTTGCCTTAAAAGTGACAAAGACATGTTTGATATGTTGTTACCTTATATATAACTAATATCTAAAGATAAAAAAAAGAATTACATTCACCTAGAGGAAGTGAAAGTAGCTTGCACTTGTTATTATAGTCATTGTATGCAGATATAACTGTATCATCAGCATAGAATTAAAGGTCAAGAAGGCGTCATGTGGGAACATGTGTATTTACCACATAAAAGGGCCTGCATTCTTCGTGACCACATTTCTGATAAATGATTTCTGTTCTGCAATGTGGACAAGCATGAAAACATTTTTTATGCAACATCTGCACAAATATGTGGACTAAAGTGGTAAATGTGCTTGTACCAGTGCTTGAATTGGGCTAGTAGTCCCTGGTATGGATTACCAGTATGTGAGATTTCTGTCCGACTAGAGCAATAATAAATCACCTCTTTCGCTTTCTAATGCATGGTGGACCCCTGGACTGTAAGTGTCAGGGTAAAATAGGGCTGTTTCCTGCTCGATTAAGCTGCAAGTGTACAGCTGTGTCACATACAGCTGTGTCAGGTGCAACTGTGTCAGGTGCAGCTGTGTCTGGAGGTGCAGCTGTGTTAGGTGCAGGTGTGTCATGTGGAATATGCGGTCTAGTTTGGTCAGAAAGCTGCAGGTAAAAACAAATCAAACTACTGTATGTTTGAAACCAGATAAAAGCGGTGATCATTAAGTCAACAAGAACAAACAAAATAAAGTGGCTACAATGTCAAAAACCACTTAACTCTTTTGTGTAAACACTGTGGATGGAACAAGGCTCTCATATCAGAGACAGGCAGGTGCAGCAGGTGAATTTTCAGAACTTGTAGGCACCGCCAATCCCTGGTATGAGGTGAGATTAGTGGTTTTTAAATTCTAAAGTTTCCTTAAATTTAACCACAAGGATTCTGAGTAATACTGAGAGCAGTGTTGCCAACAAAAATTCAGGGTAATGTGCGGGGAGTGATATTTTCTTTTGAATGAAATGCACAAAAGAAACTGTACTATACTTTATCATCTGCTTAAGGAGCTTAACTGCTGACATGAATTCGGCTCTATTCTGCTGGGAGAAGCCACAAACAGTGCAAGTAGACATATCTGATATCACGTGGGAAGTAAAACTTGAAGATTGTGTAATCTGATTTAGTAACAGAAGAAAATCAAAAGTCTTCCAGCACAATGGCACCACATGACATCTCAGTTCAGCTGAGATCTGACGAGAATTACTGGATGTGTCTGCTGTGATCTGCTCTTCAGGCGTCGGAGGGAGTTCCCATCAGGTTCTTCTCCATGCTGCCTGAGCTGGTGGAGGCATATTACAGTCCCAACCTGGGTCTGGTCACACATCTGCAGTACCCTGTCCAAAGAGAGGAGGAGGTAGACGAGGAGCCAGGTCAAACAACTTCACTTCATCTGAATAATGGCTGTTATGTCAAATGCCTCTCAGAGATTTAAAGAATCCTAGACATCCTGTACATCTTTGTCCTGCAGAATCCAATAATCTTCCACCGCAGCTTCCACCCAGGAACTTTGCAGCCAACGATGTGAAAGACAGTGAACCCAAGTCTTCTGAACAGGCATGCAAGTCCTTATCGGACACCTACCTGATGAGGCTGCAGCACATGGACTTGTCCACGTATGATCACATTTGCAGAATTTGATTTGATGCAGCACAGCAAGTTTTAACTCAGCAGATAATTCATGATGCAATGCTTCTGATAATACACTGGCAGTATACAGTGTGTACAATAATAATACCGGTAATAGCTTCATTCACCTAGTATGTATACTTTCAAAACAAACTTACAAAGTGCGTCACAAACAATAAAAGCCAATGACATCCAGAAAGATAAGATATAAAACAAGATAAAATCATTCAAATAGTTACAACAACATACTATCAGCTAAGGAAAAGCCATAAGATAAAGGTTCAGCCCTGTTCACACAGGACCAGTGTTACCTGGGGACCTCTAGTCATTTGTAGTAGTGGCTGAGTTCATCTGTTAATCCCGTTTGAATCTGCCACGTCTGTTATTGGTAAACTAAAAATTCCAATACATATTACCAACCATATCATATTAGTCCAGTGCAAATTGGCATCTTTTTTTAACACCTGTTTTCTGTTGTCAGATAAAGGAACAAAAATTAAATTTAATTGTAGCTCATAAAATGTCGACCTGCAGTCAACAGCTGTGCTGCGAGAACGCCTACTTTCATTTAAAACGAACGATGGCAGAGAAGGTAAGGAGCAGCAAAAGGTTCTAATATTCAACTACAGCCACAAAGCATCTGTTACTTGATCTAAATGAGCTGCAGATGTGGATTTATGCTTGTAACACATGGAACAGGAAGTGGGCAAAACAACTCTATTATCTATATTGTTATAGTCTGTTGTTATGCTGAAGAACAGATGTGTCGCCTCTGAACGATGTTACACAGAGTTTTTATCTGTCGGTATATTTGAGTAGGATACAGAATTGGTTTATCTCAGATGTGGAGGGTCATTTCTAGATCACAGGAGGTCCCCGGTAATCATCCTGTGCCGATAAGGCTTTAAGAAGAGATTTAAAAGTGGCTCACAGGTTGTTAGCAGATCACAGATATAGGCAGGAGCCTGACCATTCAAGGCTTTAAAAACAAAGAGTAAACATCTTAAAATCAGTTCTAGAACTCACAGGTAATCAACAAAGGGCAGCAAGGATTGGCGTGCTGTGGTCCTTCCTCATGCCTGGCTGCAGTGGTTTGCAAAAGGAATGAAGGAATGACCTGATCTTGGTTAAATGTCTCCGTTGTATCACTTTAGTCACCTGAGAATCAAAAGACAACTCAAAAATAAAACCTCATTATTAACATTATTAGATAAGACATCCAGACTAGACGCAAGATCGTTGATGTTGCTAGTGCTGGAGCCAGAGAGGGTAATTATAATTTCATCTGATGGATGAAGGCAGGACATGATACAGGAAACATCGTTGGTACCAGGCTTCAGATATGCATCTGCCCAAATCATTATGAGCAGTGATTCACACTGAGGTACTCAGCTGTAGCTAACTGATGTGTGGATAATGACATGATGAGATGCATTCAAAGTGCTCTTGTGTTGCATATTTCCAGAATTCCTGAAGAGCATCAAATGGCTATTCAAGAATACTTCAGGACCTCAATCTGCCTGGATACTGAACAAGTCCAGAATGGTTACCCGAACCTCCCCGGGCTAAAGAAGCTAACAATGGCAATCTGCAAAAACCTAAACAGGTACAGTTACCAGACAACATTATATGCTATATATACTACAGTGAAAAGGCTGATTTAATCATGCTCTGACCTTTACTGTGACACAGTGAAATTTCCCGCATCCTGCCAGCTCTGGAGGTCTTCCACAGAGCGCTGGACCAGCAGCTCTCTCCAGGGACTGGACAGTTTCCAAAACAAGTGAGGGACACTCTTGATCCTTTGCAGCATTGGTAACTCACAAAATACAGGTCCTTATCATCATGTATTATCTTCTTCATTTTCAGATGTCTGCCGATTCAGGTCAATCTGTATCCTTTAGGCTTGAGCAGCTGACAAAACTGCTCTACTCAATAGAAGATAAGGTAAAGTACTGCGGCTCATTTTACCGTTAATCAGCTTGGTTAGTGGTTTCAGTTACTGATGACAAAACACTTCTCTGTTTCTTTTTGCAGGTTAAAAGTAGTATGTATGAGTCTTTTGGATATGAAGGTGGTCACAGGGACTCTGTCATACCGCTTGTTACATTCGAGGTATTACAATGCAGGCAAGTGAACTGATATAAAAGGTCTGGGGGTTTGTGGTTTATCTGACCATTTTCCTCTTTCACTTGCAGGTCAAGCAAGAATCTCTGGGTATTTCCACCAAGATATTCCTGAAAGTGGATGTTGAAAGTGGGAAGCTCTACTTCAAGAAGTCGAAAGATGGGCCTGAAGACAAATACTTTGTACACAACAAAAGTAAGACCCAACATCGCTCTGTAGCCTCATGCCTTTGTATTTTTAGCCATGCTAGCAATGCGGTTCTTGCGATGGTTAGTCTGTCAGTTGGTCGGTCCACCACTTTGACACCGCCCGACTGAAATATCTCAACAACTGTTTGATGGATTGCCATGAAATTTGATTGAAGAGCCACCCTGATGTTTCCTCTAGTGCACCATGAGGTTGTTCATGTTCATTGTCACTGCGTGCATGTTAGCTTACTGATGTTAACATTGGGCTCAAATTACCCCTGTGCCTAAGAACGCCTTCACAGAGTTGCTAGCACACCTGTAGACTCTTAGCCATGTTAACAAACTGCTGTTTAACGAGAGCACTGTGCTTATTTTTCAGTCCTGCAGTTGGTCAAATCCCAGAAAATGCACGTCAAACTTGTCATCGTGGTGGAGACAGAAAAAGAGAAGATTTTGCGTAAAGAGTTCGTGTTTGATAACACAAAGGTAACAAACATCTGATGATTAGCTTGCTCCTGATTTAGCTTAAGGCCCCTGAAAACTCTGTAACATTAAATATTCATTGATCAGACTTGCAGCCTGCAACATTAAGTCAAGTCAAATTTTATTTTGATTTTATTTATACAGCCCTATATCACAAATCAGAATTTGCCTGAAGGGGCAAGACCTTCTGTTCTTAGACTCCCCAAAAAAATCAGTGTACCCTTTAAAACCATTACCATGGGTTTGATTTGCACCAAATCCACAACGTTCAGTACATTTTGATTTAAATGTAGCTGAATCCTGCCTGAAACATGTTGTCTTTTATGTCTTATCAGAAAAGGGAGGGGTTTTGCCAACTACTTCAACAGATGAAGAACAAACATTCTGAAAAGCCGGAACCAGACATGATCACAGTGTTTCTTGGCACCTGGAACATGGGTAACAATGCTAACATCTTACACACTTGAATGAATTTGAATTCATGATTGATCATGTAACAACACAGTGAAACACTTCTCCTTAAACCTGAAGGAAACGCCAGTCCTCCCCACAACATCGACTCCTGGTTTCAGTGTAAGGGCCAAGGGAAGACACTAGACGACACGGCGAGTCACATCCCGCATGATTTTTACGTCATCGGGACTCAGGAGGATCCTTTGGGTGAGAGGGAATGGGCAGACACAGTGAAAGAAGTCCTGAGGAACATCACAAACATCAGCTTTAAACAAGTGAGTGACTGCGACAGAGTAACAAGTTTACAGCTGAATGCAGATGCAGAGCAGAAACGCATCATTTCATCCTCCAACATCCAGGTGGTGATCCACACTCTGTGGAACATTCGGATTGTGGTCCTGGTCAAGCCTGAGCACGAAAACAGGATCTCCCACGTTTTTTCAGACAGCGTGAAGACAGGGATCGCCAACACTCTCGGTAAACAGCTCTACTTATCCACAAGACATTTAATGACCTGCCATAAACACTCCTTCAACAAGTACCTGTCGGCGCTCACTGGGTTTGTTTTGCAGGAAACAAGGGAGCAGTGGGAGTGTCCTTCATGTTCAACGGCACATCTTTTTGCTTCGTCAACAGTCACCTGACTTCTGGAAGTGAGAAGAAGCTCAGGTGAGCAACATATTGCACTCTGAACACAGCCAAGTTAAAAATTATTAGTAAAATTCTAAATGGATATAAACAATGGTGCAATTTTGATTAATGATTCACTTCTCAATATTCAATTTTTGTCCATGTCATTTTTACAGTTTCAGTTTGGTTAATTCTATAAATCTTAAATCTCTGGCTGTCCAGCTGCCAGTTTTATTATTATTTTTATTGCTATTAATATTGTTGTTGTTGTTTTTGTAAAAAAGGAAGTGGCTCTATATTTTTCTTTTACTGAGTTCACGTGATTTTTCTTTATGCATATTTTTTTTATACATACTGCATCTGACCTCTGTGGAAGAAGCCTGAGATCTAAGAATTTCATTGCCATCGACTGCGTCACTCTAATTGTTGTGAATATGACAATTACAAACTCCAACTGAGCTTGAACTTGAACTAATAATGTATTCAGTCCCTTTTTTCCCCACATGTGCATGTTTCTTGCCCCTGATGAAGATGAGAAGACAGAAAGATGAAGATAATGTTACAAAGATAGAAGCATGGTGTTTGTGAACTTCCAACTAACATAAACTGACTTTGTTAGCATTAGCTGACTTTGTTTGCCTTAGCTTACTTTGTTTGCATTGTTTGCTGGTTTTAGCTACTGTTAAAAGAGTTTATACTGTCATGCTACAGCAGTATGCAGTGCAGCATATGGATGATTAACTTAACATGCACTGACTGTAGTTTCATGACAAACGTTAGCATCAGCTAGGTAGCTAAGTGAGTGTTTTTTATGTAAGATAGCTAACAATTAGCTCCAGAGACCTTTAGGACTTTTGCTTCAACCAAAGGTTTGATTGTAGATTAAACGAAAAGTATGAAGCTGTTTATTTTTACACAATAATTGAATTATTTAAGGAACAATATCATTTATTGATGTACTTCATTATGTTTTTGACTTTTTGTAGAAATGTCAGTTTTGGGCCAGCATACCTCCACTTCCTCTGTATTTTTTTGAGGTAATAATTTTATATATATTACAATTTACAGTTAATCTGCAAAAAAAAAAAAAAAAATCAGTCAAAGATGAGGCAGTGTGAGCTCTA
>JAPZEA010000021.1:27931055-27941079 GCA_029783685.1 Heniochus monoceros | reverse complement strand
ATGATGCTCACAATTCTTTCAAAATCAGATTTAAGAGCAACCAGGATTCTGCTGGGAGACCCAATCCCCCAGACACGCACCAAATTTAATTAAATCGACAAAACCAAAAAACATAACCCATAAGGAGGTTGGAGTGGTGGAGGCAAACAGTGTTGGCACGAGCATATCAGCAGAGTCATAGCGAGAAGCGTCAGGTTAGGTGCATTAGTATGATTGGACATTACCAGTCAGCTGACAGCCGTACAGCTGGTGAATGAGGAAGTGACTGTGAAGCATGAGCAAATCAGCTGATGCCAATCAGCTAATGCAAACATGACTTCAGCGCACTGCAGGAGCTAATGCTACGCTCCATTTCTGATTACAGTTTGTCTCTGCTTTCAACAGAATTTTACCAAACGCTAACGCAGTATGTTCATATTGATGATTCCACTGAAAGTCATTAAGGATAATATTGAATTATGTCTCAGCTCTATTTAAAATTAACTTTCAGTGCTGCCTGTCTCCAGAGTTTGAGTGTAATATTTCATTATATGGCAATTACCAACAGCCATATCTGATAACCAAAAGCTTTCAAAGACCATCTCATGGAGGATTTCAAAATGGCAACTTCTTTAAATGTTGAAAACACATGCATAGACTCCTCACTCTGATGTGTGCTTCGTCACCCTAAAGGGTGGTGTTGTTTGTTGTAAGATATGTAGACCACAAGAGACAGAAAGAGGTTTGTTCTCAGCACCAGTGAGTAAATGAGGCCCAGTGGGAGGATGAGACTGTCGTGTCATCTTCGGCTCGCAGAGTGCACAGTCTCATACTCAGACGTGGTTACTGTGTGCCAGTCAAACATCGTCTACGTCAACTTAACACCAGGATATCTGCTGGGAATACAGGAATAGCACTCAGAGATGCTTGCCCCGTGCAAGAGGGGGGCTTTTAATCTCTCCATAAGACAGTAAATGTTCCAAGTGGGATTCAAAAGTGTACTATATATGTTTTACAAACCATGCGTTTAATAATTTCAGCGTCTGCATCCTCCCACACAACGTTTTCCAAAGCTTTTCATTACATTATTTCATTGCTTCCGCCACCTTACAGCATACTACATGTCAGTACTATTATCTTAAGAACAAAGTCGCAGGTGAGCTATTTTTGTGGAGAGGAGGGATGGGGGGGCTCAGGAGAAAACCTGCTTCTGTTAGATTATTGAGGAGTTCAGTCAGAAGTTATTCTCTCAGGAACCATCACTGGTTCTGTGACAAACGCTGGATCTCAGACAAGCTGAAAGAAAAACTTCTTAGTTACAATTTTAATTCTTGAGATGAAAAAGGCACATGCTGTAATTTTAGTTAGATTTAGAGAATCATTCAACCACAACAATCCAAGAAGAAAGCGCTCTCAGGGCTGGAAAATGGACAGAAATACCTCCATAAGTAGATGCATCTTACAGTATTATAAGCCATGTGTCTGGCACTTTGGTTTAACCATGAACAAGTCATAACAACCACAATGACAGCCTTTATCAGCATTTATCTTTATTTATCCACAAATTACGAAGCTGTCCTTTAAGAATAACCACACATAAGGATACATTTGTATTTATGGTGCATAATTAGATAGATTTAAAGCCTATAGCTATGATCATCAATCACCAATATATCAATAATCAGTGATTTTGCACTTAAAGATAATAATGTGTTGTTTGAGCACATGAGACCATTCACACTAATCAGGTTTTTATACATGGCGTGTGAAACTCTTACCCATACAGCGATAAAAACATTTCCGATGCCCTAAAAGCATGAAGGAATTGTTTGCCGGTTGGGGGTCACCTCAGCTTACGGCACTCGGCATTTCCTCACATTGCTCCCATAAACTGCATAAATCAAAAGTTCTTCAGCCACAATTAATTCCACCTGAATCAGGCGGATCAACTCAATAAAAGCACTTGAAGTTCCATTTTTATTTTAAGCACCCTGTTCGAGTGACGAGCGGAATGATTGTGCTGCACAGAGGGTTTGTATTCCTGTAGGGTCACATCCCACTATTGTGTAACACTAGATGCAGCATTGTTCCTGCACAGAGGAAAACTCAGCATGTTGTATATAGAGGACCACACCAGTATTTCTAGCTGAGTTCTCCTTACCTTGTGAGTAGCTGGAGCCTGAGGCTATTTGGTGTTTTATGTGGCTGACTTATTAAGTAAGCCCTTCAATATAAATCTGGGGGAACATCTGTAGTATGAGTTTTTTAAGGGTAATGCTTCCTCCAGGCAGAAGGTGGATAATGTTAAAGTGTAAAAATGGATGGGTGTTTCAGCACTTGATGGATCCGTCTTGCAGCTGACTCATAGTGTGGCTGCTGGATAAATGTGTAACAACACTGCTGGGAGGATCTGCTTTACAGTTCAAGGTGCTTTATGTTCCCGGACAGGTGCGTCTTTAAAAAGTGTACAAACTCACATCTGATGGAGCGACCCCTTAAAAAAATACGCAACTGTTTGTTCCTCGCGTGGACTTGTGCAACATGAACGTCTGGTTAGGTTGGAGTTGTAAAAATAACAGCAGAATAGAAAAGGACGGAGCAATTTGAATTCCCAAGCTAAAAATAAAAGAGAGGAGCGAGTAAAGACAGAAATATATTAATAATCTCATTTCCTAGACAACAAGCTCTGCAGCTCGCCCACACCCTGCTATAACGGGCCAATACCTTGTGTGACTCGGCTGTATGAAAGCAAGCCGCCAACACCTCTCTGCTCTCCACTTCTCTGAGGAGAAGTTCTGCTTTGGTCTGTATGAGGAGTGTGAGCGAGCCGTCATCAAAGCCTTTTACATTGATTTACCACCGGCAACAGCTCGGTACCCTGCATTTCTGTGAATATTTAAAATGAGCTACAGAAATGACTGTTTACTTACTGTACACTTCATGACGGCTCTCTTAAATCTTATCATTAGGTTTGCCCTGAAACGTTTTATTAATGGTCATATAAATACAACATAACACAAAACAAGATATTTTTAAATTATACAAAAGGTAATGAATTACTCTATGGCCATAAAAGCCAATGAGCTTGTTAAGACTCAGGAGGTAACATGAGAGCTATCAGACAGGCTGATATTAGCTTATTGCAGACATATCATATCAGTGTATATGTTGGCAGATTAGTGACAAAAAAATGCAGTAATACATGTTTGAAGTAATTAAGAAACAGTGCCACTGTTACATAGTTTGTCCAGCAGAAACAAGATCATTTTTACACTTTAAAATGTACAACTCAGTATGTATATTGGTCACTTAAAAAAAAATCTGAGGGATCTGTAAAAAGATTGTGCTACAGTATGTGTCAATGTTACTATTAGAATAAATACGATTTTTTAAATCTCCTATATATTGATATTGCTATCAATGCCATAAATCCTGTATCTGTCAGACTGTAATCTACATTTTCACTTCATTTCTTCTCATTAATAGTTCAACGTTTTCGGTAATATGTTTACATGCTTTTCGATATGACTATCATGACCATCCGTTGGATAGACAGCCTGCAGCCGGTTAGCTTAGCTTAGCATACAGTAATGCCCTTTAAAACAATTTTGGCCACATTTATGTAAAATACTGAGAAATTTAAATTTAAAGGTTTGACAGATTAAAGCTCATTATGTGCACATCTACAGCGGAATAAAATCTAGAGTAACAGAGCAGCTACATGACGGATTTTAAGTGTCTTTCTGGAAGTCCGTCTTTGGGTTTCGCTCTAAAACTGCTTTTGGTAAAAGTCGCACAATTCCCACCGGGAGAAAACTTCAACTAAGTAAAGAATAGTCTGGTTCGCTGGGAGGTATGTGGAACAGAGCTGTGTATCACATCGAAAAGCATCCAGCTAAAAAGTCAGGGAGATGAACTTGATCGTGTGCCAAGTTTTCTCTTTTTCTGCACTTCTTTTCATCCCACCTGTGTCAGGGAATCCGACTGCAGCACCGACCACGATCAGGTCTGTCTTCGAGGGCCCCTGAACGTCACCTTTCAATGTGTTTGCTTTGTAAGCTCTGTAAGACATTTTACTGACACAGCCTGAGATCATGTCACATTTCAAACCAAGAGAGGGTCCGGTGTTATGGCTGTTATCCAAGAAACACTGATCATCACTAAATAATCACTGTGGGCTGGGCTGCAGAGAAACACAAGTTTCCTGCTGCTCTTGACTTCATGTGAAGAAAGAGTGTCATACTACCACCAGGATCTTGTTGAAGTATATAAAAAGAGACAGGACATGCACTGCATTGCAGATCTACTCTGTCTGTTTCCCACTCCTCTTAAAGCACGACTCCAAACTGAGCACCAGCACTGATTTACTAAATGCAGCCTCTGATCCCATTAACAGATTAAAAACTACTGCACATATACCACACACATGACCATGCATGTGCACACATATACATAGATACACTTGCAACCAAACAGCAACTGATGCATTTCAAAGGTGAGCCAGAGGCATTTCACTAGTTTAGGATCCACCATTAGGTAGAATAATTAGCTTTTTTTAACATTTAGACAGAATACACTGTGTTTATTTCAGCTTTCTTCTAAATATCTGCTAACACTTGTGACTTCTCTCTGTGTGGCATCACAAGCTTTTGCACAGGTGTTGACAGATGTCTTTTCAATCAGGCTGTACAATAGATGACTGACAGCTCTCATCTTCAGTCAAACATCAATACGAAGCCATTAGTGATGTGACTGGACACTGGACACGCCACTCACTGGGCTGTCATTTGTGTTTGCTTCAGATATCAAACTGGAATGACACGGCAGCTGCTCTGGAAATGTCAAACTTCCACCCCCAATGATTCATCACAATGACTTTCTGAATAAACTGGAGACAACAGAAACGGCAATAATAAATGCAGATGGAGAACTTCATTCACAAGTTTCAGAAACATGTGAATGGTTTCGAGTCATTACATCATCTAAACACTCTCATACATCAGTGATTGGTCAGAAATGCATCTGCTGTGCTCAACTGATTCTCACCAGACTTGAATCTTGTGAAAACTGAGCTTGGAATGTATAGTCTGGCTTTGAGAGGCTATAATTTAACACTTACACTTATTAAATTGCTCAGATAACAACTCAAAGGTCTTTAGAAACAATGTTAGAACTGTGTGGAGCCAAGACAAGGAAGGCAGTAAGAGAAACCCAAGAATCAGGGAAGTAACACTGATGATGACTGAAAGAGAAGCTGCTGCAGATATAGGTCATCATCTCCAAATATTCAGATCAGTGGAAGAAAAGAAACACATCCTGCTTATCTCCTCTAACCTTAGTTGATTTTTATAGCTTCATAGTAGAAGTTAAACTGTGTTTTTGTCCTACTTCCATTTCTGTGCCTCTCAGAGTCTCTTAGTAGCTTCAAATATGGATGTTTTGCCTATTTTCCTCTTCAGAACAATGTGACTACTACTAGCATCTGAGAATGAAAAAATATTTAATGTGAATAATTGCATTGAAGATTTATGATTGATTGTGTACATGCAGAATTTATATTTGCCAACATTTTACAAAATGTTACAGAATTTTTTAAATTACAGTCATGAAAGTGTGAAATTTTAAAGCTTCAGATCATTAACACAACATATAATTAAATAATTAATTATGATGCATCATTAAAAGCTATACAGAAATAGGTGAGGTGGCTGAAGTTAGCTACACCTTTACCAGCTGCAACATTAAAGTGATGAACACAATAATGAATCAATTATTATGTTCCAATAATATAAAATGATTCTGAAATGGGCCTCTCTGCATAATGAACACTTTTATTTTTGATACTTTACATATATTTTTATTTAAATTCTCATGCACTTTTACATCAGAAATTGGATTTTTACACTGTAGCATTGCTACTTATACTTAAGAAAAATATCTAATACTTTTTGGATCAATCTTACTTAACAGTGTACATGAAAGTGATATTTAACATGTCAAAATGTCTTTTCCTGGTGACTCACATGCCATCTCTAGCCAAGAACACAAGACAGACTAAGCTGTCAGTATAGATTTCACATTTTGTTTAAAAAAAAAAAAAGAAAAACATCTATAGCGACTCACTTGCGATCCTCGAGCATGGAGATCTCATGTTTGACCTGGTGGAACTCTCTCGCCATCCTGCAGTGTTCCTTGTAGACGTGAACGCTCTCTCTCAGAGACACGCAGGGGGGCACCGGCTGCAAGAGGCCAGAGAGATGTGACATCAGAGAGACGCGGGATATTAAACAAAAGTGTCGCAATATATAAAAGACGGATTATATGTACAGACCTGGATGTGCAAATTCTCTTTTCCCTGACATTGTTTCTAATTGCAACTTGTGCTGAAAGGCTGCCAAAGGGATAATCTCTAATGAGTTCAGCGACCCTCCGACCTCTCCCACAGTGCCCCAGCTGCAACATTAACGCGTACTGCGATCCACGACAGGTTATCTCCTACAGTGATGGAAGAACGTCCATGAAATTTGCTGCAGATATCACCACCGGTGAAACGTGACATCGCTGTGCTTGAGGACAGCAAGCGACATCTAGCATGTCTGACACCAGATCAGAAGATTGCAAGGTCGCACAAGACGAAAAATGCTAAGTGTGCTATAAATTGAAATTTTTGATAGGATTTTTTTAATAAGAGAAAAAAAAAATCAAAACTTGCCAGCCTCTATTAGCCTGTAGTTCAGTGTATGAAGTGTATCATTCATTGGCCGGCTACTCCTGTTCTCATTTGATACTCTAAACCAACATGCACTTCATGTGACCCTGGCACTGGCACACGTTGAAGGATAATTCAATGACAACACTAAAAGCAGAGTGAGCGCACACAGTAAAAACACTGATTTGCAGGGTTGGTAAACTAAACCAAAGCTTCCGCTAATGTACAGATTCATTTTCAAGAGGAAAATTGCACCATCCCTCATTATTCACATAATCAAACTTAATACAGTGAATGAAATTAGTTCTGTGCGTTTTAACTCATCCCTAAGGAGCAGTTGGCAGCCACTGTGCGACGCCCAGGGACCTACTTCAGCTGTAAGCCAGCGCGTTGGTCAAAGGCGCTGACCTAAAATTCATGTTTTGATGGTGGGGGAAACTGGAGCCGCTGGAGGAAAATCCACACAAGGATGGAAACTCCACACGGAAAGGCTTGCCCCAGCCGGGAATCGAACCCTCGACCTTACCAGCTAACCACTGATCAGCCCGTTTAACGCAGGATTTTTTTCTATGATGATTTTCTTTTTCAATCTACTCTTTCAACCTGCCCAGCTCTTTTTCAGTTAGTGATTTCCAGAATGTTTTTTTCTGGCCTGCCTTTCAGTTGTGAGTTAGTTAGCAGTTAAGTGGAAAATGCAATAATGACAGCAACAGTAATGGTAACAGACACAAAATCAAAACATGTTTTAAAAAAGAGATTGTTCAACTATCCACTGGCACAATAAAATGCAGCATTAAGGCACAAAACAGCCGGACATGAAATTCAAAATGCTAACAGCTTTTGTTCAGGATGGATTTTTCTTTCAAAGGCGTGTAATTCTATTCTTTACCAGCACTGTGAGCTTAAAGTCATCGTCTCTTCCAAATTCTGCTGCTCCTCTCTTGTGCTGCTCTGTCAACTATACAAA
Organism: Heniochus monoceros; assembly: GCA_029783685.1. Classification (NCBI taxonomy): domain Eukaryota; kingdom Metazoa; phylum Chordata; class Actinopteri; order Chaetodontiformes; family Chaetodontidae; genus Heniochus; species Heniochus monoceros. Next base: position 27,933,424 of record JAPZEA010000021.1, on the reverse strand, counting down.
CTGTGTGTGTTCACTGTGACGTGATGCTGCAGTACGTTCTGCGCACCTGTAATCGCTGCTCAAGTTCCGGGAAAGTCTGAGGGAGGGCCTCCACATCTTTTACATCTGTTGAAACAGAAGATATTATTTAGTTACAACTGATTATTGTAAAAAAAAATAAAAATAAAAAAATGAGAATGCCATTGATTAAATATTGATCTAAACACAATGAATAATCAGTACAATGATAGTGATCGTAATAGTGATTGTATATTGGTCAATACCAACAATTAGACTGTTTTGTTGGTCTTGCATTGCACTAAGATATTCTACCTAAAAGTAAAATTAGCATTAAACTGTAGCCATAAAAAAAAAAGTCAAATTTCTACTTCAGTAAACGTATAGAAGTACACAAAATGTACTTAAAGTATCAAAAATAATGGTAATTATCAGACCATAGTGTTGTATAAAATCTTAACGTGCAAAGTAGCCATCAGATACATGTAGTGGGAGTAAAAAGTATAATATTTGCCTCTGAAATGTAACGAATGATAAATTAGCTCAAGATTTTAATACTCCAGTAAAGTACAAGTACCACAAACGTGTACTTGAGGAAATGCACATACTGTATTTACTGTACTTTCCACCACTCCTTTTCATACTGATTTCCTTTCATTTAAGTGCTTGATCTTAATGAGCCTCAATCAGTGTCATTTTTTCTGTAAATCTAGGTTAGAATCGCGTGGTGATACAACTGCATGCAGCAGCTGTGTTGAGATGCTGGAAGCGTTGCAGGAAGCTCGACCATTTGGAATAGACTACAGACAAGTGTTGCAGCTCTGTCCTTTAAAAAACACAAGAAGACAAACAATTTATCCTTTTAGCGGCTACTGCTGAAGGACAACGTGAATCCCGCCTCATGTCTTCTCAGCTAAAATGTCTTTTTTTTCATAAATATTGTTTGCTGCACGTCCTTGATGCACAGCCAAGCGACTTGTCCTGCAGGTGGCGGCTTTAATGCCTTTCCCCGCCTCATAAATGGCCCCAAAATGAAACAGTATCATATCATAGCAACACAGCGCTGCACTTATAAATGAGCCGTGTCCTCTTACTGTATAGCAGTAATGAGCTGTCAGACTGAAAGACAGGCAGGGTAAGCGTACAGGGGGACATCAATGTGAGCAGACAGACAAACACAGTGGGCAGAAAGAACAGACAGGCCAGATGCATGGACGGAGAGGGATTCAGACAGACAAACAGCCAGCCAGACAGACAGACAGAAACAGACAGGTTGTCTGCACCAGCGTCTGCCTCGCCAGTAATGTCCCCCTGGAGTTGTGGAACACATGTGGAGAATCCTGGGATGATGCAACCTTCTAAAAGCAGGAGTATTAGTGGGCCTGCCTGCAGCCATGGGGCCAATTATGATGTGGAATAAATACAGTTCTCATGCTTTGGATTGACACAGTGTGGGGTTATAACTATGCCTGGCATGAAGTCATGAGGGGCCTAGAGGATGATCCCCAGACGGAGCACAGGTCTCAGTCCCCCTGCTGAGAAACACGAGTTCAAAGAGACGACAACATGATCGTCTAGGGAATATTTTGGAGGCTGGGCTCGGATTGTGCCTGAACAGCTCTGGGGCTACAACTAAAACTAAGGCAAGGCATGTAATCATGCTACAGACTGAAGCCCACAACCAGACAAAAACTCACTGGAAAGCAAAGTGAAGCTAAACTGACTAAGAAAAACACAGATGGATGAACATGGAGATGGATGAAATGGAGAAACAGCAGGACGCACACAAGAGAACGGCGATGCAAACGATTAAGAAAAAGTAATTCAGTAAGAGACCACGTCGTCAGGCGCAAACAACAAGCACAATTCAATGATTTCACTGTCCAGTGACTCTCTGCTCGGAGTGGGATTTGAGGGTGTCGTTCCCACTACAGCCCTTCATCTCACTTCCTAAGAGAACGACAGGGGGGGGGATCAGAGGTGGGTGGAGTAGGACTGGAAGTGTTAACTGCTTATAAATATAGGCCAGTGTTCTAAAAGCTGAACAGTGAATCAGGCAGCGGGACACTGTTAGTATTAGAGGGGAAACCTTACTCTGCCATTGCATAGCTGCAGCTGCTGTCCCAGTGCCTGGCCCCACTGCAGTAAAACATCCTGACAGACAGTACCTAGCACCGTAGGTAGGTTAGACCTTTGGGTATGAGTGCGTGGGACAGAGAATTGTGCATGTTTTGATTGAAGATTAAATAATGCTAGTCACATGAAAAGTCGTTGCTTGTGTGTGTGCATACAGTCGCAAGTGCACAGCTGCACACATGCATGTGCGGCCGTTGTTTTTTTTTTTTTTTATACGCTGCGGTCCTACAGAAATA
>JAPZEA010000021.1:27782505-27793741 GCA_029783685.1 Heniochus monoceros | reverse complement strand
GGTCGGTTATCATCCAAGACAAATTAGTGATGATTGTGGTAGTCTAAAGCAGGATGAAAGCAGTGCTTGAGTATTTTGTATTGGAGGCAGAGAGAGTCAGATCGAGACTGACGGAGAAACTCAACATTTTTGCAGCTTCACAACATGTTTACGTGACTTCAGCGAGAGCCGGGCAGGAAATGTCTGTTTTTTACACACAATTTGGTTCTCTGGTATTACTTTATGATGTCTACATGATGATAGAGGAAGGGTTTTAGGGTAAATGTGGGCCAAAGCTTGCTGGAAATGATCAATGAGTATGAACAACTGAGCAACAGGAAAGAGCAGCTGGTGAAGTGAAAATAGATGAATACCAGAAATCATTTCCAAAGATTCTCCTTTAGGATTTGATAACATGTTTGATTATGGGTTTGTGTTAATACTGTAGCTACTTTACTGTTGTTAACCAACAGTTGACACCAAAGTACGCTGTCTGATTCAGATTAATACTGTTTTCATATGTGTATATATGATGATTACAATTGCAATTTCCTTTGAACCTGCATTCATTGATTTTTTGGCCACTTGGGGGCAGCACACCAAGCTGTGAACACTGATATATATGAACCTAATTAGCTGTTGTAGTAAATGTGTTAGCAAACAGTGCCTGTTTCACAGCAACATTATTATTTTACATGAAGTTGTTTTTCTGGCCTCCATATGCCAGAAACATTTATAAAACAATAAGACCTTAAATTAAAAACATTGCTCTCTTGAAACCTGCAATAACTGATTTTTAGGAACTTGGGGCAGCTGCAAACACAATACTAACATATACTCAGCTTTAACTTGAAATGGTGAACTTGTTAGCTAATACTTGCTTAATTACTGTACAGATCCTGCAGACACGGAGCAACATTAGCATATTTTTGACCTTGTGGCCAATATTCAGTCTCCTTTTCGCTCTGTTTTGGTGTCCATCAGCTCCTAAGATAAATATCTGACTGCTAAATGCTCCACTTTCATCACAAACTTTATCTGTGTGCTGAACAGGTTGGAGGTAACAGCATGTGAAAACATGCTGATGACGGACGAGAGAGTGAACCAAAACAACAAAGCTGAACTCAAAAAAAACTGCATAGAACTGAGAGGAACTGCAGAGCTGGGTGAAATTCCTCTGTGGGTTCATCAGTACAGGCGACCCCTTTCAAATGTTACATAACAAAAATGTAAAAATATGTATTAGTGCAGCTTTAAGTCTGTATCAGCATAACACTTCAGAGTCTGCTTATTTTGAGCAGAATAGGGGATTCATACACCGCACATTAATAAGCTGTTGAACTGAGAGTTCATCATATGCATGCAAAGATAAAAACACGACACATATGGCTTCAAAACAAAGTCAATGAAAAGGTAGTTTCCATGTTAGCATACATATAGAAGCTCAAATAGTTCTGCTCATTGATAGAAGCCTCAACTACAAAATATGTACAGTTCCTCTCTGTTTTGCAGCTTTCTGAGGGAACTCTGTCAGTTCATCCTAACATTTCTCAGCCAAGTTTAGAGGAGAGTTCAAACAAGTGGAGGTTCTGCAACAAAGAGCAGGTCAGCAGGGTTAGAAAACACTACTTCTGCTACGACACCAACACTGGATCTTCATTAGAGGAAAAGTCTGACATTTCTGAATTACATAGATGAAAGTCTGTGTGGATAAAATGTCATATTTTCTTTCCTACATGTAAGGCCAACTCTTAGCTAATACACACATTGCAGAGTTCAGTTAGAGTTGCCTCCCTGAGCTTCAATGTGACAATAAAATCCTTAATTTCAGTGTATTTATTCTGATGCATGTGTCATCATAATAAAAGCTCATTTCAGAAGTGTCTTTTAGGTTGCAAAAACAAGCAGATAACTCAGAATAAGTGACCCAATAAAGTTCTGTGATTCTTTCATGCAACAGATGACAAATATCAACAAAAATACGACACTTGATTTCCTCACTGCATCGATATTCCCTGAGGCTGCATCCAGGAGCGAGCAGCAGATAACGAACCTAAAGAGCTCTCCAATTAAAAAGAGCTTTTAGGCAAGTCTGAGCGGTTTATGATGGACTCATCTATCACACGCAAGACAACAGTGTCTGTGACAGGAAATGTGCTGTGAAAAATGCCTCATCGCAGTTTTCCATAAGGTGCTCGGAACAAAGTAAACGAACACGAGGCCAAAGCCAAGAGATAAAGAGATTTGTGCTCCGGCGCGAGTATCTCGTACACTCATGAGCATGTGGTTAGATAAGAAACTCTGATGTTTCAGATGTTCCTTTCGCTTTGCCAAAGATTTGACTAAAGATTCGAAGCAATTTAAATGTTGGAATTTCACCAAAATGAGTTTTATCTACAGTTTCTAAAACTGAATGTGTCTATTGAAACACCAATCTGTGAAATAAGTGGAGTCTGAAACAAGACAGACTTCAAATGTTTGATGATTTTCTACTTTACAATCTGTTTGAGCTGCTACGCTCTCCTGGTCTCTGCATCGCGATCAATAAAGTTTCATCCACATAACCTCAGACACATTAGAGGCATCAAATGACCAGGCAATAATCAGACTGAAATTAAATCTTACTGTGTGAAGTTAATGAAATTTTAATGAGGCTGGATTTTTAAAACACATGTGAGTGAATAGACCGGGCTGGCTGCAGTCGTCAGCCCCGCCTGTGACCCGCATGCATTAATGAGAGCTGTGCTTGGACAGGCGCCGATCCCTCCGCGGGGACAGAAAACACGCTGCTGTGGGGTCATTCCCATTTAATAAATGTCACAGCGAGGTAACCTGAGCAGCGCCTGTAATTAACCGAGCATGTTTGGTGACTGAACGGCCTCAGCGGCGAGGGGAGAGATGACGGGGTGTGTATGCAGACGGCCATCTTCATTTAGGGACAGTGTTAGCATTAATGACATGCTGTTCAGGTCATCCGCTGAGCACACATCAGAGATATCACAGTCAGAAGTGTCAGACAAGATATAACCTCCAGCCTGACCCACATGTCCACGTTTACTAACATGCCCAAAATATGCAAGCAGGCAGATTTAGCTTGGCTTTTGTCATGTTTACATCAGCTGACTGCTAACATCAAGTCACTTTACTTCATACAGTGTGTGTACACCTGTAAAATATCCACACACATGCATAAATACATTATTTGTACAGGTGTGTGCTTTTCATACAGATGTATTTTTTGTATTGCATTTTTTCATTTTTTAAACATTTTTTTCTATACTTTTTCTACAGTTTTTGTAGCTTTTTTGACAGTTTTCAGACAGTTTTTACATTTTTGTAAAAAATCCATACATACATACTTTTTTATACAGGTGTATATTCTCCGTACAGGTGTACTTTTTGTATAGCATTTTTAAATTTATGTATTTTATTTTGTATTTTTCAACTTCACTTTTTAAATAGGTGTATTTTTCATACAGGTATATATTTTTATGTAGTTTTTATACAGTTTTTATAGTTTTTATGAAGGTGTACTTCATACAGTAACTTTATAAGTAGTGACAGTGATACTCTCACGCTGCTGCAGCTCCCTTCACCACAACAACCTCCTGATGGATTTGTCATTGGACCACTGAGATTTGTCTCAGATGGTAAAGACATTAGAAAGACATGTTTGGGCTTCAATAACCATATTTTGTAAATACAACACAACACAAAATGGTCTCAGTGGTTATGGGCCTTTAAGTCCAGAACAGGAAAAACATCAGTCTCATTAAAGCTGTAATAACTGATTTTTTTGGGGGGACTTGGGTGCAGCTGTAAACACAAGTTGAAATGCTGAATTTGTTGTAATAGTTGCCTAATTGTTGTCCACCACCAGCAGATACGGAGAAACATTAACATCCATTTGAAGTTGTTGTGTTTGTGGCCTCCTGATGAATGTAATTAATAATTCAATATTCACTCTCCTTTTAGCTTTGTTTTTGGTCTCCACCAGCTCCAGAAAGAAATATTTGTGTCTTTAGTGGGTTTTCTTTAAATTTTTTACATTTAAAAAAATGATAAAAAAAATGATGCTAATGAGTGAGCCAGTGACTGAACCTAAACAGCAAAGCTGCAGAAAACTGAAAGACTTTGAAACGTTGTGTAAAAGCTGAGAGAAACTGCAGAGTCGGGTGATCATTTTCTGCAGGCTTGTCACTCTGAGCGACTTCCCTCACATTACACATTTGATCCATTGTTATGAAAATATTGATTATAGCAGCTTTAAGATGACGCAAATAACTGATGTGTGAAAGTGGCAGTCTCATCTGGCTGCCAGTGTTAAGAGCGTCGTCAGGACCTGGATGTCAAAGCCTCGTGAATTCACTGTGTAATGGTTTTACACTGCTTTCAGACTCTTCCTGAGTTATTTATTTGTGATCTCATCATATGCACTCTGTTGTTTGTGTGGAACTCAGTGTTATTGATGCCTGTGTTTGCCAAGAAACTCTTCAAAAAGAGACTGGACTCGATTTATAACACAGCCATTGTACCAAATGTGATGGGTCTAAATGCAGCTCGGTATCCATGTAATTTGTTGGTTGCATTTGCTAGTCAGCCCATTATTTCAGCTCATTTCAAATACAAGAACAGAGGAAGCTGTGTTATAATTACATGACAGAACCTATAACCATCCAGCAGGGCCTGTAAAACACAGCACAATAATGAGATACTGCTGCGCTCACCGAGATCAAGATGAATGCTGGGAACGAAGGAGTTGACAAAGAACATGAAGATCACCACGCCAAGGACGGACACACACTTCACCAGCAGAACCTTGTCAGTTATTCTGTGCTGTGGAGGAGGAAGATATATTCTTTTATCGTACTACTGACGGCATTTGTCTTAAGTTTCAAACACTGGGCCGACTTCATTATTGAGATAACATCAATGCTCCGCGGATGCAGAGGGTGAAGAATGCGTCTGAGGAGAAGTATGAAAGCCTACCTTCTTCTGCAATTCTTGAATGTTTTGCTCCCAGTTCTTATCCTCTTGGGAAATTTGTCTGTCAGAAAAGGCAACATTTTAATCTCATATTATTATAATTCACTGTTCTGAGTGTTGCTGAACAGAAATAAACAATTATAGACTAATCACTCTCTGGAGAGTTTTGAAATATTTGTTAAATCATGAAAAATGAGACGGCTAATGTTTGTGAATACATACTGTGTAATTTTGTGCTGTTTTTAGGTATTTTCTCAGTGTTATTTATGGTACTTCTGTACTTCCCAGTGGTATGAAACTGTATTTATGCTATAACTGTTATGGCTGCAAGGAAAACATCTTGGGCAAGGGGACAAAAAAAGAACTATTCTTGGACTTCCTTGTGTTTTTCCTTCCTCAATTTTTGTTGTGTGTTGTGTTTCAAACAGTGAAATAATCCAAAATAAACTCAACTAAATCTGCATTAATGGGCTTATATTAGATGTCTCAGTCCAAACCTCATTATTATATTATGAGAAACACTGAAGTCTTTGTCTTATTAACAAAGATAACAGATAATATCTTGTGTTTTCAGTGCTTTTTTTAACCTTTGGAAGGTTTTCATCATCTTGCGGAGCAGACTCTCCAGGTTGAGGACTTTTTGCATGAGGAGGCATTTCACAGCCGTCTCCTCCCGGCTTGCAGGGTTAATGCGCTGAGCCGTCTGCCGCCAAACCAGGATCTCATGCTTGAGTTCTGGAGGAGCAGAACAAACAGAGCAGGAGAGAGGACCACCTGTTTAGTACATGTTCAACACAGTCATTACAGTGGCGAAGCTTTGCAGCAGTATGTAGCGTGTTTATAGTGGTGGATCTGCTGATAATAGCCCCAACAGCTGAGGCTAACTGAGAGGATATAAAGACGTTTTTGGTCAATATGCTGTGAGCCCCCATAGAGGGACTGATGCAGCCAGGCGCAGGGCACATTGACCAGCTCAGGAACAGCCAATGTGGAGGCAAAGATACAGCCTTAGGAAGCTGGACACCTGTGTAGATATCAGTAGGTGCCATCCTTTCTCAGGAAGGTTGCTAGGTGACCTTAATAGGATCTAACTGGCACAGGAAAGAAACATTCCTGCAAGCGAATCTTCACAATTACCAGTCGAGGCAGGGGCTTTTGAGCTGATTTAGCCGCATGCTCTCCAGGTAGGTTAGGTTGGCGGGAGAAGCGGAAACTCCACGGGGTGGGATTTACAGATGGGCTATCAGGCCCGCACTGAACAACTGCTGCAGTGATCGACTTCCTTCAATCTGCCCGGGGCTTAGAGTGACAATGCAGCTCCTAACAGTTGGTCTCCGTCACTCCTTAGATGGGAGCATGGTGGTGATGTCTCGGGAGGCCGGTGGTCTCTGTTTTAATGATCCCCTGCTGAAGTTCTCTCCGAGGGGGGACACTGTAGCGTTGTGGGTAAATGCTGATAAAAGGTGACTGTGTTTCCAGTAGAATTGCAAACAATTTCATACAAATATCCCTGTTTTATTAGTTTGCCCATTATCTCCATCCCTGGGGTCTCATATGCAAAGATCTACAGCACCAACAAATAGATTCTAGGATGGAGGACACAGTAATCCACACCAAACACACCCTGTGGTTTCTATTCTTATTAAATGATCTTACTCTACCTCTGGACAATGTAATGTCTTGAGGGATGGCCAAATAATTGTTTCTTTTGTTAATGGATAATTAAGCAGATGTATAAAAGAACCGTGGAGCACCAGATTAGCTGAATATTTTATAAAATCGCACAATTAGGAAGAAAAGATCAGAACCAAGATGGGAGCACTGTGCTGCTCTCAGGCTGCTCTCTGGATGAGTGAAGCCAGTTTTTAACTGGTCAAAGCTAACAGCTGAACATCAGAGCTGGGTATTTTTCTGACATGGGTGAGTCATCGGACTGTTGAGAGAGAGGAGCAGCTGAAAGAGGCAAAAATGTTCCACAACAGGAAATGATGTTGAACTCACTAACATTTAACCACATTTTCCGAGACCAAAATCAGCGTTTAAATCCTAAAAGTAGTGCAGTGCAGTAGTTATAAACATAAAGCATTATCATCTCATCTATTACATCATGATCACAGAGAGATCTCCCCTTTTATTAACTAGCACGCCATAATCCAGAGATGTTTCATCTGCAGTGACAGGGTCGTCTGATGAGGATAATGTGAATGCAATACTGTGGAAATCAGCTGAGACAGAAGGGGGAAAGTCTTCAATTCAGAGGGCACTATACATCATGTGTGGGAGCTCGAGGGCTGAGGCCATAATGCAAAGATAATTAAGTTTCTGTGAGGTCACTGCATCGCCTGAGAAGGTGAGTAGCTGCTGTATGGGGCTTTAATAACAACCAAAAGCCATCCTAATTGATTTTAGATTGTGCCACATGCAGAGCAATTTACATTTCAGCCCAATAACAACATGATAACCCAGCGTCACCGTGAACAAATCATCATCTATAAACAAAACGATTTGAGAGAAGATGTTTTTAAACAAAAGCTGGTTTGAAAAAACATCTTAACTCACCGACTATTTCAATGGACTCTTTGTTGTAGAGTTTTTTGTTCCAGTAGAGCATCCGCAGGAAAGGAAATGAGGTGAAGAGGACGAGGCATATTCCGAGGAACATGTAGCCTGTGAAACTGGCAAAATCAATCCCCTGTGAGACAAAGAACAATAATGTGTTAGACGACACAGTAAGGCAGCGGTGCCTGGACATGAGTTTTGGTGAGAAACAGTGATGATCTCTATAGCACTGACATAAAGTGAGACATGAGGAACTGTTCATCATCTGAGACAAAGAAGAAGGATGTAAGCGGGTGCCGATGTAACCACTAATCTGTATGTTATACTGTAATACAGTCATTGCAGTAATCACAGTTTGTAGAGGGGTTAAAATGCATACGGTGGCATTATATCAAGAAGTAATAAAAGTTTATATGAGACTGTCCTGCCGGAAAAAAGCAAAGAAATGTATTATTGCACACAAAAGGGGTGTTTTTCATGTCCACCAAGCTCTAGTTTGGCTGATATTGTCCTCAGAACTGAGCTAATCTCATTTTATCAGATACATCCATGGAAATATGTCCTCATATAACATCAGCTATATTACATACCATTTTAAAATCACAAAGCTTCTAAATAAAGCCTTTAAGGTGTACAATTTGGGCTGTTAATGAGTGATTTATACTGTATTTATTCCTTATGTTTGCACAGTATGAAGAACAGGGATACAAATGGTAAACAGTGGCCTCTACAGGATTTGACAATGAAACATGCAGCAGGACAAACCGGCACAAAAATAAAGATATTCTCACACACGACCTGAAAGATATCAGGAGTCTCATCAAGCTTGAGTTTGAAGAATGTCATGGGAGGCGAGCAGCAGCTCTTAAACGTCTCAGTAGATTAAATGCAAAGATTCCCTTCATGTCCCACAATCTAATTTCATCACTATGTCACCTCATTGCCTCACATACAGGACAACTCTGACTACTCCTGCATTCGTGCCTCCAAAGAGACCAACTCACTCAGTCTGCTGTGACCCTCAGGGCAGCCTCGTGGGTTGAGGATGGCTGCTCATGTAAGCCTGGTATAAATGAAAACTCTTCCCAGAAACTAGAGACCAGAACCAAAAACCCAAGGATTGCAGCCGTATCTCAGGCTGTGACATATTTCCAATCGTTCCGATCGCTCAGCAGCAAGACACAAGAGAGCAAATCACCATGAATCTAAGTTTGACTGTGTGTTTGTCGCTGTAATGTATCTCTGTTTGCAGTAGTAAACCGTGAGCTGGTGTGTTCATATTTCAGAGCCAGAGTCAACAGCGCTGACAGGTTGGAGGAGACGCATTTGGCAAGGAGTGTCACCAATGTCCCTCCGTGAAATTATACCAAAAGGAGGTAGAGATTTTGTATGCACCATGCTACTTTGCTCTGTAACAAATCAAATACAAGGACACTCTGATGAGGGGCAGAATCACCTAAACACACACTTCACAGCTGTGCCATTCTTTCTATCTCTGAATTTCTCCCGAAAATCCCCTGGACACAAACAAGCAAGCATGCAAACAAACAAACAGGCGGGCAAACCACGCGTGCACACACAAGCTGTCCTTATCAGAGGCCAGACATGACTGAACGAGCACGCTGCTGCCGTGTCCCTGCGGTTCTGTCACCTGGGAAACCGAGCCAAGACAAACCGGACAGCGAGCCGTGGGGGCCCGGTGTGGTCGGAGCCGCTGCACGCTGAAGGAGACCACATACTGCTGCATCGGCAAAGGCTAAAATGTCACGCGCAGTGAACAGATGCCACATCAAGCAGCTGGGAAAATGTCATATCTTCCAGTGATGTAGCATTATGCCCCTCGAGTATAAGAAGAGTGAAGGTTATGAGAAGAGCCTACAAGTTGGCCTTTTCAGGCAGCGACAGGCTGCTCTGATTGACTCAGGAAAATGTTCTCACTGCTGTTTACTGACTTCACTTTGGTCACAACCTGCACAAGAGAGGACAAGTGGCTTCTAAATGGTTTTCAGATATAATGGCGTGACAGAGGAAGATAATGTAGGAGTGGAGTCATTTTCATTCTTGTCCCAAATCAAAAGTTAATTCATAAATAACAAATATTTAAATACAGGTGTGCTGTGCCACAGTGATGTGACTTGATGGTGTGTACAGAGTTTTTACGGGACATTACTTCCAATCAGGAATTCAATTCATCATTTTTTCAATCAATACGCTTGCAAATTGACATTTTTTGCAATTACTGCAACATTTTCAAGCGAAAAAACGAGGAAAAATGCCTGAAATAGGAAAAATTAAACTTACAAATTAAAAAAATGCTATTATGACATAAATGTAAAAATATATGTAAAAAAAGAGACCATTACATTTCAACAGCTCACTAAAATACATTCCACGTATACATGGGAAACACGCCTGGTGGTACAAAGACACAGATTCTTACAAAGGTCTCAACCAAATCTCAAACACTACAGGAACAGACTTACATGGTTTCACACATTATTGCATCAGGAGTGACAGTGTCTCCTTCACAAGTTTAATCGCACACTAAACCCACCGAGAGGTCTCCAGTGTGAGCTAACATGGCTCTTACAGCAGCCACAGCAACACAAGCTGCTGCTGAGCTGCAGGTGAGTCTGCTGCAGCAGTGGGCAGGTTCCTCCACACAGGCTTCACAAACGATTAAATGTGCGAGGAGAGGGAGCTCTCAGAGCCACTGTGGTGCTTCTGATGTGAAAATGCAAAATGTTTAAAGTCAAATCTTATAAATGTTTGGAAGACTGCTAAAGTGACAGTATGTAACACGGGGCAGGTGTTACAGTTTCTTTCTCCACTGTTTTGACATTTTTAATTCCCGTGATTTATGACGGCAGCTGCAAAAATATAAATTGGTTTCACCGCCACTACATCTCCATTCATCACCTGCACATCAGCCTAAATAAGGGTCACGATTGTATAAATACTCAGAGAGAGACAGTGCTGAACTGAACAGAGATGACACACGTGTAACCGAGCAAACACAGATGATTAAATTCACCCACAATGCGTACTAAAATACTTGCAATGTCTGTATGTACCCTTTAAATGTGTGTGCATTGTAAAATGTATATTAGATCATGAATGTCAGCTTATATTAGAAAAAACTGTCTGCAGCAACTACTACCACTGTAAGTGCATAACTATCCAATACACATTCTTATTCTCTTTTATTGAACCTGCTGTGTAAAGTGGCTTCGAGTAGTTTGAAAAGTGCTCTATTTTTCATTATTATTACAAGTATTGGTACCCAGGGTTTTTACACTTAACCCACACATATTTTTAAAAAAGTAAAATAATAACAAGAGAGGAGATACAAATAGTATCTTACGCATGCAACCCGAATGCAAAGAGAGATCAAAGTGCATGGTCAAGTACCAACTTAAAAGTCACAACAAATAAAATTTTAAAATGCAGAGTGCAAAAAAACGGGTTGTTTTTCTTCGTCCTTGTCAAGATTTCACCTGACAGCACTAATATTTCATTCGTTTGCAACATCTATTTTAAATAAAAAGCAAGTTCAGACTGTTAAGTTATGCTGACCTGTTTATACACGCTGTGCAGAGGAAGTGTGATGGATTGTTTTTGTTCGTTTGTACGTTAAAGCTGCATTGAGTCGTTTTTGACCACTAGAGGGCAGAAAGACTCACAGCTACAGAACTTTGATATTTTGTGAGCA
>JAPZEA010000021.1:27401240-27411671 GCA_029783685.1 Heniochus monoceros | reverse complement strand
ATCCACTAGCTTCCAGCTCTCACCATCTCGGCTCCTTGGATCCAGATCTCCTGATTTCTGCATCACATGCCAAAGACTCTCTGCCCCTGTATACTGTGGATCATTTTTATATCCCTCAGTGTCCATGGTACTGTTTAAAAGTAAAGAAACAAAAATGAGAGCATGAAAACATGTTCAGATACAAAACAATCATAAGTACTTGACCAAATGGGACTGTATTTAAAAAAGCTCAGTTCTGGGTCCAGTCCACTGTTCATGAAATACTATCAGGCATATAATCTGTAAGCATACTCTGTTTCAGTGCTATGCTGATGATACCCCGCTGCAACTCTCTCTGAACTCTGTCCGAACAACCAAGAGCAAAACGCTACAGCTAGATCTTCACTGGTGCTAAAGCAAGAGACAATATTACTCCCATTTCAGCAGCATTACTCTTGTTGACAGTAAGTTCTAGATATGATCAAGATTTTGCTGATCACTTTCACAGCTCAGCACTGTCTGGCAACATGTTACACTGCTGATCTTTTAAGCCTCCCTGAACCAGAGCGTGACCTGAACAGACTGTTCTACAATTTATACTGGCATGAATAAAGCTAACTGAGCATTTGCCAGTGACTGAAGAAGCTAAAAATCATTTTAGGGCTCAGACTGGTAGATAAGAAAATATCGAATTGTAAATATTCTCTTTTAACCTGTTCATTATTTATCTTAATAGACTTTTTACAGCTGACCTTGTGTGGGACCTTGTATTTTTTATTTTAATGCATTTGTTTCAATTCCATCTGTAATGTCTGCTTTAGACACATTGTGTTATTAGCAATTGATAATAGATTGGTGTATCAGTGTCAACTATGTTTAAAGCATGAAATAATACAGCTTCACCATAAAAGTTTTACATGATTACAAAAAACGAATAGATTAATTAAATTAAAAAAATTATTTGTGTGTTACACTTGTTGCTGTTGCTAATTTTGATGTCATATTAATGGCCTATTGTCTTTTACATTGTGTAGGATTTAACTGGTATCACTGACTATAATGTTTATAATTCAGAAAGGGAGGCCAAGAGGAAGGTGATCAGAGCCTGTCTGTGCTCAGAAATACAGTAAACTCATATTTAAACTTGGCAGCACCATTACATTAAACAAAACCTGACACAAAAGCTAACAGGAAATTACGGAATATCCGGTCACCATGGGATTATAACAATATCACTAAATACCTTTATTTTGGCAAGAATCTCAATACCAGTGTAGGAAGTCACTGCATTGGGATACTAGCAACATCTGAAAAATATTCTTCTTGTCAGTTAGCTATTGGAAAAAATATGGAAAGGATTTATTGTTTGGGAATACTGATATATTAATGAGTTCTTCCATAAAACAAGACTTTTAAAATATTTTTAACAATATTTATTAAATACTATTTGAACACAAATGCCTGCCATATTAATAATATAAAATGATTTCGGTGGTTTTGGGCATTTCAAATGGCATTTTAAAGTCCAATACAGATTTGATTCAGGTTCATTAAGATTACAAGGTGTTATATCTAAGATGTCACCTTTACATAGATTTCCGACTTTAATGGTTATAATGACTGGACCGACTGACGCTAATATGACATGTGCTCTTAATTTGACAGGCACTCCTGTTTAAGTCATAGAATGATTAGTGACGAGCTAATAACTTCGCCTGTCGTCAAAGCTGTTTTGCCTACGTCTATATGGCACAAAAATGCATCCTTGTGTCACTAATGTAGGAAAACAGTACGGCTGCGTAAACACCTGTTGTCATACTCCAGACAGGCTGGCTTCAACTTAATGCTCTTATCTGTGAGAATTAAACACACAAACAATGTCGAGCAGCACAATGGAAACCATCTTCGCGTGTACCAACAAATAAGCAAACCTGACCACACAGAGTTGCTGTTTTCTGTAGGTGACCGATTCTTCGTGCGAAACAAGCACTTTGTCATGAAATGAACAAGACTCCATGAGTTAGGTTTCTCAACAATAATAAAACAACGCATTTTGAACGGCCGACCTCACCTGGGAATTCAACTTCTGGATAAACCGGTGAACACGAAAGCCTCGTCGGGGTGGCACGCAGCTATATCCCAGCTTTACGTTACACATACTTCATCTTTTGTTACCGTTTTGTCTTCAAATGAATCACTTTCTAATAGTTCGCTAGTTGTGCGGACGGTTTCGGTGAAAAAAGCTGGGAGTTTCCACTGTTTAAACGCAGGTCTTCAGTCCGGATCCTACTTCATGATACACACGGGGAACGACACACTGACACACTCAGGAGAGTTTAAATTAGCTAAGCTAACCTAGCTCCATCCATGGACAACCAGGATGACAAGTGTAGGAAAACACAGCGCAAGCGTGCCATCTACCGTTAGCTTGCAAGAGAAGTAAGACTTCCCTCTAAAAAACGTTGGTCGACTTTATGCTTACAGATATATATGTGTAACCCCAGAGCTAAGACTTTAACAATACTCTCAGGGCAAGACATAGCTAACCCCAGTAAATCGCTATTTAGCTAGCTCAGTGCGAACTATTAATATAGGAAAGTAAAGACGCTCGGAATGTCAAGAGGAGCGCCTATGTTTCCATGACAACCTGCAGGGTTAACAGAAGGGCCAAACTTAACCGATTCGCGGAAGTGGTCGTATGGTGAAACGTCATCGACTTAAGAGTCAGGCATTTGTTTTAAACTATAGGAAAATTGACATATAAAACGGAGGAATTCATCGCCAGAGCATGTTAAAGAACTTCCGTGAAATCTGTTGAGAAAATATTTAAAGTATGTTTAAGAACTGGGGGACCTGGCTAGGAATAGAGAACGACAATGGCCAAGTTAAACAAGAAGGTGAGTCTGTTGTTGATGTAAATGAAGACCAGAACCATGAAATAAACAAACCGACTGCTGGTGCTGAAAGTGAGCAGGCCAGAGCTGCTGAGGAAGATGCTCAACCACCTCAGCTTCTCCAGAAAGCTAAAGGCTTCAGTGGTGAGTCTGAGAAAAGTTGGTCTTAGTCGGTAAAAGTAACGTTAGTAAACTAGAGTAGACTTCGCTGCAGCTGTGTAACCTCAGTAACGTCTGTTTTACTCGCTTCTTCACAGGTTACATTTATAATTTCGCCAGCAGCGCCTCAAAGAAATTGTCCGAGTCCGTGGTTGAAACAGCACAAACCCTCAAGAAAAGTGTGGAGGAGGGGAAGATGAATGGGATTATCGATAAGGTAGATATCTCTCAGTGTCTGTCTTAATTTAAATGATTTCCCCTCCCTGTTTGTTCAAAAGCAGCTGTTTGATACATTTGGTCTTCCCTCAGACCATTTTGGGTGATTTCCAGAAAGAACAAGAAAGGTTTGTTCAGGAGAAAAAAGCGAAAAAGTCTGGTAAGCACTGACTAGTATTTAATTAGTATTCAGTGTGTATGAAATGTAAAAGTACAGTAAGGACAGGCTAGTTTTCATTGTTCCTAGGTGCTGCTGTGCCTCCATGGGTTGGTTATAATGAAGAGGAAACCATACAGCAACAGATTTTAGCTCTCTCAGCTGTGAGTGTTACTCCTCATAAAATGTTTCTGTTGATAAAGAAAAATAGTACGCCTCAGTGTAATTTCCAGCAAAACGTCACTTCAGTTTGTTGCTTTATTTGTCGACAGGACAAAAGGAATTTTTTGCGAGATCCTCCTGCTGGGGTGCAGTTCCACTTTGACTGTGAGCAAATGTATCCAGTTGCCATGGTGATGCTGGAGGAAGATGAGCTCCTTCGGAAGATGCGCTTCCATCTGGTCCCCAAACAGTGAGAGTGTTTTTGACACTCATGTAATAGTTTGTCCTGTGTTTTCATCATGTGCATCCCTGCACAAGAGCGGAAAGATTTTATTCCATCACAGGGGTGACTGCCTGTTCCTCCATGTCATTCATTTTAGGGTGAAAGAGGAAGTCTTCTGGAAGAATTACTTCTACCGCGTGTCCTTAATAAAGCAGTCAGCTCAGCTCACAGCTCTCGCAGCACAGCAGGCTGCTGAGCGGAGGGACGGGGAGAAACCTGGCACCGGTCCTGAGGCTGTTCATCAGAAGGGTAAAACTGTGACGCCTGTGTTTAATCTTAATGTTCTTACCAGTGAAAAACAAATCATTAATTTCAATTCACAGCCTCTCATACAGAAACAGTAAGTTGTGATATCACTTACACAAACAGAGGGTTTGCCAGACATTCTGTGATAAACTGATAAAGATGATAAAGCGAGTTAACCGCAGGAAATGTTTGAACATGAAACTTTTTGAACACAGTATTTTGTTTTTGTGGTATGATCTGCTAAGTAGCAATGTTAATACCAGCAATCGGAAAAATATCATGAGGGTTACTTTGCACGATTAATGTTTTTAAGAAAGTTAAGAAACTTATTTTTTGGATGTACTTGAGAGGTAATGCCAAAAAATGATTTCCATAGATGCAGTTAAATGGAAAACTCGCTCTGCCATCTGCACCACCAAACCAAAGTCAAGTGAGGTAAGACACCTGTTTTCAAAGTCTAAAATACCCAAGAGAATAAGAGTATTCATCATAAAGCAATAATTGGACTTAAATGAGTGTAGTTAGAGTCTGACCCTCCTCTGTTTCTGTTACAAAAGGATGAAGAGGAGATCTCCACCAGCCCGACTGTGTCTGAATTTGTGAGCGATGCTTTTGACTCGTGCAAGATAAATGAGGACGACCTACGCAAAGAGATGGAACAGCTGGTCCTGGACAAGAGGGCTGACCCGAACACACAGCGGGGTGAGTCTTTTTGTTTAACTGGTTAGTCATGTAATTAGCAGAGCTGATCAGAGTTCAGTGAGTGACTCAGTGTCGGGGTTTTTCAGAGGAGACTGCTGACTGGGAGCGAGAGCTGCAGGAGGAACTTCAGGAGTACGACGTGTTGGAGGATAATGAGAACCGTGATGACAACTGGGACAGAGAGATTGAAGAGATGCTAAAGGAGGACAGTTAGGAGACACAAGCTCCTCCAGCCTTAACTGAAGGTCAGAAACAGCACATCAGCGCAGATTTAATGCTCCTGCTGGAATGATTTTATAATAAGATCTCTCAAGACAGAGAAATACCACTGGACATCGTTAACATTTCACTGAGATATTTCTGTGGCCTTTACTTTTATGAGTAAACATTTAGTATCGTCTCCTGGAGTTGAAAGAAAAGGAGATATTAAAGCTCAATATGATGACGTGAACGTCTTCATAGCAAATAGAAAATCTTCCTCAGACTCGTCTTCAGGAATTAAAGCAAGACCATCAAACTTTTGCTGAACGGCTGCCACCGTTGCACAAGTGAGAATTACAGGATAATAGTAAATGCTGAAAATACAGTTAAGCTAAAGCACAACAGTAGCACAAGTAGACACGAGTCACAAACTCAACAAACTGACTCAGCAGTGACTGTTACAGCAATATGGACCTAAAGTTTGCTACTGTTTGCTAAATTAGCCACCGTAAGCTACTGGTCATACCAGACCAAATCAGGCTAAAAACCAGTGAGTGTATTGAATTCAACAAGGATGCGTTTTATTTCTTGAAAACTGTTTATTTGCAAGAGGAATAAAGTGCTACGTCCTCTTTCAAAAGTTGCATAGTCTCGCTTTAAAGATACATTTTAAGCACAAAAACCATCCTGATTGTTTCAAGTTTATCCTCATTAAAGCGTCCATGTAACAACCAAACAAATACTACCTATTAAAATCAAAGGCTCAGAATAAAGTATGAAGTCATAGAGCAGAGGCTTCGATGTGTCTTCCTCTATTTACTGATGCCACCTGTCTGCTGCAGAAATTACATGAACCAGTCAGGTGATACTCTCTGTCAGCTTGAGAGGATTTCATGTGACCAGTAAAATATATTTTGGAACAAAGTTTATTTTATGACTGAGCCAACTCGTTTATATAAATGGAGTGATGCTTGGAAAGGTTGCTAATAATATGTGGCAGCCTGTTAATCTAACATTTAAAATTCTTTTAACTGTGCGTTATGGTACAGAATGTATTACACAGTGTACATCACACCTGTAACGGACCTTCAGGTCCTGTGTATTTCGTCCAAATGATAAAATAGATGACTGAACATGTGTGTTATCTGTGATCAAATGCTTTGTCTCTACATGCACATATATACTGTTCATACATGCCAGTCCAAACAAACCTTGTGTTCTTCCTGTTTACACCAGAGTTGATTCAGGAACACACACCCAAAATCCATTGTTTTTTTGTGTTTACACTTACTGTATATGC
This sequence comes from Heniochus monoceros, assembly GCA_029783685.1. Taxonomy (NCBI): domain Eukaryota; kingdom Metazoa; phylum Chordata; class Actinopteri; order Chaetodontiformes; family Chaetodontidae; genus Heniochus; species Heniochus monoceros. The sequence continues at coordinate 27,405,372 of JAPZEA010000021.1, read as the reverse complement.
AAACTTCAGTGTAGTGTTTTTTTAAAATTCTTATTAAACCTATAAAACATTTATTCTTGTGTAAAAAGTGTTGATTTTTTTCTTATGCTGGTCCCTCTGATTCTGTTTTGGGGTTGTTTTAGGACGCAGTTCTGCATCAGATGCATAAAAAAAAACATTTCAAACCAAAGCCTATCGTTTTGAAACCAAACCTGATCTTATTTTTACATGTCTGAGTTAATGTGTAACACTATTTGTCATTAAAACTGGGCTGTTTGCTCTTCGTGTGCAGTGTGTGATCAGTGGAGTAAAATGAAAGGAAACAAGCAGTTTGTGGCAGTACAGCCTCACTGCCACCAGAGAACTCTTTATTGCTGAACTTGACAGGAAAACACAACCTTCCTCCTTTTGTCCATTTCAGACACTGTAGCAGTAAATGACACAATGTATCCTCTCTGTAAGTAAACACAAGTCCAGTAATGTAATACAGAGGTTGCACTCATGCTATAACTACTGCACTCACCAACACACAGTAGAGAATTCCATAGATTCTATCACACTTCTGAGATACAGTATATCCTACAGGATAAATTAGACATGAAAAAGCTTATCTGAAGTTATATAAAAGTGGTAATAGGAGGAGATTTCAGTAGTTCAACATGTCAAACAGTGCTGATTGTATAGAATAAGTTGCAAAATGGAAAACCACAAAAGAAAGTGTAAAAAAAATCTATTTTAAACACAGTTTTGGTTTAAACAGCAATACCAGCTTCTTCAAAATGTACATACTGTGCGACATGAACACCAAACAGAAAGAAGAAAGAATGCTCTTTTATGATTTTTGTACAGTCCTGTGTCCAAGGCATTTAATGTGTGTTCCTTTTCCAACCAAGTGGCTCCAAACTACTTTTAGTTTTGGCTCATAAAAAAGAAAAAAAATCTAAATACTCTGCTACAGTTTATGACACTATTGCTATTTTATGCCTGGTTGCTTAAGCGCTCTTTTTTTTTTCCAGAGTCACAGTAGTAAATAGGTGGTTTACATGCTGTACAGTTTGTAACATGTTTTTTTTTTATAATAAATCACTATGAATGTGGGCAGACAGTGAAACGGCTTTGAAAGAGTAAACTGTGCAGAGGTGCCTCAGCTTTAAACCATCACACTGGTCAGACGTCTGTATGATCAGCACAGGTTTGTTACTGTTATCAACGCTTTCTACAAGAGTCTTGACAAAGAGGGAAGCAGTGATTTGTAGTTTGCTCCCATTTTATCCCTCTTCAAAAAGTTTTCTCCTGCATCCTTAAATCAAATCACAACTCTTCAGTTGTGCATTTGCATGTCTGATCTTCAATTAAAGCTGCATTCATTTGTGTTATTCACTTATCATTATATCATATTCCTCTGAAACAATGTGAATTAGGTTAATAGTACATGTGAACAGTGGGGCTTGTAAAGAGTAGCCCAAAACTGGAGCTCTGCTTCACTTTTGTTTTGGCTCTTTTAGCTTGTTTTGGTTTAAAGGGACAGTTCACCCCAAAATCCAAAATAAATTGTTATTTATCCATCTAGATTGTTTTGATGTGAGTTGCTGCGTTCTGGAGATATCAGCTGTAGAGATGTTTGCTTTCTCTTTAATATGATGGGACTAGATGGCACTCAGCTTGTGTTGCTAAAAGTGCTAAAAAAAAAAAATTTGACAAACTTAACAACAATGTCTCTTTCAGGGAATCATGACCCGGTAACTCAAGATAATCCACAGACCTCTCTGTGAGCAGTTTCATGTAGGAACTATTTACTCTCTACTGAATTAAACCCGCCAACCGTATCACTGCGCAGAAGGAACCGTGGATCTATTCATAGCTGAGAGACTCGTGACAGCGCGGGATGTAAACATTAATGGTGTCGTCCTCAGCTGAGCTGTGACGTTAGCTAGCATTATTGGTTAGCTATAAACTAATCTCCACAATATAGTAACATCAGACTGGGTTAGGAGGTAGATGCATGCTTCCCTCTGCACAGTGATACAGTTGGCGGGTGTATTTTGGTGGAGAGAAAATAGTTCCTACATGAAACTGCTCACAACAAGGTCAAAGAGACATTGCTGTTGAGTCAAATGTGTTTTTGTGAGACACATCTCTACAGATATCTCCAGAACCCAGCAACTCACACCAAAACAATCTAGATGGATGAATAGCACTAATATATTTAGGTAACTGCAGCAAACAAGCTCTGACAAACCGTCTGTGCTCCTCCTGCCCAACACCACCTGCAAAGTCGGAGAGCAGCTGGGAGGAAATCAAACATTCAGCAGGTTAAGATCCAGGTATGTTTGTCAGAAGTTGGTGGAGATCAAACCAGAGCTAAAAGAGGGAATGCTGTATTTCTGCAGGAGTTCTGTCACCTTGGGGACAAAAATTGATGAATGCAGCTTTAAGTGAAAATCTTGTGTCTTAAATGTAGCTGAGACTACAATGATTAGATATTTAAAGTGAGTGGAACATCTTTGATTCAGTGAAATATTAAAAAATATTTAAAAAATAAAGAAGCACAGTGGAGAACTGTCAATTTAGTTCTTGCACACATTTCATGAATAAAGTAAACTCAGTGTATTTACCACTTACACCATTTCCACCGCAGTAGCATGCAGGTGTAGTTAAATTATGGAACAATAACAAATTCTTTCATTTTAAATGAATAAACATACGTCAGCAGTTAAGGCATTCAACATTAAATGGGATCCTGCCATTACAAACAAATAAACTAAACAGTAATGATAGGAATGATAACAGCCTGTAAACTGAGAGAATACTCATCATGACACATTTTCTGTCTTTAAGCCAGTTTAAATGCCAAATATGTCGAGCCTGAAACTGTCAATGATAATCACAATGTAAAAGAAACAGCGGCGAGATGAAACATAACTCTTTGGTTTTGTTAATGTAATACTTTTGACTTCCCTTTGACAATATATCCTATAACACATTTGAAATTCAGTTTATTAAATATATGAATATAGAGTGATCTCATCAGCTTTGGTCAAATCAGAATCGAGCAGTTCACTCAGTACAGCGTATTGTTGTGGACTGGAAAGCAGCAAACGATTAAAAACCTTAATTCTGCTGCATTTCTCCTTGGTAACATTTAACGTCTTCACACTGAACAAATAAATCACTCAGTAGGAAATAACCAAACAGTGCTACATCGTTTGTTTCAGGAAAAAAAGTAGAAAACAAAGGCAGTGTGTGTGTGTGTGTGTGTGTGTGTGTGTGTAATGTAGTATAATGAGAGTGTGCACAGCCTGCCGATCAACAAAATGAGTTTAGGCATGCTCTTTGAGAACTGGAAACCCTCGTCCTGTGCACTCATGGACACAAACACACACACACACACACACACACACTCACGCTCTAAAAAGTCACCTTTTACGTTTACATTCAAATGGAATTTGAGCTTTTTGTGTGTTCTGCTCGGTACCAGAAATAACCAAAAGTGGCATTTAAGTGATCCTTTCACCCAAATTAGCAAAAAAAGCATTTTTTTTTCTCAGTCATCACGGTGCATAAAATTTCATTTGTGGTGCCCACAGCATTAAAACATGACATTTAAATGCTATGACAGAGACAGCGTGCAGGTTACTCTGTGTAATGCTCAGGCCTCACTGTCTACAGCCTTTACAGGAAATATTTGTTTGGTCTCACTTAAAACCATCCACAATAAGAAAAAGCCTTTTGCTCATGGAGTGAACCGGCCCTTTAAAGCTTTACCAGTACATTTGTTTAAAATAATGAATGATATGACTATTAGGAATATCATTATGTATTCATTACAATCAGCTGTGACACTTAATGAGACACATTGAGGAACTGCATTTTCATTTATGGCATTTTAAAAACAGCTCATCTGCAGAACGCTTCAGTGCATATAAAAGAAGGAGTTACCAGGTTCTCTCTCTCTGTCGCTCTCCGTCTCTCTCTCTCTCTCTCTCTGTCTAACAAAGACTTAGCCCCAGCAGGGTGCACGGCTATTTGACAAGCCAAAGGGAAACATGCATCTCAAGTGGGCGACTGCAATTTACACGCAGCCCTCTCTCTCTTTCCCTCTCTCCTCGTGTGTGTGTGTGTGTGTGTGTGTGTGTGTGTGTGTGTGTGTGTG
>JAPZEA010000021.1:27300427-27317929 GCA_029783685.1 Heniochus monoceros | reverse complement strand
AACAAAAGGAGAACAAGTCCATATATGAGAAATCAAGCAATGTCCAAAAATAACGAAAATGGCCAAAATCTCAGGAAGCACTGGGAAAAATTTACAGAAAGGAGAGATGCATGACACAAGAGATAAGACGATCTGGCAAAGACAGAGGGGAAAAACTCTGGCTTAAATACACTGTCCTCATTGTATTTAAGCTTAGGACTAATGAGGCACAGGTGAAAACAAATGAGGGACAGGTGACACAAATCAAACAATCACAAGGGCGGGAAAACACAAGGTGTAAAGCAAAAGATGATACATGAGATAAACTTTCAACATAAAACAGGGAATAACTAAACTAACACTTAAAACCATGACAGCGATGGCTTCCTGATAGTTCCTGATATGGGCCTAAAACTTTTGTGATTTGCCTTGCACTTATGCACTGCTGCACTTCTTTTAAAATGTTGTATTTTACTTGACTTTATGAATTCTATGTACTCTATTTTTAACTTCATTTTATTTGTATTTTTCAGTGGTTTTCTTTCCATCTTATGTCATGCATCCTCTTTATTTTCAGCCTTATTCTATCTTATTTTTACCATTATTATCAAGTGTGTTTTGTTCTCCATCTTATTTTCCATTCATTTTTATCCTTGGTTTTATGTTCAGTTTCTGTCTTTTTTATGTGAAGCATTTGGTGCATGTCATTTCTTTGTTGTAAAGCACTTTGAGCTGCATATTTCTATATGACAGGTGCTTTGCAAATGAAGTGTATTATTATTATTTATGATTATTATTATTTGACTGTCAGTCATGTTTTTCTCTCTCCAGCAGAGACCCTGCCACATGAAGAGAATGGCCTAATAAAGGAGCAGCGCTACATGGACTCCGCCTCCAACTCCATGACCCCTCGACCCCAAACAGTGCGCAGTTCCTCGGAGTACCACTCTCAGGCCAGCAGCCTCTACCACCCGGGCAACGGCACAGCCATGCGCCGCCTGTCCTCGAACCCTGCAGAGCTCAGCTCCACGCAGCCTCTTAGACGAGTTGAAGGTACAGTCAGAATCTGTGGAACTAAATGTATTTAAATACTTGATTTGTGCTTCACATGCTCATTGTGTGGTTGTGTTGTGCTTTGTTAGCAGCCAGCTCCACCACAGGTCCTGAGGCTCTGGTGTCTGAGCGGGACGGTCTGCAGCTGCCCAGTAAAAACCCCTCCTCCTGGTCCATTGAAGAGGTGATGCAGTTTGTGAGGGACGCTGACCCCACAGCTTTAGCTCCACATGCTGAACTATTCAGAAAACATGTAAGTTCACTTTTAGTGTGGAACAGCTTACATTTTAAGACCACAAGTTATTTTTTAGTCTGTTATTAGCTTTGGCTTCCATAGATCATTCGTTTCTCTACATGGTGCTTGAATATAATGAATCCCTTTCTTTGTTTCCATAGGAGATTGATGGAAAAGCTCTGATGCTGCTACGGAGTGACATGATCATGAAGTACATGGGTCTGAAACTGGGGCCTGCACTGAAGTTATGCCATCACATAGAGAGGCTGAAACAAGGCAAACTGTAAGAGGAGCCAGGGCAACCCGGTCCCTGCCAGACCCATGAGCAATAAGCCCTGAAAGAGCCAGCAGAGGGACACTGACTCATGAGGCACGCAGGGGCTACGTGTTACTCTAGACTCCACCTCGAGGGACTGACGAGATGTTACAACTTCATCCTGACTTCCAGAGTGGAGAAAGTGTGCCGTGCATTGCTGACACATTACCTCATCCCCTCATCAGTGAACGAAAAGCTGTTCAAGTCTAACCGACGCCATTTGACTTTATTAAATCCCAAAGGAAAATAATCCCTGTAGTGTTTACATTGCATAGCACATGTGCACACGTGGACACGTTTTTTTACGGAGATGAAATCTTTTGATCCTGGTTTTGGATCCCCAAAGATGGAGAATGTTTCTTCTTATATAATGTTTTTATTATTGTTGAATTTCCAGTTAATAAGGAAGGGTTGATATACTGAAGAAAAAAAAAATCCATCAGATGTTCTTCCCCATGCTCTTCAAGAGAATTTGGATGCTCTCTCGTCTGTGCTGTTGTATAGCTGTTTTCACTCTTCACATGTATGCCTCAAGTATGGGTACTGTATATCCGCCTGCCCGGAGAATGCTCGCGTCAGTGCATTCCTTTTTCGTTCACACGAGGCAAGACGGACGTTTTCATTTGCTTGAACATCGGCAGCGTCCTGGAAGGGATCACATTGTATTAACAGTTCTGATTGAACCTTTTCCACGAGTGTCCTGCAGGATCATCTGCTGTGTGGCATGATGTATTATTGTGTCTTAGCGGGCCATAAGTTGCCTCACACTGGTCCCCACGCAGTTCTCATCAATCAAACCATTTGCATCCCAAGCTCTGAGTCAGCTTAGAAGTCCTGGGTTTATCGATTTCAGTGGACAGATTGTTGAAGGAAGTACAAATCCAACATTTCTAAGGGCTTTCTATGTTTAGTTTTGATGTAATATTTCTATCAGTCATAATCATGTAAGCTTGTCGGTCGGCCTGCGACCTCAGTGTTGTCACTTTTGACCGTTCCAATCACTGTTAGCAATGAAAACAGATGTGTACAGTTTTATGGGTTTAACCATGAATATCAGCAACAGAATGTACATTTTGTAGAAACTTAATATTTTAAGGAAATCATATACATAAGTTAGAAATGTGAAGATAAAGGGGATGGGGACGTGGTGAATATTTCACAGTGGATTCCATTCTGCTTTTTAATACTTAACACAGTGCTTTTAGTTCAAATACTCCCAGTAATAGACTCTGCCTTGCTTTACCTACGACATTTCTCAGGTTTATGTGGTCTTTGTTAGTACAAGCTTTTGTAGCATACTGTTTATAATATACTTAACAGAATTTTCCTGTTATTCCCTTCCCTGATTTAAAAAGACTTGTGCCATATGATATTCAACACATGATCGAAGTGCTGTCGATTTCCCTCTCTTGCATCTTCTTTTTAACTACTTGAAAAATATGTGTTGGAAAAAAGTCACTTGTCAATTACGTCACACCAGAAAAACAATATGTGTTTATGATGTTGTGTATTTCCTTTTTTTTTTTTTTTTATAAACTTATAAAAAACATAAGAATGTGCATGTGTTTTTTACTGATTACAACATTTAACTGATGAGGTGAATAAAGTGAATCATTTTATTTTCATTCACCAGTATTCCCTGTAAAGACACGTCATTTATTGGCCGACTTTACAAAATGCCATCAGTTCATATAAAATGAGAGCTCGGCACAGGAAGAACTACAAAGAACCAGAATCAAAAAGTCCAGCATTTGCATCATTAAACCCACATCAGTCTCTGGGGCCGTTGTTTTGAAATGTTACCTCTCATAAGCCAGGCTTGCTCGTGTTTATTTATGACATGAAATATAAGAAGAAAAAAAACGTCAAAACAATTTGAAAACATGTCAGAGGCTTTGAAAAATAATCCTGGTTGATCACAAGCCACGAAGTACATCTAAATTCTAACAACTCGGGGACAAAACGCACGGCACCAGAAGGCGTTTTCACTCTGACCAATACAGTGATGGCAAAGTAAAGCGGGAATGTTTGTAAAAGTAACACCAGCAGACGGTTCAGCTCTCTGGATTTAAAACACTCGAGGCTGCACCATCAACAAAAAGCTGCACAGCTTTAGCTCAGACTGTTTGAATGTCTCAATTAGAGAGGAAAATGTGATGCTGTAGTAGTCTGATAAGTCACTTCATGCTGAAACCTGTCTTGTCTGCTGAATTGATTGTAAACATCCCTCGTTTTAAACATTTTAGTCTCCTAAACTGCAGAACATTTGCTTCCACACTTGCAGGACTGAACCAGTTTACAGTAACTGAAGGTTGAAGCGGAGACAAACCACTTGAATACAAACCACTATATTTTGTTCCACAAGATGCACAAAGGATGAGAATGTCAAACTGGCAGATTGGTTTTACTGGATGAAACATTTTTGTCTTTTCATGTTGAATTTCTATCTGAACGCCTTTTTCAGATTCCTTTAATGAGTCGATTCTGGCAACGTTCTTCTTTGTTCCCTTTCAGTCGGTACTACACATAAGAAGACCACCCTGAAGAAACAAAATGCCTATCAAGGCCAATGAGATGTGATTTCAAACCATCCAAAAAAAAAGAAAAAAAAAGGAGTGTTGTCAAAGAAAAGGCAGACACACAAATTCAGACCTTGGAGATTTTAGTTCACTTCCATATAAAAAGCACACATACTGTACAGAAAGCAAACATTTAACTGCCAGCACATTTCAACTGGTGTTTCTTCACTGACATCTGAATTAAAACAGCTTTCAGAAGCAAAAAGTGCTTCAGAAGACACAAAGGAAGCTGTCTTTATAACCAGTCACACTTTGTCTCCTAACTGACCGTCCAGTATATATACAGACTGTATAAATTAAAGTTGTACAAACAATAAATTAGGTGGAAGTCCTGTACAACCAAAGCGATCCGTTCAAACTACTGAACCAAAGAGCTCAATGTTGACCGGACCGCTTACACGAGTTGCTAAGTACATCAATAAAAATAAAGAACTGGTAAAAAGTGGAGCTTCTGGGTTTTTTCCATACCTCGTTTGTTCGTACAGGCAGTCTGCGGCTGTTAATAGTTCTTGGCCTACAATTCACAGATTTCATAAATGCTATAATCACAAACGGGCAACACAGTTTTAGTAGAAAAGGTAGTAACACCCTGTATTGTTTTCAACTAAACTATGACAAAGTGCACTCAATAGGATAAATAAACTGACACACAACAATACTCTCACATTCACAACTCTGATCAGAATCATGGGACAGAAAAAAAAAAGACCATGCTCCACAATAAAAAAAAAAAAAAGCCACAATGATCGGGGTCCAGGCAGGTTGTGATCGTTTGGATGCTTGTTTTGTATTTAAGAAGCACTTGTACTTGTTGGACTTTTCCGTCTGAGGATTCAAACCCTGGAACTTTGCGTCCTCAGAGGAGGTGACTTCCTGACTGCACCACTGGAGGGCGTGGTTCTCCACACACCTTGTCACCAGCTGAGGCAATTACATCACATGTGCAAAACTGTGGTATTTTGTCTCTTTAACCTTAAAAGCTTCCAACGGTCAAAATGTTGGAGATAAAATTTGGAGAACATCACACATAATTCTGCTGGTTTTGGCTGCAGCATCAAATGTTGAGCTTAAAGTACTAATTACATGAAGACAATGAACGTCACTGTGGACTTGTCATGTGACGAATCTGAACACCATTCAAAACGTGACGCCTGGTGTCCAGAGAATGTCTCTGTCAGTTTCGGCTGCATTTGAATGAAGACTTGTGGAGATTAACTGTAGATGTTAATGGATTTTCCACATTTTGAACAAATGGAGTGATGGACCTCTGAACTGAGGTTGCAGCGAGGCAAAAATTTTGTCGCATGGCTCTACTGGAAGTGTGGGGGTGATTTTTTTTTTTTTTGAGTAGGGAATGTAAAATGTATACAACTGTAGAATTGTCGTAATGAGTCATGGCTGCTTCTTTGTTAAAAAATGTATGCACCCACGGAGTCATGCAAATTGAATTTTTGTATGAATCCATGTAGCCGACTATGAGATACAGACTTTTTGCATTTGTGGCGCCCCCTAGAGGTGAAGAGCAACCTGCTCCAATACGTAAGCTTCCCGAAACCTCCAGGCTGATTTTCAGGCTGATCAATGTGTTTATGAGCATTGCAGATTTTGGAAAATGATCTATTTTATTAAAAACTGATTGTGGCTTGTTTAATCACAATGTTTTATAACTGACATACCGAAATTTCTTGAAAAACTTCAGATCAGCAAAGACGTTCGACTCAGTTTTGTGATGATTGGCCCAGTCGTTTCTGACGAGATGTTGAAAATAAGATTTTGAGAAAATTAAGAACAAGTCACAAAATGTTTCATTTTTAGAGCAGAAGATTTGGAGAAAGATGTGAGAACATCAACTTGATTAATACAGCGCCACCTTGAGGTCACTGAGAGTCATTTTAAGTGCTTGAGTAGTGGGTGGAATTTACGACCCACCTGCCAAGTTTGGTGTTTTTTGTGGAGAAAAAGAAGAAGAATGGGAACAAAAACAATCTATGGAATCAAACCACGTGGAACTCATGTTTTACACAGACAAGTTTGATAAATAGAGAGAGGAGGGAGTCTTACCAATACTCATTCTAATAACAGACTAATAACACACTTACATACACAAACAGTATTTTCTCTCACTAAAGCCAACGTTCATCATTTCTTTTTGAATCTGCCTGTTCCCATCACCAAACCTCCCCTTCACATTTTCAGGTGATTTAACAGGTGGAATCAACATTAAAACTTCCACCTGGATTCACTTCATTAGTGTTAATGGAAACAGCAGCAGGTTCTGGTGTTTTCTATACTTGCTCCGACGTGTTTTCTCAGATTTGGCTTCCATTCCGGAGCACCGCTGAATTAAAAACGGATTAATTCAGCCGGCGACAAAAATAGCTCTTTTCCAGAAATTCCTTCCTTATATTTGGACGGGCCTGTTCAAACTTCTGTTTAAATGTGAAACCAAGTAAGACATCCCTTTTTTCCCTGCTGGTGAACAAAATTAGAATGTATTTTGTCGTGACAGACGGCTGTTGCCAACATTCATTATAATGAAATTGTGGCTCCGGCCTTGCCAAGTCATTATTAGCCTGTCATGCTAAAGCCCTACCAATCAGAGGAGAATGAATGGCTCCGCTGAGCTACTGATGACTATGGGAATTTCCGACGATGGGACATGTTTTAACAGTCTCGGTTACGTCCTGCCAGTGCGTACTGCTCTGCTCTGAACACTGAGAACCTCAACTATCAGGATTTTTTAGCTCCTCAGTGCACTTAAATAAAAATTACATGTGGAAACAAACCATGATCCATAATGGAAAAAATGGAACCATGTGTCTTTGCTGTAATTCTAAAGTCAAAAAATGTTCTTCAACATCTCCGATTCATAAAGACAAGCTCCAAAGCCACACGGAGAGCCCATTAAGCTGCCATACACACAAACATTTCTGGTTTACCATAACACTGTAGAGTAGTGCATTACAATAGAACACAGCAGTCCAGAAAAGTCCAGTGGAATCCATTTCTGTAACGACTGTGTCGCACTGTCACACATTCACGAGCCTCAGTCAATGCAACGTTTGGAGCCAAACTGAGCTTTGATTGGACGTTTGAGAGTTTGATTACAGAATGTCCTCACATGTGTTATAAGTTACTCGCTCTGGAGGGATTACCAGAGAGCGGTCCGGCTATTAATCCGCCGAGCGCTCTCACTTCCTGGGTAGCAGCGCTGCAAGTCTCTGCTTCTTCATGGGAAGGAAGTGGATCTCTTGTGAGCTGACCTTCTTCAGTTTGATGGCTCTGTTCTTGGGAACCTTTTTGAGCGGGTTGTTGGGGTCGTGCTGCTCCCCCTTGGACGCCGACGACACCCCGTAGAGCTGCTGCAGAGACGCCCCCTGGCTGCCGTCACGTTTGATGGAAAAGTTCTTGGTGGAGACTCCTGAAAGGCTTTTTATCTTCCCGCAGAGGATGGCAGGAATGGCGTCCTTCACCGAGACGATGACCTTGGCCGTCTGCGAGGTGCTGACTATCTCAAGGTTTCCGGCTCCGCTTAGAGACGCCTCCTGACTCCGAGAACTAGACCCACCGGCACTGCTGTCAACCACCCACTTATGCTGCCGGCTGAACTCCAGTGAAGCCAGACTGCCCAGGAGTTTGGAATCCAAACTCTGAGTGCATTCGACCCCCAGAGACAAAGACGTACCACCAGCATCTTGACCAGGATGGAAAGCTACTTCTCTGTCTGACTGAACACATTTCTTCCTCACACCAGGCACTGACAAGTCGAGCACGCTGTCCTGCTGCGGACTCTGGTATTCCTGCTTTAGTTCTACTGGGCATGCTCTGACAGAAAGGTCCAGAACCTGTCCTTCATCCAGAGGAAGCGAGGACGGGGACACGTTTTGTGGCTGGAACGATGCCATGCATCTGCTCGAAGACAACGACGGAGAGGTAGTATCTTTTGGAGAAGTCTGAGTGCTTTTACTCAAAGTGCAAACTGGTTTTGGCATGTTCCCCTTTGAGTCCTCGGTCTGAGGGACGGGAATGGGGATGGGAAGAGGGACGGGCAGAGGCACTGGCAGGGGGATGATGATGGGGTAGGGAACTAGAAGGGTGGCAGGAGGGACTAACGGGGCCAGAGGGGAGGTGTAGGGAGGCATGAGGGGAGGAAGTGGGAAGAAGGTAGAGCCTGGTGACTGACAGGTTGATGAGCCTGCCTGGGAGGGGAAGAGATCCTGCAGGATGGCTGCAAAAGCCGGATTCTGCAGGAGAGAGAGCAGGTTGGCGTCCTGCGTCTGTCCTGCTGACTTCTGATCCACAGCTGGAGGTAAACCAAACGTCAAAGGGTTCTGACACAGGACGTTGTTCTGGAGCGGTAGCTGAGGGCAGTTAGCGGTCTGAGGAATCACAGAGGGACTCATGTGCTGGATGACCTGCTGATCCAAGACCAGGGGCAGTGAAACCGGGCTTTGGCTTGTTATCAGGTACGGTGCTGCCCCCATTTGGCCAAGCTGAGGCCCGGCTGCTCCGGCCATCTGCAGGTGAATGGGCAGCATCAGTGGGCTGTCTCCCAGGCACACCGGGTGGAGCACGGTGGTGGCGACTTTAAGCGCCACACCTCCCGGAGATTCAGCGGTGGGACTCACCACCGAGGGAGCAGGAGGCTCCACCAGGTTCGAGAGGCCTCCTTTGCTCAGTCCTGTCGCGCTGCTCCCACAGGAATCAGCAGGAATGGGTGGATTTACACCATCCTCCACTTTACTGGGGATTTCTCCTCCTCCCACATCAGCGCTGCACACATCAGTCTGAGGCTGCGTCATGGTTACAGACACATCGTCACTACACTCCATCGCTCGATTTGAAGAGTCAAGCCAAATCTTCATCAAGTGCTACTGACAGGTCTCATCCATTATTCTTCTTGGCAGCCCTGAAACACAGGAAGCAGAGTATTTAAAGATCCCTCCAGACATGTTTTAAGATGACTATAAAATATTGAGCAATAATTTGTGCCTGATTTGCCTTTTCTACAAAAAAGCTCCATTACTTTGAGCAGATGAATACAGAAACAGCCTTCTAGTGTCGAACTCTGCACATATTTCTGCAGAATGAAGCTCAAACATTAAACTGTAGGAACAAGAAGAGAGGAGGAGAACTTTAACGGTGTGCAGTAGTTTTAAAAATGTTATAATGTGAAAAATCTTGTACCTTAAACTGTGCACAGTGGAATTTGTCCTTTGAGCCTTTTAAGGACAACTGCTGCATGTTGTGTCTAATACAGCTCAGTTCTTTAGCATTATAAATGTTTTTTATGAGTTTTAACTACTGCAGCAAAATATAAAAGACAATTAAGACTGAGATAAACTACAAAAAGGCTCTCCAGTGATCTAATATTGTACTTTCATAAACTTGTCAGAGGCTGATAAAGATGAGTCAAAGCCTGACACATCCTGACGTTCAGTCTCTTGTAATAAGCTGGTTCCTACATTTCCCATAATGCCTCCCTCCCTACCTGGTAAACACCCACATCTCTCTGTTCTAAACCTCCAAACCCAGTTTGAGACAACCTGATAACTTCCTCCTCCTTTACACACCAGCTGTCAGAGGCTGAGAAGACCTCCCCCCGTAGTATAAAACTGGTGGAATGGCCCTTTAATAACGTCCAATGAATTGTCCCGATTCCTACACATTTACTCACTGCTGGAAAATCTCTCCCACCGTGGGAAAAATAAAATACACAATTAAAATGTTCCCGAACAAATAATTACAGTAAACGGAGTGAGAACGAGATGATTTTACTGTTCATCATGCATCATCAGGAGCAACCAGCTCAGCGCGGAGCCTCGGTAATATAACACAGGAAATTGAGATTGGGATCATGACTGAGGCCTCTGTTGTACAGAGCTCGTTATCCCCAGCTGTTACTGTAATCAAAAATTAAAAGGTAAACAGAGACCAACATGGAGGTAATGACAGTTTGGCTGTTGTATGTCTCATGTGAAGAACTTTGAATTAGCTTGTTCAGGTGCTGCACAAACACACCAGAAAAGCGATGAGGATGAAGAGTGTGTTTCTTTTTTTCTGAGACAACGACGGCAGAAATATAATATTATCTTCATCAATCAGGATAAAAAATTTTCTCAACTGAAAGTGAGAATGAGCCACTGGTTGATTAATGCACTCGTCAATCAACAGAAGATTAACTGGCAACTGTTTTGATATTTTATTAATCATTTAAATGCACAATATGCAACATTTCCACATCAAAATGTCTACAAACTGTCATTTTGTTGAGTTGTGTACTTACTTTATCCCATATGCTTCAAACAATGTTCAAACCCAGAAAAATCTGTTATTTTGTTCAAGGTGTGTTTCATCAGAAACACCCGATGATACAGTGAGGAAGGAAGTCGAGAACGTGATTAAACGTAACGTGAATAAAATTTTATCGGACAGATTAGAAGATATGAAAACTTCATGTCATTATTATCCCGGCCAAAACAACTGCAATTCATGATATTATCCTGATAATCATCAAAATGTGCTTAACAAATATGTTTTCTGCATCACAGATAGGCCAACCATCCTTTTTATCATCCTTTTTTCCCCTCGGGGATAAATAAAGTATTGCTGATTCTGATTTAGTGAAAATGGACGGTGGTCATGCAGAGAGGGGTGTAAACCTTCTTCCAGCAGCTTCTGCAGGAGGACACTTCATCTCCCTGTTACTGTGGAACCAACAGTATTTCCACACGTCCGGTTCAACTACTTTTTTTAACCGAGGGAAACAGCGAGCAAGCCGAGTCTGCCGCTATGGTCACAGGCTTTAGATTTTGAGATGCCTGGAGAGGTGTGGGCTCCCCCTTGTGGCAATTCAAAATAAATCGGGAAATAAATATAAGATGTTGATGTATGTTAGCGAGCTAAACAGCTTGTCACTCGTGAGGATATTCATGATTATCCTAATTCACGAGTATACTGATCAGTTTATCCTGAGTGTTCTTTATCGAGAGCCACGATAAGTCTACTCCCATGCCACTTCACTACGCCATCTATCTACAGCTTTTATTTTCATTTTGATTGAGGACTGTCAAACTGAACACCTTCCGGTTGTTTGGACAAAACAAGGAATTCAAAGACGTCACACTGGGCAACTGTGATGGACATTTTTACCACATTAATACACGATTACAATAATCGATTAAAAGATAAATCGATGATGAAAGGAATTATTAGCTGCTAACTGAATCAAATCAACAAAATCATACAGATCAGCTGCTTCCTGAGCTCAACACTCTTAGTAACACACTCCGTATGCTGCTGGTGTTTTTCTGATTTCACACATGCTGTAAAGGCTGTACATTTTCTTTTCATCTGCCCACCTTTCCACTCTTCTCCTCCAATCATCTGTCTTGGTTTGGGTCTCCAGCTGAAGGGGTTCAGCCTGGGGTTATAATATGCAAGACCATGGACACCCTGGCTCCAATATCTACAGTTTCTAACTGATCAACTGTCCATCAGCGTATCTATCCTTCATCCCAGCAGCTATCGTGCTTTCACAAGCCTACTGTGTGTTGGCTTTCCTCTTCACTACATGACACTTCCACACAACACGTCCCGCCTGCACTGGCTGTCAACCTTCATCCATCTGCAGTGATGAAACATCCCTCGGGTGGATACAATGCATCCAATGTCAGCGTGGTCAATTATTCATACTGATGGGGGCGGCGAGGATAATAAGTTCAGGTCTTGAGAAAGAGGAACACTTTAAACAACCTGAAATGAAACAGCCAAGTACGTCGTAGCTTCTAAGTGAAAAACTCAATTAAATGCACACATGCAGTTCTAATTTTCTAAACGCGTGACACTTTTTTTCTTCTCTGAACGGCCTTCATGTGGTGTTGGGTTGCCTCGCTGAGCAGCGAGGAGGAGCTCTGGATCCCCCCAGGCTGGTTTTATATTGTTCTGTAGCATAGATGAGACATTGTAATGTGGCTCTGATGGATTACACGGGGGATTCTACAGCCAGACGGTCGGCCGATAACCTTGTTGCTGTTTTACACACGGGAAAGGCCTGGGAAGTGTGCGCACCTCGGGACTACAAAAACATGCTCAAACATACAATATAAGAGCCCAATAAAATCTTTGTGCATTTACAGCTTGAGGCTTCTGTTCTCTTGTCTTGTCTCAGTATGGAGCTGGTGGGTGTTTAAGGGTCTGAGTGATGGGCTGGCTGGTCATGGTCATCTATATGCATGCAATACGATTGGATTCCATGCAAATGTACTGTAAATTTTAACCAAAGTTAGAGAAAATGTGCAAACGAAGATGCGAATGAATGCTTGTTTCCATCCACTGCTGTGATGGGGTTCTCAAGCGGGTGTTAAAACTTTTTTGCCAAATTAATTTTTCCGATTTCTGCCGTTTCCATCGATCTCTTCTAACGCAGTGCTTCAAAATGTGCGTAAAAATACGTAAACACAGCCACACACTCATGTACCACACGTGCTGCTTGTCCTCCAGACTCATCCTGCACATTATGGGATCACAGGCCGGACAAAAAGGGTAAATTGTTGACACGAGAATCCAAGCAAAGGCAAAGGCAGACATCTGTCTTACATACATAAACTGCACGCATGAGCAGCACTCCTCCAACAGGCTTAATGTCCTCACTGCCTCGCTTATTCCTCTTTCTACCAGGAACAAAAATGGAAAATTGAATCTGATGCTCTGAATTAAGCCTGAATAAGAAATTAGGATCTATTCTCTCTTTCCACCATTTTGATGTCATGGTCTCACTTGCATTCCAGGAAGTTTGTGGCAAGACATTTCCTGCTTGATAACTTGGTCATGAGGTCTGTGACATGATGACGCCTCGCTGACCAATATGAAAGAAGCCTTTCTTGGTTAAGACTCCCCTACAGTCACAGACTCGAATGGTTTGGCCCGTTCGTGCAGACAGCGAGGACGATAACCCACATACTAAACTCACTTTAATGCTCCCTCTTCATCTAACCGTCAGGGTGGAATCACTTTCTATGCTTCAGCTTTGAGCTTCATGAGGAGAAATAAAAACAGCGTCAGTGAGCTTCACTCTGAGCCTTCAGATCAGGTGACCTGACACTGAGCACTAATCACCACCAGGGTGACATGTTGCTGCTTCACAGCTCAGGCCTCTCTTCACTTGAATCATGTGATCACGATGTCAAACTCTGCAGACGAGCAGCAGAACAAGGAAGCTTAGCCAGCAAAGTGTGGAGCGAGCCAAAGTACACAGAGAGCGTGTTCGTCTTTGTTTTCCTTCCCTGTTACATTATCTGACTGTGTGACTGTGCTTTGTATCTGTGTTATCACAGGGCGGGAAGGTCACAGAAAGAGGTCACATGAGCATCAATAACCAGCTCTTTGATGCAGAAAGTCTTCGGCTGCTCCTCTCGGCCTCCTCAGTTAAAGTCGGCTTTAAAAACTTGTGGTCCTCGTGGTCAAAGATGAACTGCTGCCACCTCCAACACCTCTTAAACAGCCCAGTGTGAAGCCTTCAGAGCAGCGAGTGTGAGAGCTGTCAGAAAATGAAACACAACCTTATTCCTATAAATAGCTGTAGGTTAAACTCATTAATCTCCCCGAATCCAGCTCGTTAGCAGAGTTCCCATCTCCACATGATGGTGCAGTTTGTCGATCAGGTTGTTAAAAACAGCAGCAGCGTAATGCACTTCTCACTGAGTGTGAGCTAATGTGCGAAGCATGCACCGCAAACAGTCCTGCAGCCGAATGAAGGCACGGTGTTTGTTTTTTTTAGACGATAAGAGCAGCAACACGTCCAGCTCTGCTCACATCATCTGTAAGAGGTTTGTGCTCACCAGTCAGTAACAGCTAATTGAGTAAATAGGCAAGAAGAGACCGAGCAGAGAGCCAGATGAAATCCCGCCCCTGTCCCCGTTACTGTAATGATTTCCACATTTCCTTTTTTTCTCCCGGCCTCATTGGTGGAATGTATGCTTTACTAAGTCAACAGCAGAGAGAAAACAACAACAATTAACGGAGCTGCAGCCCAGATTCATCACCTCGCTTTCTCTGCTCATGTAGTATTTCCTTGTTGTGGGTTTGAGGGGGAACAAAGCAGCGGGGACGGACGGAGCGCGGCTGACGATCTAAAGGTCATCGCCCCCAACACCCCTCCGCTCCAGTAGCCAATTACATCTCATTAGCGAGACACATGGAGCCTCATTCATGAGCTTCACGTCCTCAGACTGACGCAGGCTGCTCGCACATCAGTGCAGATTTCCCTTTATTCAGCTGGTTGTCCTCCAGCTGATCTCCTAAATCCCACAGTAACAGTCGTCAAATCTGATGAATAATTTAACACTTCTAATTAATACAATTGGTTTGGCCATCACTGTGAGCATTGTGGAGGAATAAGTCACTGTTTTATCCAATTCAGATGGTGAAATAGTGAGAATATTTAAGCATATGAAAATACATTTATACCAAAGCTTTCACCTCTGGGCCAAGTATTGTTAAGTATATGAAGTCTATCATTAGCAAATGGTTGGACAAGACACACTGAACAGAAGATTTCCCTCTAAACAAACTGCACATTCAAATGAGAAATTAGAAACATTAGAAAATAAAAGGCATGTGATGTTTTCCTGCTTTATGAATTAGGGCTGCACCTAATGATTGTTTCATTGCCAATAGATTAATCGATTAGCTGTTTGGTTTCTAAAATGTCAGAAGATCAATGAGCCCAAGCCCAAGATGACGTCCTCAAATGTCTTTTGTCCACAACCGAAAGTTTACTGTTTACTGTCACAGACGAGTGAAGAAACCAGAAAATATTCACCTTTTAAAAGCTGGAATTAGAGAATTTTGCCTTTTTTTCTTTAAATATTACAGGTTAATCGATTATCCAAATAGCTGGCAATTGATTTAACAGCTGACATCTCCTGACTGGCGATTAATCCTCCAATAATACAGTTTTTAACATGTACATTCATCCCTCTCTGTCACTGTCGACACAATATCTGTACACTGTACATTTCATTGTATATATTGTTTATTTCCTCATCATTCTTTGCTTTAATCGTTTTTTTTTTGCAGCAGCAGCAGCACTTAACTTATCGTTAAGTCTTTTGTTTTTCGTCCTCATTGAGCTGCAGGTCTTTTCCCTGCAAGTACACTGAGTGCAGTGTTTAAACCACAGATTCCATGAATGTGCACAAATACTTTGCCAGTGATTCTGATTCTGAACTAATCAATTAATTGCTGCAGCTTTGATGTGAATAATCTCATTACTGAGATACACAGGAGGCTGTTTCTGCAGGAGCTTTGCTTAAATTGGCTGTTTTCTTAACCCAGTCTTGTCAGAGGACATGTGACAGAGCACCAACACAAGCAAACGCACAGGCCATTAAAGCCGAGGCTGTTGGAACAGGCCTGAGTGTGAGCCGCCGGGTTCATCTGAGGATATTGTCCTTATTTCCTCACACTCGCAGTTATTTTCGCCCACAAACAGCGTCGCCGGCCTCCCGCACAGATTTGCGCATTGTGAGGCCGGTCGGTCACTGATGAGTCTGGTCCGTCACGCCGTCGCTTCGCCATGAAAGCGGGAGGCTGTGCGTCGTGTGTGCGCACGTCTCCACATGAAAGGCTGAGGGCGCGTGACGCTCCGCTGCCATAAAGACAGTAACGTGCCACGGACGGAGGGTCCTCGCGCTTAATCACTACCTGTTATTTTAAAGTTCCTGTTCAGCTCGCGCACGTTTAAAAAGACGAGCTCGCGCTGACAGAAAGCGAACGTTTGGCGACACGAGCTCGCCGCGCGGATCGACTCTGAAAAAGGAAAAAAAAAACGCTTGACTACGATTTAAAAGCGAGCTCGTGCCACCATATGAATAATTCCCAGTTAATCCACGTGCTAATGTTGAAACGAATTAATGTTTCAGCGCGTGAGCGACGCACACATCAGAAAAGCCTCGGCTCACCCTCCTTCCCTTTAATCTAATTCCTCTATAAAATCCCACTTTTGCTTCAAACGCCAGCATTTACTCACCTTTAAGCAGACGAGCGCGTCAGCAGCGGTCCAGGCCGGCCGCCCCCTCACTGCTCACAGACCGGGACCTTCAATACTTTAAAATAAATAGATAAGGCTTCTATTTATCTCTTCATTGCGGTCCCGTCGTAGCGACTCCAGACTGAAGCTGCGCACGCAGCAGCGTCAGCGGGTCCTCCCTCCTCCTCCTCCTCCTCCTCCTCCTCCAATGATACCGTCTATTATCTGCACACATTCAAGAAGAAAAGACAGAAGAAGGAACACAGATACAAGCAGAGTCATAATATTAACAACAGCAATACATTTCAAAAGGTAATAATGAACACATGAACTCAAAATCATCCATATGGCGCAAAACATGTTGTGTTCATGTCATGTCTGTTCATGCCCACGCGCTTTATTTTACACGCCTGCATTAAAAAAATCCACCAAGTCTCCTGAAAGAAAATAAGTATCTTGATATTCACTGAAAGTCCGTTTTTAAATGGTTCACCTCTAATTATCGTGATCAGTTTATTTATTAGTGTAACCATGGCATTGGTGCCCAAGCTGAGGGTCGGGGCACCCACAAGGGGTCGCAAATTAAAGGGGTTGTGAGATTATTAACAGGACAGCAGATAAAAAACGCTTAAGAGACACAAAATTCTGTTCATTTTTTTCAATTTATAAATATACAGTTTTCTTGTGACTTAGTGGATCAATTTGGGCATTTCAAACCTGTGACATTTACCAATTTACAATATAATAATATGATATAACAATAGTTATATTAATAGCTATAGTTATAATAATAACTTAAATATTTCAAAATAAAATAATCATTAATTTATATTTATTTGGATTTAAATGTAGATGGATTTTTTTTCTTTTTTCTTTTTCTTACTTAAATCCTCATTTAAGTAACTAGTACCAAATGATAATAATAAAGCACGATGTGGACCAGAGCTGAGAGAATGGGCTGACTTAATCATGAACCTACCATTTATTGTAATGAAAATAAGGTGCTGCTGTATAAATGCACAGATATAAAATACCTCATGATAAGGTCTTGAAAACATTCTGCCAGTTCCTGGAGGTTCAGTTCAGGAGCAGAGGGGGAGGAGGACATGATCTGTGAGTGCTGGACAGCCTTTCAGACAGCGTTTGCTCCAGACAGCATCAGACTGGTAAGTGGCAGATGACAGAGGCAGAGGAGGATGGAGTTTGGCAGCTGTGGATGAAAGTCTGGTAGTGACAGGCCCGGGTGAGCAGGATCCCCTGGGTCTCCGTATCAGTCCCGGCCAGCCTCAGGCTCTGCCCCTGGGCCCCG
>JAPZEA010000021.1:27287227-27297705 GCA_029783685.1 Heniochus monoceros | reverse complement strand
AGGAAGTATGACCATGCCTGTAAAAGTAGTATATAAATACCATGCATCTGGTTTAGAGTGTAAAAGAAAATAATGGCTTGTATATGAATGTATGAGACAATGTTATAGAGCTTTTTAAACTTCACACAGATTCTTTAATACATTTGATTTTTTTTCTTATTCTTCCATCCTGTGCAACCAAAGTCAAATTCTTTTACAGTCTTTTATTTTGTTGTGAGATTTGGCGCCATCTGTTGACGACAAAGCCGACACTGCAGCCACATGAATACTGCATTTGGTTTGACAGGTTGAGTACTGAGCAACACAACACAGTAAAAATACTTTACCACAAGTAAAAGTCCAGGACTGAAAATGTTCTTTAAGTGTGCAAGTATTATCTGCACAGTGTGAGTGATATAATATTTCATATTACATTATTATGCATTAGGGTGTAGGTAGCATTAACTGTGGCTGGTCGAGATGGAGGTAATTTGAACTATTTCCTATACTGTTGGGTAGTTTAATCAATAACAATGCATCACATTTTATTACGTCACATAACATTTGGCCGAATAAAAACATCTTTAAAATAAGAATTAAGAGCACCACCTACCCAAAGAGCCATTTTCAAAGCAGTCACATTTATTTGTCTTTTTATACACATTCGCTAAGCAGCCTGTTGTGCTCGCACTTTTATATGATTTACTATGGGATTTCCACAATGCTTACTAAAAAATAAATACAAGACAAAGTGTTCCACAGCTCAAAAATATACAAAGGTCTGAAATTAATGTAAACTTTGAAAACATTTGTTTTTTTTTACATAAGAAACAATTCAACAACCTTTGTGACAAATCCAAAAGTTATCGTATTTACACGTTTGTACAAAAAATACAAAGCTGACAGCTACAGTATGTCGAGGCTGATCTGAAGTGAAATGCTTCTAGTACCATAAGTTACGCTGCGATTCATCTTAGTATTGGTTTTGTGTTTTCAAGAACGTCTCAGTCAAGTAAACGAGAGGAGAGAAACAGTTTGATGCCACTAACGTGTGAACGTTCTAGCCTTTGGCAGAAGCATCTAGTCCACTCCTGAAGAGCTCAGAGTGAGAATGATTCATGGAAAAATCTATAAATATCTCCAGGTACAGCAAGAGACAGCTGAAACTTCACAAACGTCACTTTATCAGTGCAAAAAAACAAAAAGAAGAAAAATAAAAAGGTTGGAATGACGGTTCACAGACATAACCCATCGTGTACCCTGTTACATGTCATTGCATTAGTACGGAGTATCATTAAGGCCAAACTTAAGTTGATATTTACAGTGTACCTACAGGGAAGAACAGTCTTCCACAGGGAAATATGGCTACATAGACTCTGTCATCTTTGCATAACGGTTGAGTACCATCACTACATTAAACACGTGTACTTCTAACATTACTGTGAATCTGTGGGACTCAGGGTCACAGCTAAAACCTCACCTGTAGCTTATGACTGTTCTGCCATCTTTTCAGGACATTAATGAGTTGCTTTCCTGTTTGTCTCTGCAACCAGTGTCTGATTTAAAATTTGTCTCTTATACACAAAATAAGTATCTGAATAAAATATGTTATCAATAATACCAGCAATTCATTGCATACTTCCATCCGAGGATTTCAGCTTCAGGTTCTGTGAAGGTGTAATCGGGGAGCGTGCAGAGGTTTTCTGTGTCACTTAGAAAAATAAATAGATTTAGTTTGCTGTGACACAGAAAGTATGAAACCGTGGCAGGTTAGCTTTAGATGGGGAATAAAATAGACGAGCGTTTGGTACAAAATAGCAGCGAATGCCACATCCCTTAATCCAGAACTTGTTCTTTTCATCACGGATGACAACCTGGCTCCAAATTTAACCCTACGTTCTCCATCAAACCCCAAAATCTCACAAAATCACTCCACCTGCTGAGGCCCGAGCTGCTTTGTCACGTACTGTCTCTTGTTGAGTAAAATAAGGCGAAATAAATCCTCCTGAACACTTTCCACGTGCCTCTTTCGACGATTCGTAAACACACCAAGTCAGCAAACCAGAAACGTTTTTTAAACATATGACCTCCTTATTCTTCTACAGCTCTCCTGTTTCACGACCTTCAACTTTGTGATCACCTCTTCACCTCCCATGTTAACACCTGCTCCCCCCCTCGTCTCTAAGATTGTCGAGTTAGTGCTCGGCTTTGACATTTCCTGTCTCACCTCCAGTCGCTCTTCCTATTGCATGAGAATTTTAAAATGCTGCAACAGTAAGATATCTCATGATTTACAATATGCTTTTAAAAGGACTGAGTAAAATATACAAATGCATCGATACGACTCGATGCACTGAGGCTTCACATTTTTCCACTGCTGGCTCTCACACAGTGTTAGTCCTGATCTTCAGATGAGGGGCTTTAAAATAATCTGTGTGAGTGGCTTGAAGACATTTAAAAACTTATTGCATAGGTATTCACAGAATACAAGTAATCCAATACATTTCTCTATTTTTACAAGATGCTGATAAAAATGTCAAACTGTGAGAGTTTTTTTTAATATTCTGGGGATAAATCTGACCACAGAGCAGTTAAGATTTAACACTGATATACTGTCGTAGGGCTGAAGGAAGGCAACCAGTTGGGTGTCGTACATGTCTTTGTGTAATGTGCCATAAACTAAATAATGTTTTTTTTAAATCCTGTTTTTGTTCTGTAGAACTGATCTGGAATCATCTCATCATTTCTATTCGTCACATATTTTTCTACAGAATGTAGATGTAAAAACTCTGGTTCACTGTTTCTAACGCTACATGTTCGTATGGAGAGGATCTTCTTTAGATGTACTGTGTGTATAAAACATTTCTGAACACAGATAAAACTGTTTAAAGTATCCACAGAATAACCAAAAGGAAACAGCTATGAAACTCAGTCACAATTAGTAAATTTATGATTATTAACACCACGGTTTCTCCCTAATGTTCTACATACCAACGCTCCTGCCCTCACCACATCTCATATATATATATATTATAACTCATTCTGGTCCATGTGTTTTTACTGTAAACTAACAGAATCTTTTCATACCTTCTGACACTCGTTTTCTACGTGGAGCCCTGCGACGAGCGGTCGTCGTGAGGACTCCCGTCTGAGTTCTCGGTCTCGCCCTCAGAGATCGCCTGCATGGGCGCCGAGTACAGTCTGCTGCGCATGCCGTAGCGGCTGCTGTTGGCGGGTGGCGGGATTCTGGAGCGGCCCTGCCTGGAAGCAGCACATGTGGGGAAGGATTTCGGGGAGAAGCCCTCGGCGTTGGCTTTGGGGTAAGGGCTGGAGAGCTGGTCTGGTCCTGACGGATGCTGCTGCTGTTGTTGCAGGGGGGAGGCGGGCTCTTCGGGCTGCCTGGGCGACTCCGTCAGGGACTCTCCAGGAGATTTAGGAACGATGGGGCTCTTGAGGATCTCTGTGGCTGACATGCGGTAGCTTGAGTCCGAGCGGCTGCCCTTTTTGAGCAGCAGCAGTTTGAACTCCTCGTTGGAGGTGCTGGACTTCTTGGCGTTCCTGTAGATGGGCCCGGTGGCTCTCTGCAGGCCTGGCGGGGTCACAGCGGAGGAGGGGGACACCAGCGCCACCGGGGAGCTCACGGTGCTGCTGGGTGGAGTGTTCCCCGATGCGGCGCCGAGGCGGTTCCTCACGCCCAGCTCAGTGGAATCCTTCCTGCCCAATACTTTCCTTTTGGACCTGAACATGAAGAAACCCAGTTAAGAATCTCTGTAAACAGACAGTGAACACAACACGCTGCCGTGCGAGCTGCTCACCTGTGGATCATAGCGAACAGATCCTCGGTGGTCCGAGCTTTAGTGGGTGACAGAAACACACTGTCGTCCTCCAGCCTGGACTCATCACTCAGAGGGGACGCTGTATTATCACTGGCTGTAGAGTCTGGGGACAGAAAACAGTGGACACTTGAACATGCTGCTGTTGTTCTTCTGTAGTTCTGCAGTGTCTCTAGCGAGCCGAGAATATTTAGTTTGTTTACTCAACAAATGACTTTAAAGGCCCTGAAAGCAGCCTCTCACTATGACATAAACACAATATGATCTGCAAAACTTTGAACAGGTCTGGTTACATCAAATAAGAGATATCTTTTTTTCCTCAGTGCTCGTCTCTGTGGTTTGAAGGGGCTCAGCTGGAAATAGGTGAAACTTTCATGCAACAGTCAGGACTCAACAACACGACAGTTGGTGGGTCGTCTGGATGCTGATCCTCAGCCACAGTTCTGATGAAGCAGACCGGCTGTCTTTTACTGGTAAACTTGAAATAAAGATGCTTTCTGAATATTCAGAAAAATAAGATAGAAGCCTACTGTTGATTTGTTTTCTGTCCGATGAGTAATCCCCAAAACAAGCAAAGGTCAGAAAAGCTGCAGTTTGAAAAAATGTGAAATTTCGTGTTGCAGAAATATGTTTCCTTCTTTTCTTCTATCCTGTTGATCATCACCCTGTTAATTGGGATGCAGACCTCAGTTTGATCTACATAATTTAGAAAATCTGTGATTCTGCACATCAGGGGGTTCCCGGCCTTTTTTTGTGCATCTGATTATTTCTTATATCGACAATCTAATTTCACACAACTAAGCAGGCTCGGTGCCAGGATTCCAGCTCAGGATGGGCCAGACTAATTTTAGCCTTTTAATTATTTCCAACTGGTAGTTTCACTAAAGCAGAAATGACCAATATTAAGCTGAAGAAGCCGACTAACATGTCTGGTCCATTATTACGCATTTAAATAGTTTTCTGAAACAGTTTCAGTGCAGTTAGCTTCACCCGCAACAGTCTGGATTTATTACAAGCAGCACATGCGGATATGTTGCTCAAATTGCGTGAAAATTAAGCATAGGATCCAATCTATCATGCTTATTTTACCAATACAGTGGCCCGTTAGGTCCACACCACGATGCCGTGCTGCACATGAACCTTGATAGTGAGTTAGAAATGAGACAGCGTAGGCCGGTACAATGAAACTGTGCTCTGAGACAGAGTGACTGCAGCCTGGACACAAATGTCAGATTCACACGTGAGATGATAAAGACAGACAGTCTACCTTTACTGAAGTAATCCTCCGTCTCTGCTGTGGACTCCTCCTTGACATCCTGAGAGGCACTTTGGGCTGAAACACCTGATGACTCATATTCCACGTCTGTGCTACCTTCATCACCGACTGGACTCTCTTGCGACGCCTCTGGTTGGCCGTCAGTAGCAGGCACTTTATCGAGACTGCTGGATCTCTTGGGTGAACTGTGCTGAGCAGAGAGAGGAGGACACAGTTCTTCTTCTTCAGACGGCTCAGTTCTCTGCTGCTGTAGAGGCTTGGACTGCGAGCTGCAGACGGACGTTTCCACCGTCTCTCCTTCATGACCGGCGGTCCTCTCGGGGACGTCTGACGGCTCTGCCTGCAGTCTGAATGCTGTCAAACTCTCTGAAGGAGCGTCTCTGTCCTGCTTGTTCCTCGTCTCACTCTGACATGCTGCTTCTCCATCTGCGAGCTCTTCATTTGAGGTAAACATTGATTCACACGACCCCCTCGAGGACGTGTGATGTTGCTGTGAGTTGTATAACAGGGGACTCTTCAGCTCTAAGGACTTACTACTGGAAAGTGGGCTAGTTAAGTTCACAGTGGGACATTTGAGTCTGGAGGTTCTGTCCTCATGACTTCCTTCGTGATCCTTACTGACGGACCGTAGCTGTACTGAGTGCAGCGCTGTGGGTGTGATGGACATGACGTGGGCGTTAAACACCTCTGAGTTCGGTGGCGCTGCCGGTTTGGCCGTCACTGCAGCTTTTTGCTTGTTTTGATGCAGGACCTGAATCTGGGTCCTGTACGCTGAAGCCTTGTTGCCGACACTATGAAGGGCACTTAAATCGAGGTGGGAGGGAGGGA
Organism: Heniochus monoceros; assembly: GCA_029783685.1. NCBI lineage: Eukaryota > Metazoa > Chordata > Actinopteri > Chaetodontiformes > Chaetodontidae > Heniochus > Heniochus monoceros. The sequence continues at coordinate 27,291,789 of JAPZEA010000021.1, read as the reverse complement.
TTATTGGCAGCTCCAGGTCTCTCTTCGAGGTCGCTCCATCCCTGCAGGACAGCGACTGCAGCGACAGCGACGAAAGAGACGACTTACTCTCCGGGACTTTGGGCTTCCTCTTGCCGCTGGATGGCGACAGCGGTCCAGGAAAGAAGGCGGAGGGGAATGAGGAGGTGGGGGTTTCTGACTGACTGGAGTAGCCGCTGGAGGGGCTGGCCAGGCCTGCCAGCTTCTCTGGAGACGTTAGCTTGAAGTCTCCCTCCACTGATGGAAGCGAGGGGGTGGTGGCTCTGGAGCCAGACTGGGACGTCTGAGACTCGGAGCTTTCCTGTGACTTGATGCATTCGATGACCGTTGTACCTGTCGCTGTGCTGGAGTTAGACAACGACCGGTAAGGATCGCTGGATTTTAAGTCATTCAGTAGCCACAAATCTGCATAGTCTGACTGTACAACCCCTTCGTCCTTAAATGAATGTGCATCTGTGGAGCTGAACACGCCTAAGTCAGGTAGGTCTGCTGAGTCCTCGACCCCCCAGACCACGAGGGGCTCCCTGACTAGTGAAGAGTTTTCTATGTGACCCGGAGAGCCGGACAAAACCAGCTGCAGTTTCCTCTCCTTGGAAGAAAGTTGCTGCCCGCAAGTAATCTTTGGTTCTTTCTTGTCAGGGATGTTACCCTCACTGCATATTTTTCTTAAGGATGAACTCCTCTTCGGCGGAGACGGCTTCACCTTTGGTTTCCTTAAAGAGAGGCAGCGTCTCCCCAGAGTCATGTGACCGCTTAAATCAGACAGGCCACAATCAGAGCCAGGGGGTGCATAGTTATAAGTGAAGCTTTTGCTCCCTTTCAGACCACAGTCAAAGTGCATGGAGGTGTAGTAGCCTTCAGTGTCTACGGAGTAGTGTGAGACGGAGTCAGCTTTCTCTGACGGTGGCTTGTCGGAGTAGCTGCTCTCACAGGTGGCCATGCTGGTGAAGCTGGGGCAGCCCAGGCTGCTCTCGGCCTCTCTGCTCGGCTCGGGGCTGAAGTCCTGTGAGCGCGGAGGGTCTGGGTGGGGGTAACCCCACTCCCCCTCGATGGGAGTGCTGACCCCGACTTCCTCTAATATGTCCATGGCTGTGGAGGAGAAGGAGCCTGCCCGCTGGGTCCTGACGCCGTGGTAGTGGTCCAGCATGAAGCCGGTCTGGTCATCGCTGGGGTGAGTGGCAGTGTTCAAAGAGAGCTCGGAGTCGCAGTGCGAGGAGCCCGTCAGCGGCGGAGAGGCAGCTGGGGGGATTGTTTCTGAGGTCTGCGAGGGGCAGGTGGAGCTGCTCACGCTCCAGTTCCCACTCGAGGACTGGTGGTCGTCCTTATGGTCCATCTGGCTTCCCAGCACCCCCGCGACTGAGACCGAATGGACGGGGCTGCTGAAGGTGTCTGAACTGGATGAGATCTCACAGCTGCCCATGTCGGCCTTCCTGGGCAGCTGGGATCTGGTCCTCTCCATCCAGCTGCGCTCCGGACTCTCTGAGAGCTGCTTGTACTTCAGACCCAGCTGGTGCTCGGACATGGCCTGGTCATCCATGCTCTCTTCTTCATCCTTCAGCTCCCCAGGTCCAGGCAGGAAGTCCTCAGCATCGAACGGGGAAAGCTCCCCCTCATCGTCGCTGTCGTTATGCCCGTTGTCCATCATCCGGTTCCCGTCTCGGGGCAGACTTCGGGAGCGCAGGCGTGCGCCCACAGAGCTGGTGAACATGGCGTCCGAGCTGTCCGGCAGGCAGGAGATGTTGCCCGCAGAGTGGGAAATGGAGAGGGAGACTCCCTGACCTCTCTGGGCTCTGATCCTCCTCCGAGACGGCGCTCCTGAGATCAGAAAGTCTTCTGTCTGGCAACCTGAGTCTCTGGTGTTGAGATGGCTGGCCAGCTCGTCGGTGGAGGGAGTGATATCAGGACTGGTGTGAACGATCACTGTCCGCTCTCTGGAGCTGGGAGAGTCATCAGAGTCTGTAAGAAGAAAGGAACACGAGGACCATAAGCACACATGACAAACTCAGAAATAACTATTTAAGCACATGTCACTGCTCACAATAATACATAAAATACATTTTCTTAGTGGCTTAAGACGCTGGCCACGAATCACAAGATCCCTCGTTTAATGCACGTTCTCTCTCTCCCCTCATTTCCTGTCATCTCTCTGCTGTCATCTGGCTAATAAAAACACGAAATGCCCCAAAAATAACTTAAAAAACTGAGAAAACTAACACTGAAAATACGCCTCCTTTCATATTTATGTCAACATTTTCTAAAGATAATCTTTCATCTTTTCTTCTGCAGCATCCTGACGTGAATTTAACACAAAATGACACATAATGCACTGACCATAACGTGATTTAGACCTTTAACACCAAACCCGTTCTGTTTAAGTGACACCATGTGTAAAACATCACAGCACATAACATAAAGAGAACATAAGCTACATACCTAAATCTTGCTGCACCTGTCTGGGAACGCCGGCGACCGTCCTTCGTCTCCTCAGCTTCCTCCTCCTCTGAAGCACAGACTGCGAGTGAACGAGCGAGCAGCGCACACTAGCATCTCTGTCAAAGCCAACCCCTGCAACGGAGACGGGACATCTGAGGAATCTTTGTTTAGTGGCAACGGCAGCGATTCCTTCTTTAACTCTCACGCTGTCTCGTAAAAAAAAAAATCTGTAACACTCGGCTGAACTAAATTAGATATTCTACAAAAATAGCTGTGATTAATTGAGGACAGATTTCTGGTGGAGCGCCACAGTAAGACGAACTGGGTGTAATAATTGAGTCATTTAGTACTTAATTAGATGTCTGAGCTCTACTTGACTCTTACCCAAAACATGCAAAGAAAAGGGAAACCAAACCAAAGGAAAGAAGCTACTTTCTGCTTCAGTTTTGTTGCGTTTCCTCCATGTTTTCCTGCCTCATCGTACATTATGACTATCATGTGATAGCAGGTCAGGCCTGTCAGCACCATAGCAATCGCTGGACTTTGCTTACAATGTGCATTTTTCCCCTCGACTGTCTCTGACTCAGCCGGCGTTGGCGTACAACTCTTCTTTTGAGTCAATGTGAGCAAGAGTAAATAACATCGGGCAGGCCTTTTCAACAATTTGGACAGAACTTATTAGCATTCGTGTCACGGCGTCTTGCCTCGCAATCACATGCACAAAGCGTTGAAGCATGAGAAAGAAAGTTAACGGGGCACAAAGCATGACTTACACGTTGAGAATGATTCTCTGTGGCATCATAAATGCCTTTGATAATTATAAGGTTTTATAATTAATTACAGACTTTGCACATTTTATTGTAATGTGGGGATGGTAAACTCTACACAACAATTGTACAGTCAAAACCCTGAGAGATGAGAGCATTACTGTGTGCAGCAGTACAACAACAGTAAATTGTAAAAGAATGCTTCAACATTTTTCCATTTATTTGCTTTCTTGCTGAGAGTTAGATGATTAGATCAACACCACTGTCATGTCTGTTCACTAAAAATGAAGCTATGGACCAGGTGATAGTTAGCTTAGCTTAGCACAAAGACTGGAAACAGAGGGAAACTGTTAGCCTGACTCTTCAAGTGGGAGTTTTATAGGAGGTGAGGTGCTGTAAATATTTCTTCCATGGTGTCTTGAAAACCACAGATTGGTCATTTTACACTTAAACAAGCACACTATAACATGTTAATAACAGAATTTAAGAGGTGATGGTGGACTTTTTTTACCTTTTTTTCAGAGCCAAGGCTAGCTGTTTTTATGCTAAACTAAGCTAATCACCTCCTGGCTTCAGCCTTATATTCAACAGACAGACAATAAAGTATTACCAACCTCCTCATCCCACTGCAAGCAAGAAAGCAAATAAGTGCATTTCCCACAATGTCAGACTATTCTTTTAAGAAAAGCTAAAGAGAGCTACCACTGCTGAGGGACACAATGACAAAGAAGTTTAAACACCAGTTTAAAGTCTTGTCACCATAAACAGATTCAGACATAAAAACTTTAAATTTACCAGTCACATTAATGGGAATGACATATGAGTTGATGACTTGGGAACTGCTTTTCATTCTTTCCTCTGGGGTGGGCAGCGGCAGGGCTTTAGACCAGTTAGTCTGCTTGTCCAGGGTGGAGGGGATGTTAGGGATGGGAAACTTAGACCGGTGACCTAGAGCCACCCCGTCAGTGTCGGGGTCAAAGGGCGCAGCCTGCAACAGATGGATATTTGCATGGTTAGGTTGTTAAAGTTAGGTGGCATTACATGAGAAATGGTACGGCAAGAATTGATCACACTCGGCTTCAGAAAGGGGAATTTGTAGAGGACAGAGATTAAAGTCAAGATCTGAAGGCTAGGTGTGGAGATTAGTGTCTTATTAAACTGCAGCGCAGACTGCTTACTGTCAGAGCAGAGGGAAATCAATACACATGCCCTTCCAGGAAGCGATATTTTTTTTCCCTAGGATGGTGGGTGAAGAAGGTTTATTCACCCAGATTGGATGAACGTGACTTTTTCGCCATCCTAGGAAAAAAAAAGCTTCCAGGAGCTGAGTTTAATAAGACACTA
>JAPZEA010000021.1:27270397-27280650 GCA_029783685.1 Heniochus monoceros | reverse complement strand
GGGGGAAACAGCTAGCCTGGCTCCGTAAAAAGTTCAGAAATGTGCCTACCAACACCTCAAAAACATGTTGTTACAGCATGTAACTGTCCCTTAAACTAAAACATTATGAGAACAAGATAAAACATGTTAACTAATGAGCTTTTGGTGTGCTGGTTGGTGTATTTCTGAACTCTGGACAGAGCCATGCTCGCTGTTTCCCACATGAGAGTGGTGCCAACCCTTCAACTGAACTGTCAGCAAGAAAGCAAATAAGCACATTTTCAAATGTCAAACTATTTCTTTAATATTGTGATAATGACCCCAACCATATGACTCAGCGCTAAGCTCCTTAGCTTAGATCCTCCAAGTCTGTGAACACTGTTCTTCCAAAGCGTGTTCTCTCATTTGGTGTTTTCCTGATGGTGTATGAGAGGGCTGCCTAACACTTGTTCCACAGAGATCTGATGTCTGCAGACAGCCACAGCGTATGATTCACATCATTGTCACACTTCAAACCATTCACTGATCCCTCATGTTCTGTACGCAAGCATCTGTCGTTAATTTCATTTGTTCGGGTGTTTCCATTGATTTGTCGCCCATCATCATGTATGCAATATGTGTTTGGCAATTTGCTGTGCAACACAAGCCCAGAATATTTCAGACTTGAAACAGCACAGAAAATTGAGATGCATTCCTGCTGTGAGCTGTGGAGAGATAAGTGAGTAGCCAGTGATGTGTTGGGAGATATGAGGCCTCTGACCCTGTTTGTCAGCCTCTCTCCTCCCTGCCTCCCTGCTGAGATATGAACTGTTGGCCCTGCTGTGACACCCTCAACGTCTCCAGCAAACTAAAAACCCATTTGACAACAATAACAACAAGTAGGACACAGACTGTGCTCTCTGTGCCCGACTCCATTTAACTTTCCCTGTTTTTGTCTCCCCCCGGCTTAAAAACACATCAGCACTTGCTTTCACATTGCTCAATGAAATCTGTGAGTTTTGGTTCAGGAGGCTGTGCATGTGCAGCAAAGCTTGAGAGGCCTTTAAAGAGGTTTTCATGGACACAAGAGGTCCATATGGGGAAACCCTTTAATGGGAGAGCCGTGGTCAGCTGTTACCCCAAATAAGACCAAAGAAAACACATCAGCCTTCAGTCATCTCATTGACCTCTTGGCAGCTTTCTCTTGCTTTCACATCATGTTGGCTGAGTGATATTCAACATGGCTGCACTGAGCCAAACGAGCCACATGGCCTCAGGTGAGAAGAAAAACAAGACTTTCAGCAAAAACTCTGAGAGTCTAACGCTTGATTTGCAATGAGACTGTCCTTACTTTAGCTTTTAATAAGCATTTTCACCAAGAATCACCCTGTGATCTTTGCCAGTAATGTGAAATCAAGCACTATATTATCTGCACCCTGACACAGCCTATCAATCTCTCCTCCACCTCCTGTTCATCTGCAGAGGGATCATACCCAATAACCTCACCGCTGTCAGCCCTGCCAGCAGGCCTGCAGGCCAGGAGAAGGGGGGATGAAAGCCTGCATCATCAGACTGCTTCTGCCTTGTAATTTACTCCGCATTGGCCCAGACAGGAGCCAAGCCAAACCCCTTACACCCACACTCACACTCTCACACACCTACAATTTGCCAGCGGCCTGGGAAAACACAGCGGCAGATGTCCGTCATTAGGTCACACTTAGATAAGAAAAACTTTTTCTGGCCTTCATAGATCAGTCAGACAGGTAAGAGAAGTCTGTATTTTACTTTAATTTACTGACATTATCCCCCAGATATGATGTCAAAGCTCTGCGGAACATCCAATTCTCAACTGGGAAAGATGCAGAAAAAAGGTGCAGAGAAAACAAAGACCCCTGGGATTACTATTATCAAATATTGCAGGTAATTTGTGGTGGAATTTTTACTTTACAAATTACGGACATGGCAGATTCATGCAGGATTAAGATCAGAGACAACCTCTGCAATTATTACAAATTCCGAGAGGTCCCCAGTTAATACTAGCTGCATGCAACTAGGGCCTTCTTCAAGAAATTAAGTTGTAATTTTTGCACAAGAAATGCAAAAAAATTGAAGAAAAAATGCAGATGTGTTGCCTCCGAAAGGCTTTTTCAGCGAGCACAAAAACTTCTTACTGAACAGAACAAATGGGTGTCACAGCATGTAGGGCTCGTGTTCACACTCACAGGTGAAACTAACCAAGCAAAACAAGCAAACATCTCCAACACAAGCTGAGGAGAAGAACACTTTCATCTCGTCATCTCTTACATCTTGTGACAACGCTCAAACAAAGTGCAGACATGTCTGTCTAACCACTGTGGTTGAGGTAACAAGTTGTGCATGCAGAGCAAAAAGAAATGGGAGGTACATGCAGCTCAATTAAAGCCCCGGAAAATTATACAGTACCTTGGAATGTGAGTGCAAGACAGCATCCTAGAGCCATGACAGAGCTGTGTGGTTTTAACTCTGAGCATCAGTGAGACATTAAATCAGTCAGCGTCTCTCCCTCAGTCACCTCAACACAAACCCTCATGTCCTCACAGCAACGTCCCTCCTCGGCTCGGCTGCCACACTGACCTACAGCTCCACTGGAACATCTGCTCACACTCCTCCCCCGTGTCCCCTTCCCCACCCAGCGCTGGGTACAGATGGTCCAGCCAGGCCCTGACTTGGGCTCCCACTAATCTGTTTATGGTGTCCTACAGGAGAGTAGGAGTGTTAATCCAAACCGCTGAAACAACACTGACCGCTCAGCCCACAATGGAGGATCACAGAGGGTGCAGAGGAATGCCAAAGGATGCGCAGGACGGTGCATGAATCAGTAACCCAAATATTACTGCGTTCAAGTAGAGGTGTGTTACTGTCATTCAGCTTTTGGATAAATCTCTAATATACTCTGAACTATTCCAATCCAGTATTGCGCTGCATATCAAAGATCAAAGAGCCAGTAAACAAAATACTCAACAGACTAAATCTAAAAGCATAATTTCATATTAGATGGATGTCAGTATAAACTGCAGTGCGACGGAACAAATGACAAAATAAATGCTGCTCACCTGAATCGGGCAAGAGACAACACGTAAACAGATCAATTAGAAGAGAATTATCCGCATCTTTCTGAAATCTAAAGCTCAAAACTGAAATCTGCTTGCTGTCACTGAAGAAAACCTGGACTCCCTCCCAAAATAAAACACAATGCTGCTGCTCCAGTGAGTGTCGGCGGTCAGCTGCTGGAGAAAGTCCCCTCTGAGGTCTGATTAGTAAAACACAAAGAGTGGAGTCGCAAAGCCAGTATGCACAGAATAATACCCGGCTCGGTAATCCGCTCTGAGCACACATCCATCCAGCTGATGGTGATGTCGCTGCTGATGACCCGCTGCAGCAGGTGGAGCACAAGATTGTTTACGTTCAGGGAAGAGACGAGGCTAAAGCCTGCAGACCTGCTGAGATGCTCTGTTGGAGGAAAACCTGAGAGCAACAACTGCAGCAACTTTGTCTGGGATCTGAATGTTGAAATTATAACTACAGATGGACAACTGATGAGCGTGTAAGCTGTTTTTGTGTATAAACAATCCAAATTTTGTTTTCTATCTGACAGAAAAATAACATGATGGCTTATGTAAGAGTTGTACTTCAGCCAGTTTGGATAAGATAAGATAATCCAGAGGGGAAATGTGGGTGTCACAGCAGCACAAGGATGGAGGAAGAATAATATAAAAGAAAATAAAGATAGAATAAGATAGAATGTAGACAGAGCAATTAAACTCAAACCTCAAAATCATAATGGGACACATGGGATCCTACATTTCCCATAATGCAACCAGTAGCATCATCTCATTTGACCCTCTCTTCCTCATAAATGTCCACGTTTGCCCTAATTTGTAATTCAGACTCTCTGCTTCTCAGTTTGAGCAGAACTCTTCGTGACGAGTGGACCGACCTTTACTGCCTTTTTAAAAAAATTAAAACATTATCAAAATTGTTGCTGATTAATTTGTGTCAACTGAATAATCAGCACAAATCACAAGCACACAATCTTCATACTAAACTGTAACCTCAATCATTGAAGTGATTGAATGATTGAAGATGATTAAAATCCAACTATTAATCATATTTTTACTCGACCACTGGACCAAATACTAGTTTCCTCAGTGGAGACTGTCCAAACCTTGAGACAATAATTAGCTGCTTGTGTTCACTTTGTCAGTGTGAGTGTACTCTGGGCATTAAGACAAGCACAAATGTCCTCCACAGTATGCGAAGACCAATTACAGACACAATTTTAGTGCTAGAAACTAATACATTTTCATTTTAAAATGGTGTTTTAGCCTCTGGACAGAGACTAACGATCTCTGTCCATATGAGCTTCTTATCACCGCATCAGGAATAATCTCTCTATATAATAACAATGTATTTATAATATAATAACGTACCACGTGACCGTTCACGTACACTGGGATGCATGTGCCAGTGTTTGCTGTTTGCCTCCTGCACATGTTGGCAGTAGGGCCATAATAAAATGCAGGATTTAACTGCACAGCAGCTGCTAGCACAGACAGGAAGGTCAGTAACACCTGTAATTCATTAAATGTGTTGAATGAACGCTGGTAGTCAAGGCTCATATATCCTCATATATACAGGCTGATGTTTAATTTCCTCCAGAAAGGGGTCGTGTGATTGATAGGAGCCAATCAGGGTTGTTTCTGCTTCCAACAGTTTTCGTTTTAGAGGTTCTAAAACGCTGCAATAGTGTGGACACTGGACGTAAGCGTAGCAAAAGTTATGCATTTAAAACCAAAACATATTGGTGTGAATGTACCTAGAACGCCTTCCTTCCTTCCCTCACCTCACCTGGAGCTTTGATGTGGGATAGCAGGTGGGCCCTGTGACCTCTGCTTGGAATGTGATGCTGGGAACCAGGAGGCCTACAGGGGGGCTAAACGGGCCATTGTTGCAGCCTGGCGCTGCTCTCGGCTGCCTGCAGGTACCACAGCAAAGGGCTGCTAAGCTGTAATCAAACCACTGGTTGTCTTCCTGAAGTGCTTTACTGTCCCTCAACACCAGTTATTTAAATACCTGGTTGAGAAATGAAGAACAGCCCTCCATTATGACAGCCGATTCTATTTATAGTCTTGTAAAGTGCGTGACATGTTCAGGCTGTTTAATTTATTCTTTAACTAAACATAATGAAACTTATGTGAGAAGATGACATCATCCCAGCAGGAAAAGTAGTGCAGGTGTGAGAAATTGCATGTTTAATTGCAGTGCTCTAAAGTCTGCTTGTATTTCCTGACTCGAGGTAATAACGTCAGCACGCGCTGGCAGTGCCGCAAGCCCACACACGAAAACTCGTCTGGTGGTGGAGTTAAATCATTCTCGTGCTGCAGGAGACGCTGCTTTACGCTCAGACTTTGGATTGGCTTCTTGACCGCCAAACTGTCTGTGTGCTTGAGTGCCGGGAGGTGCATTAAGGGTGGAAATGAGGAAGGAGAAGGGGAATCCCATCAGATATCACAGTTTCCATTATAAAAGATGAAAAAACGCATTGCCTCTCAATAAACACAACACTCTGCTGATAGTGAATAATGAGATAGATACACTATAGCTATTCAGTACAGCACAGTCATGTTCCAACATGTTCCACACAGAGCACCATAAAAACGGCTTGGATAGACAAAAACATATTTCAACACGAGGGAAAAGACTCAAACCCACATCACTAACAACTCGAACCTCACAGCTTCCCTCTTGTGACACACTCCCCGACGGAGCTATAACATTTCTAATGTTTATCCATTTCCCAAACACACACATGGTGCTTAAACAACTCTGACTGAGAATTATTTTGGATAATATCTGAAACCATGCACATGGGACATTTCCTGATACTGAAATCCTCCTGAAGATCAACCAAAGCTGTAGAAGAGGAGCTGTGTGTACGGTTGAGGCCTGTTTTCTCAGCTGCTTCATATTACCACTACAAAGTCCAACAGCAGGCTGCGGTGACTTTGAAATACTTTCCATTTTGAAACCTCCAGAGTGGTACATATTGCAGGGCAGGCACGATGCCAACGAGAAGATCTCTCACACTGACGAGAGAGAGCTCAAGTTTTTGGAGATTTAGGGAAGAAGAAGGATGTTGAGCGATGGTTAAAATGTTTGGCGTGCTCAGAAACACTTCCTTTGTAAAGATTTAACAGCATGTGTAATGTTCATAAGAGTGTGCTGTGTGTTTTATTACACAGTAATGAGCGGGCAATTCGGGTACGGCGTCATAACACATTTATGTGACAGTAACATTAAATTTGGTCGTGTTTCTGAGCAAAGGACAAGAGTTTGCACATATCACAAATAGGACTGGAGACAAAGGGTGATGTGGAGGGACAAAAAGTGAAAGCAGATTAGGAAAGTAATGGTTTAACAACATAAATCTACTGGTGCCTGAGCCACAACATATTTAAAGCTGCATGAATTATCATTTCGACCTCTAAAGACCATTTTAGTGTCTTTCAGCTCATTGTTTTGGTTTCACAGCCTAAAACTTCAACTGCAGGCGACAAAGTGTGTCCAGACACACAACTCCAAATTGATGCTAATGCTGTTCTATGTCTCCAGGATGTGTTAATAGGACATGCTAGCTAACACGTGCACAGGCTTTAACAACTTCATAAAGGTATAATATGTCAATGTTGTGTTTACAGTTTGCGTGACTGCATTTAAGTGACCAAAAAATCAATTATTGCTGCTTTAGCATAAAATTAAAAAAAAAAACAGCACAACTGCAAAGACTGTAATACAACAAAATGTTAGCAAAATAATGTTTATATACTACTCATAAAAAGCACAGAGCTAGCAACCAACTCTGAAAGGAGCAAAGTTAACAGATCTGGAAGCTAACTCTGCAGCTGAAACAACTTTTACTGCAATACCTTTACTCCCAGAGCTGGTTGAGGTTACACCAATAATCAAAGCTGCAACAAATGATTAATCATTAGAGATCAGTCTGCTGATTATATTCTTGATCAATCAATTAATCATTTAAAGTATGAATAAATACCAGCCACAATTTCTCAGGGGCCAAGATGACGTCTTAAAATTGCATATTCAATATTGTCTGAATAGGAGTCCAAAAGCCAAAAATGTTGAGTTTGTGATGATGTAAAAGCAGCAAAGCATCACGATGGAAGAGCTTGAAGTGGAAAAATAAGTGATTATAGATATAAAATAATTGCTGATCAATTTTCTGTCAATCGACTAATCACAGCAGCTCAGTCTGGATCAGCCTCAAAGCATTCAGGGAGAATGAAGGTCTTTCTTGCAGTTATGTAATGATAAGTCACGCTGAACAGCTCGAACAGGAAAAGTGGGAGTTTGCCCTGTAATTCCCAGTTAATTGTAATTAAATCTTGATTCACACTTTTCAGCCAGAGTGAAAACAATGATGAAATCACCTGGAATTTATTGTGAGCAGATTGAAAGCTTGGAAGGAAAAAAATGTCATTCATAGCCACTTGACCTCTGAGTAAACTCTGTGCTTGTCGGGAATGTTTGCTGGCCCGTCCACTCAACACAAGCTGACCTCTTGTTTACCAGCATCCGCTGTTTGACTCACACTCGCTGAGCAATGAAAAACGAAGCCACGGCATGACAAAAACTGTGAATGAGAGCAACTCCGAGCTCACAGAGACGCTCATTTCATTTTTCTGTGCTTTACGTGCACACGCAGCGGGGTCAGCGGGGGTCAGGGCCCGCATTCAGCGACCTTTTACCTCTTGACCTCCAGACACCTCATTATGAGGTCTGCACACAGAGTGGGAGGTCAGCTCACATCAGTAAACACTGAAGTAAATCACAACCTCATTGGCCACTCGGCCTCTCCACTTGCCCTCTTCTCTATCACAGGAAATGCTACTGACATTGCTGAACGATAAAAGCAACAAATCCACTTGTTTTTACACTAATGTTGCCAATAATAACTGCTGATAATGAGTAAAAACTAAAGCTTTTTGCAATTACTGCCCTGTGCTAGAGGACAACAAACTACATTAATTCAGACCAGAAAAGCAGTTCTTTAGGCTATTAATGCAGCACATATATGAAAAACAGAAGAAAAACTGTAATAAAGAAAAAAAGAAAGCCTATCCTCTTAAGTACACTTAAAATTCCTTCAACCCTTAAATCAGCACGGAGTTAATTTTACAGCTCTGTCCTCCTGATTCACTATAGAGGCCTTTGGGGGACTGCAGCACACCCTCTCATATCACATCATTTAACGGTCTTTGAGGTCACAGCTGACTCCTATTGGGCTATAATGGCTCTCCCGCTGAGCTTGGCCCGGGTCCCTGCTTTCGCTAGACCTTTGAAGTGCTCACACACACTCACGCCCAGCCTCAGCAGAGGAGGAAGGGGTGTGTCCGCTGTCTCCGGGTTTCCGTACCCTCCAGGTACACCTGGCCTATTAGTCTCACAAATGAAAATGTGCGTCCTTTGACCTCCTGCTTTTGTTCACTCTGCACTCCCGTCTCGCAGGCACCCCCAGAAAGGCGGGAACTATTGGTGGGAGTGTAAAAAAGAGAAAGAGCTCCTGGCATTACTGGAAGTAAGGGTAGTGTTAACCACGAGGTGGAGGATTATGAAAAACCTGGAAGTCTGAACAAGGGAAAAAGTAATGTGATCAGCCTCGGTATGGTCAGATCTGTCAACATGAGCCAGAGTGCTTACGGGAATATGGCTGCATTTAAAAAGGTGAAACAAAAGTGTTTTCTCTGTGGCCAGACAGGATGAGCGACGCAGGAGTGAATTTACCTTTCCATGAGTTCAAAGCCAAGAAAAACAAGGAAAGAACAGCAAAGGGGATTAATCTTTCATCAGCATGTTGCTGTGCCAAACCGACACGCTTCGCTGGGCTTTTTGTTCCTGCATGTCACTCGTATAATAAAGCGCGCATCACGCTGGCTCTAAGCTGTAGACGTTATGTAATTTCAAAACAAAGCCATGTGCATAACACTGCAACATAAGGCACGCAGACGAGGAGAACATAGTGTGAAACTTTTTGTAAATGTATGTAAAAAATAAACAAATTTACAACAAATGGCCCACAAATAAAAGTCACAGTCACAAACTAGAGACATGTGGATATTTTCTCAGCATTTGTCCATTCATTGATCTGAAGAGTAAGGAGGCTGTAAACCTTTTATCCCGACATTGTGACGTGCTCTGATTGATTACTGCGAAATGACCATACGATGTGATCAGTTGGGCCATTTTCACCGCAGATGTTTTAACTTGTCATAGAAGGAAAAGCACATTTGTTAATTATAACATTAACGGTGGCTCTATTCCAGTGTGACAGAGAGCCAGAATGCACAATACCAGGACCCTGAAACTGAAGCTGCTAAAAGGAGTCCAGCCATCATTAATTCTATTATTTACTACGATAAGCCAACGCATCACCTATGAAAAAGAACGGTTGATTGATCACAGTATATGTTTGTTTTGCAATAATTAATCAGAGCTGCATGTCACCATGTGTTATCCTGCCATAAAGGCCTATCAGTCAACCGCTGAGATGAATCAGACTGAACACGTCTCATCTCACAACACTGTAGTTAGTGAATTATTGGTTAAACAACTTCCTCATTCATTAAATAGGTGTGCTGCTGCACTACTGCTCTTCTTAATAAGCCTAATAATATAGTTAATAATCATTAAGTTAATCATTAAGTTCTTTAAATGTTAGCGTAGGCGCCCCCCTTCCACATACTTCAACTGTCATACAGCTAGCGCTCAAGCCCATACTACAATAACATTTCCAAAATATCAATTATTTATTTATATAGTTATGTTCAGTCTTCCCTTATCATTAGCTATTGATTATTTTTTAAATACACGTATTATTGTTATGATTATTTTCTTCTCTCTCATACACACAATCATGCATATAAACATGGGAGCCATATTCCCAGTCCTGCACTTGATAATTACGCTCATTTAAATCACAGGAACCACATGATGTTTATTATTATTATAATTACTGTGACTATCATCATCATGATAAGTTCTGTACATCACTCTGTTTTTCCTCTGTCATTGTTGTATCTGTTAAGTTACTGTTTTGTTTTTGCACTGATTAAGAAAAGACGTTAGCGTAGGCGCTCTATATCTCGGGTGAGGAGCAGCATGGTGCCTTGTATTACTTGGTCTTGGTTTGTGCGCCTTTTGTTTACCTTTAGTATTTGGTTACCATTCTCACCACTCCT
>JAPZEA010000021.1:27055948-27067118 GCA_029783685.1 Heniochus monoceros | reverse complement strand
TAACCTCAACCATATACATACACAGTGGACATGAAAACGTTGGCACTGAAAACATGTTCTTCTCTGGCGATTTGGTTGACTCTCAACATGCATGGGCAAGCTCATAAACACACAGCTCTTCTGTGATTAAAGGATGCGTATTATGCACGCATGTGTTTCTCTTTTTTTCTGTCTCTCACACCCACTCTACAAGGCGTATGTTGTTACCGAAACATGCACGCAAACCTGGGCGCAGTCATTCACATGTAAACATAACCTTCACCAGTAGCGTCCGGAGATACAAACACAGGTTGCTGTTGAAGAGATGATTATTTTCCTCTTTCTCTCCTTGAGTGATGTTCTCATTCACGCTGAGAGCCTGTCAGTCAGTCAACCCCCCCCCACCCCACCCCACCCCCCCCAAACACCCCCACCTTGTCATTGAGTGTCGTTGATGCTGACATGTCACATCTGGAAGCTCTTCTCTGCATGTGCTGCATAGACATTTCTCTACTCACTTTCCCTTTCCCAGGAGGCCTGATTGTGAAGCTCCTGTAATGATGTGAAAAAGGAGACTGAGATTCTTCCACAGCAGCTCTGGGCTAATGAATGCATTCTGGACACATTCCACCTCAATGTTACGGGATCAGTTTCCTCAATAGGTGGAGAATAAGAGGAGATCAAAATGGTAGCAATTTGCTGCGAGTCCCGGACTCTTTAACGCCTTGTTTGTTCTGAGGGGCTCCGTGGAAGGTCAGAAATGTGAGACCTATTTTAAGTTGGCGAAGATGAGACGCTTTGCTGCATGTGTGATAGCATGCAAGCATCTGTAAACAAAGCATGAAATCTCAAAGATGGACACTTGACACGTGTTGGCTTAGCGGGAGGCAACAGCGCCACTTCAAGCCACTGTTTCCTGTGGAAAATCTCTGCTAAGTGTGCTCTGTTACAGGCCATGGCGTTCCTTTGGCAGCAGGAGAGAATGAAATAATCATTAATACATCTGAAGGGTAAATGATGTCATGCACGGTGAATAAATGCTGCTGTCGAGCCATATGAGATGTTTGCAGAGAGAGTGACACTTTAGGCTATAGTGTTACACAAGCACAGATATGTTGCACACTGTAACGTACACTGCACACAACAACATAGGTGTACCCACACACCACACGCACTCCAACACACATGCGCATGTAGCCCGGTCCATTGATGAAGGGTAGGATGATCTGCTTCCAGTTAGGTCGCGCACTGTTTCTGTTCGCCGGGTGTACAAAGAGATGGATCCAATTTAAGGACATGCTTTTAATGAAACTCAAACTGAAACACGTTTCTGATTGGAGAACAAAGACTGAGAATCAAAAGCTGTTGCAGAGGTGACCTGGGCTGAATCGTGCTCACAGCTCTAAACACCAGCTCCTCACAAAGCGCAAACTCCAAACAAGGCCCCCCGAAGCATCCTGTTCCTGTAACAACACAAAGCCGCCTGACAAACGTAGCCAGACTTTATACCTTTGCTATCTAGAATTACAATTTGTTTTGAAAACTCTATGACACATGGATAAACCATGATTTAGGTTGCTTATGACTTCCAGAGATGTAAAGGCCAAAAGCTGAGGCTACTGAAACCTTGGAAAGCTTTGAAGAAACATTTCAAAAATCAGTTGAATGAACGCCAATCTCAAACACATGTTGCAGCAACCTCATGAAAAGCATACATCGAATAAAAGAAAAAGGTCTTTTTCTATGATAAGAAATTGTTCAATCAGGCAAAAAAAAAAAAAACTTTTTAAGCATAATCTTATGAGTGAATGTTATGAAATTATAGATTTTTATGTTTAAACCAGCTGCATTTTGGGAAATATGCTTAATTGCTTAGAGGAAAAGATGCTCCCTCATGTCTATACAGCAAGTCTGAAGCTACTTACCTTGCAAGGCAGCTGGATTCTTGAGATCACACGAGATCACTCGAGATCACTCGAGCAGAAGAGAGAGAGAAGTGACTGTTGGTTTGAAAACAACAATGGCGGCTCCTAAAGATGTTAGCATAGCTGTTACAGCATCAGTTATATCAGAACTGGAGAGTGTTCCTTCACTGAAAGATGAGCAAAGAACGGCACTGAAGGCTTTTCTCCATGAAAAAATGTTTTTGCTCTGCTACCGACTGGCTTCAGCAAGACTTCAAGTACAACAGCATATGGTTCATTGATTGGTTGAAGTTCGCTAAACTTAGCTTAGTTGAAGTATGCTTATCTTAGCTTAGCATAAAGACTGGATACAAAGGCTAGCCTGGCATTCTGCAAAGATAACAAAATCCACATACTGTCACTTCTAAGGCTTGTCAATTAGCACATCATATCTCATTTGTTAAAAGCGCAAAAAAAAAGTGACTAGTTTGTTGGTTTTTGTACAAATGAAACAATAACTTGACTCAGCCAGGCTAGCTGTTTTCAACTCTTTATGCTAAGCTAAGTTAGCCAACATTTACAAGGTATGAGAGTGGTGGTAACTCTTGGCGAGAATGCAAATAAACATATTACCCAAAATGTCAAACTAGTTTCTTCTAACTTTAAAATGACAAACATACAAGAGTGCTCATCCTGAAGGAGCAAAACCAACCTAAAAATGCTCCTTCAAACAGCCTAATGCTGCTATTTGCGGAATTAAAACCGTTTTTGAAAATTGCTTCATCCTTTGTACCTAAACTCTGCACACAGGACTGCATTGAGAGCACAAATCACGTTCAAATGGTCCAAATCAACGTCCCAGAGGTGATCTGAAGTCCATTCTCCAAGTCTGACCAGAGGAAGGTTCATTGCTTCCCCCACAGAGACTGCTGTGTTTGGTGGTCCATTTCCCAGAGGTTCCTGAGCTCAGCTTGCACCTGTGGCCGGCCACGTCCAGAGCTGCAGAAAAGAAAACAAACGCAGTAAATAACTGCCCCTCTGCTTAATGGAGCTTAAGCGTGGCCTCGCTCATTTGCTGTGAAGAACAGAAGGTTTGAAATGACTTACAGCGCTGTTCGTAGTGTGAGCGGTATCCAGTTCTGGTGTGCATGGGTAACCTTGAGATGGTATCAGTCTAAACTGTGGTGGATGAGAAAAAAGGGAGATATGAGAACAACGACTGTAAAGGTTTGGAGCAGAGGTTAAATATACGGGTTGCCCACATTTGCCAGGAGAAACAAGCGGAAAGTCCTACACAAACATCATTGTGTGCTACTGAGGCACAAAGACTGAGGGTTAGTGCATCAAAGACTCATTCAAGGACATGGAGGCAAACTGTCTCAGACCCAACACAAGCTGAAACTTGAGAATGTAAATGAAGCCTTTCTACAATCACTATCTGGTTATTTTTGTTTTAAAGAAAGAAAAGCAGCTTTTTTTCCTGTTTTTTGTGCTATTGTCTTGAAAAGTCAATACAACTGAACTGTATCTGCAGACAAAAGCATTATCTTTTGTAGTATGTTCTTTGAATTTCATGGAAGTGAACAGAAGCTGGATTTCACCACTTCTTCCCCGTTTTGCTCTGTGGACAGGATTTTATTTATAACAAGGGTGTAATTTATGAGAATCTGAAGGCCCTGACTACTTCATAACCCAGGTCGGACTCACTCATTCTTCAGCATGACAGGGCCGGGCTCCTGGAGTTATGGGATCAAGGCTGATGTCTTACAGAACACCGCTCGGGGGAACAGGTATCTGCGCTTCCTTATTTTATCAGCTCTCCAACAAGTGAACATGAACAAGGGCCCCTATAAATCATTTGCTTCTGATGACAGCCCAGAGGCAGCAAGGCAGAGCAGCGTCTGATGTCGTACATGTGTGCCATCTTTTTTTTGTCTTAGAAGAAATGTAGCATGACAGGCTGAGCTCTCCTCATGCGTCTGTGTGGGTGCTGTACACATGCAGAGGACCGAAGGACTGCACGCTAGCTGTGCTACAATTAGTGGCTAGTTTAGCCCTAGCTCTAGCTAGCTAATTATTCTGTCTTGTTTGTCTTGAGGTGTGAAAGAAATACACTAAATTACCGTAAAACATACAATACCACATGCAACATGGTTGGCATTACATGAAGTGCAAGTGATATTAGCTTGTTGTAGAAGCTAACATTTTCATTAGCCCTAGACTGTGTGAAGCACATTCTTATAAATCTTAAATCCTAAACTTATCTTTTGCTTGTACATAATATATAAAAATCCAAATATTTTCCAGTATTTTTAACCCCTTCCTGCTCAGGAGAAAAAAAACAGAACTACTACTTCTCTGACAAACACGTCATAACAAGCTAATCTTTCAAGCTAATCTCAGCAGCACATTAGCTTAGTAGCATTTAATGTCAGCATTAAGGTGGTTCCTTCTCTGTTTTTTTTCCTGGCTGATGTTAAAAAGCTAATGTTACCAAAGTAAGAGTTATATTTTCCTAGCAATGCTTGAACATTTCACTCTTTGTGTGGCGTTCTTGGATTTTTATCCCACTTAACCGCTGAAACCAAACTGGTGTGGGAGGGAACCAGACTTCTTTCATTCAAAAGGTCCACGACCTTGATTCTCTTTCCACTCAACTGTTCCTGTGTGAGGACGAGAAAGTGAACACACGAACATGTGCGCTTGTTTTCAGTGTATGTACATGGTGTGTGTGTGTGTGTGTGTGTGTGTGTGTGTGAGGGGCAGACAGATATGGTCACGGTCAACAAGACAAGAACAACAGATTCATTACATTTGTTTGACCAATAACTTCCTGTGGAAGATAGATGTGTTTTGGCCCGAGCAGCTGTTCGCTCTGACAACAGTCACTCCCCTCGCATGATGTCCCTGTATGGCAGGCGAATTATCATGCAGTGCACGTACGTGTGTGTGTGTGTGTGTGTGTGTGTGTGTGTGTGTGGTCTGGGTTAACAGGTTCAGCGTGGCTAATTCAGAGGGCCCAGACACAAAGCCAGTCCTACCTCACACTTTTCAGAAGGGCCACAGACACTGGAGGCCTTTCTCCGTGAAGTTAGCGCCCTTGTGCATGTTCAGCTGCATGCACATGTGTGTCTCAGTGTGTGTGTGTGTGTGTGTGTGTGTGTGTTGGCCTGGTCGTGGGACTGAAACCTAAATCAGCACATGAAAGGTGTGTATCTCAGTGTTGCTTCTCCTGCCTCTCTGACAGGAAACAGACCCTCGCTGTGGTATTTGGTTTCTCCAAACTCACACAGGACTCGATTTCAAACATGGTACAAAATTCAAAACAGAAATGTAGCATGAGCGGGGACAATAAGGCCAATGTTATGTCACTAGTTAGATTTAATTCCACAGATTGCTCACTGCTGTTCCAAATATATCAATTTAGCATGAATGAGAAAATGAAGATATTTTGCATGTATTGAAACGTGCTTTTTCTTTCATCCAACGCCCCGATGTTTCATATTTACTTCAAAAGTTTTTAAGCAGAGTTTAATCATTTAATTTCACTCCGCTTCGGTCTCTGCAGACTGAATCCTCCTCTCTGTGTGTGTTCTTGCGGTGAAACATTTGCAGCCATTACTCCCGGTTTCTCCAGCCCAGCAGGAGTTTGGTGTTATTTGTGTTGGGCTGTGTGCGTAACACAGGTCTCCCAAAACACCACGATTATGAGGGCTGACACAATAACAGCAGAGGAGGGGGAGGATGAGCAACACTCTGACCGAAGAGAAAAAAAGAGGAATTATGGCGCATCTCTCATCACATTTGCACAAATGTTTTGGCTAGACCAGTTGAGTCTTCTCTGTAATCACTAATCACCTTACAATAAATCACTGAGCAGCAGTCAGGAGGAAGGAAAGAACCAGAAAGAGGAGGCTGCTTGAAAGAGAAGCAGCTTTTTATGCAGCATTTTCAAACATTCACAGACTAATAAAAGAATGGGTTGAATTTGGCTTCTGGCAGCTCATCACAGACATTTTCCACATTGTGGGTAACACTGAACCTTGGCAAAGGTCAAAATCTTATTGGATTTGCTTTTTTGTTGTATGTTTTCTGCCAAGTTGAATTTGTGCTTCGATAGATGAACTTGAACACAGCATCAGCATTGTTCCTCTTGCTCCTGCAGGCTGCGGTGCATTTTGTAAGATCGCACATTGCAAACGGCCGACCTCGTCTGACTTTCGTATCTGTTCTGTTGCTGCGATGCACGGCCACGAAAAGAGACACGAGACGTCGGCCCAGTGTGTATGAAGTGAGGACAGCACTGTAGTTCCTAATGAGGCTGAGGAGTGACGGCACGCAGCAACAACGTGCTGACAGAAGCAACCAACACGAAAGCTCCAGAGGTGGACCGGCACACTGACTGATGTCTTAAACCCGTCCAGCCTTCCTATGTGAGGGGCCTTTCATCTCCTGTATTTCGTCACAGTTACAAAGAGTCAACATTCTTGTTTATTGGAATTAGCAGCTATACTTGGCGTAGGCTGAGCCATTCTTACAGGATTTTACCTCCCAAATGGGACAAAACTGGGAAAAGGAGACAATCTTCCATCATTCCTCTGGAGCGTTTCCTAGCCAGCGTTTCGCCTCTGTATATTGTCGAGTTCTCATCTTTCTCACGAGTCTGTGTCCAAGGCACCATTGTGCTCCAGTGCTTCAAATGTGGTTCCATTTCCTGCAGGCACTTTAAACATAAACAACAGGCCGTGCCGTTTCCCAATCAATATACATCTATTTTGAATTTGCAGGGTCTTTCCACATGGGAAACAAACTTTGACATAAAATGACGAGATGCGTTCCAAAGTGTTTCATTAGAAGTGAGATAATTTTTGGGTTGAGGCGATATGAAGTTATTTAAACACTTGCAGTCAGCGGAAACAAGCTATGAACACAATATTAACACACTGACACCATATGATTTTAATTTGGTAAATCCGTTAGCAAAGGATTTACACATCTAGCAGACATGTAGCAACATTAGCATGCATTCAGAGTCATGTTCCACCTCCTTATGAATCTACGTCCACTATTCGCCCTCCTTTTAGGTCTGTCTGAGACCTACTGAGGGAAATATCTAGCTGCTAAATGCTCTGCTATGCTCACAAGTTAAGTGTGTAAAGTTTGTTTTTAATGAGCTTCTTCACAGAAAGCATCTTCCTCTGTGTGGAAACAACATTATGAGAGCAATGAGGGTGAACCAAAAGTGAATTTGTGGGGTGTAAGATTAAAACAATGAGTTTAAAGGAGCTAAAACCTGAGGGGGGAGCCGAACTGCAGATTCGGGTGACAATTCATCGTCCATCACTCTGAGCATCCCCTTTTACAGAGCACAGTCATTTGATTCATTGTTAATATAAAGGAATTCATTATACCTGCTTTAAAAATTCTGAAATGATGCATGACTAAGAAGAAGACGATGCTGCATTTTGTCTCTTTCTGTAAATGATTGTGTATGAATAAAGTTTTGGGCTGTGTGTAGTTGGGGGTGGGGGCAGCTGAGTGCAGCCTAATGATAGTTCCTCTCCCAATTTCCTCCTAATGAAATAATCCCCGTCTACCTGACCTGATGCACCGCTCTCTTGCCTGGAGTGGAGTCTGAGCTTTAAATTAGAACCACCTTGTAAATCAGCAAAGCAAGGCATTGTGAGAATGGTGTGTGTGTGTGTGTGTGTGTGTGTGTGTGTGTGTTTCGGCTCTAGCCCTATGGCCTCGTGTCAAGCATTTGACCTTTCGTTGATTTTCAGTGTCAAGGCTTTTTAGGTACCCAAGTGCCACAGTCTGTTCCCATGGAAATGTGGCTTCGAGGGAACATCCATCACTGCTGAAAGGTTGACCCAGAATACCCAAACACACCCTGCCCACTCGTATTAAAATTCTTCGGCATGGCACTCTTCGCCGGGCACACGCATTCCACATCACTCTGGTCAAGGGAAGTCTACCTGTTGCTGTGGCAACTCTGGCCAAACACAGAGGTCAGACAAGCGTGTCCGTGTCATTCCTAACGTGACAGCGGTTTGCCATAAACCCGAGCCGGCGTGGTAATAATACTCCTGCGCGGTGGGCGGGGCTGGCGTTCGGCTCTGTGGACGCTGGTCGGGGCCCAGTCTGGCCACACTCACAAATGGGGAGGCAACACAGGAAACTGGGGCTTCCAGTAAAAACATGTAATTAGAAACACATTGACTGGGAGCTTTGGCATGATACACCCAGCAGGAAGGGAGAGACACATGCAGGCAGTGATGCACACGGGGGAAAGAAAAAAAAAAAACTTCGACTGAAGTGGAGGACAAGATCACTGGGTCAGTGGGAAAGTCCCATGAGAAAATCAAAGGCTGTGAGACGAAAATGGAAAAGCGGAGACATGGACGGTGACAGGCGAGACACATCGTTACAGGCAGAAGGGAGCAGAGCGATAATGAAAAGCAGGGATATCTCAACACCCAGTGTGACCCGTCAGCCAGTTTGGGACAGACATGTGGCAGACAATAATACTCCACTGTTGGAAACCCGTAGTACTACTACTGTTTACAAGATGCAACATAAATGCCACTGTATGTGAGAGTGCGTCAGTGAGCCTGCAGGCCTCACCACTAACAAGCAGGCGGAGGGCGGCACGAGCTCGGCGGGCAGCGTGGGCCTCGGCGCGGCCCGGGTTAACTCCAGCCACGCCCTGCTCGGCCACGCGGTGAACCGAGCTCCAGAGGGCGGGCAGGTTAACCTGGCCGCGTGTGATCCGAGAGCGCCCGCTAACCACGGAGGCCGACCTGAGCCGGAGACACCAGGCGCATTTTGATTCCTCTGCTGTGAGCGATGGAGCCCAAATGTGATCCAGCATGAGCACCAGTAATTAGTTAATTGTAAAACAAACAGCACACACTCAATGATGTGAAGATAGACATACTGTGACAGTTATGTGTTTTTAGGAAACCAAAGCCACACATGGCAAAGATTTATTGAGTTTGAACAGCAGCCCGTTCGACAAACTTCACACAGCGATGATGAGAAGGACGCTCCCGCTTCACTCCGCGAGATTCTCACAGAGCTCGAGCCTGAGATACCCGAGAGCCTCTGCAGGGGACGGACGTGAGAAAGCGTCCCCGCGTCCACAGAGAGAAACCATCAGAGGCGCCCTTTAGTGTGTGGCTTTACAGATCAGGCGAGTGGTGACTGTGGCCTCTGAGAGGAAAAAAAAAAAGGAGCCTTAATTAGCCTTCGCTCCCAGCAGACTGCCAACCCAAGAATGGAGGTTAGATTAACAACGAGGACTGAACACTTTTAATCAACTCTCAAAGCGTTTCCTTGTGCCCCCCTCCCCAACGTCAACAGTTCACAAACACATAATTAGAAGGAGTGGAGGAAATGGATGTTTGGTAGGTGATGAGATTTTATACATTTCAAAACAGAAACGTGTGAAGTGACAATTCACAGTCTGCAGATGCAGAATAAACAGCAGGAAAATGTTAATCAAACGAGGACGCAAACAGGATGTAAAACAGGACAGAACTGCACTTCTATTGAAATACATGAAATACTGTATTGAACAATAATTAACAAGGAGCAACGTAAACATACTGTAAGGCACAATAACCCTGGGCCATGAAAGCATGCTCAACAATTCATCACGAAAAGTCAACGCACACACAGTACTTTGGATTTTCTGTTCGTCCCTCGTACAGTTTGGGACGCAGAAACAGTAACATGTCAAGCACCAAAAGGCCTCGGGACGGGAAAACTCAGCCATCTTCAGTTAATCATGTTGGTCCGACAGTTTTTACAGGCAAAATCTAGAAATTCAGAGCAAATCTGACATCTTTTGAAATGACATTGTTCCAATCATCCAGAGTCTTCTCAGCCACTTTTCTTGGGGCCATTCATAGCTTTTTTTAAAATGATCTGAAAAAGGAGCATGAAAGACTGAGGACAGCGTGTTTATACTGTCTGTCTGTCGTGTAAATAAAAACCTCTACTTGTGAGCTGTTTCACATTTCGTAGCTGGTTGGATTGCAGAGCTCTGTCGCCCGTTCGGCCATCCTGTTTTAATACTTCTTATTTTGGAGTAATAAATGGAGCAACGTGCTTTTGACGTGCTGAGTATCAAACATGTTCGGACACCAAAGAACAGCTGTCGAATCGGAGCAGAAAGGTGTAAACATGCAGGTAAAACGGAGAAAGTGCACTAAAAGGTGTTTAGTCACATGGCGACTGGCCACAGATGTACAGTAAGGTGTCAGGTCAGTAAATGCTTCAGTGGAAGAGGTCAGGCTGTAACAGTATGAACAGTAACACTGATTAGACGTCCCACAGACTGGAAGGGAAATGTCTCTGCAGGCGGCTCCAACATATTTGGGATTTCTTCAGATATCTAGAACAATATCTAAACAGGATGACAAAAGAAATTACAAATGTACAACCTATGTTTCAATTTGGAAAATACTTGCCCAAATGTTTTCCATACTCTACCAGCATGTATCTTTAATAACACCGTTTGTGCTATCTATAAATCTGTGTATACAGTACGGATACACATGCATGAAGCTCGAGCTTTATCTGAGGAATCAGATATCATTCAGCCAGGGGCTCCATAATCGGCTCTAGCTCTCCGTCTCCCCATGGACATTCTCCATATGTACTTTGAGGTAGTCGTTCCTGGTGAACTTCTTATGGCACAGCTGGCACTCTGCCATTGGCCGGTTGGGGTTGTGCGTGAGCTTATGCCTGCTGAGCATCTTATTCAAGCTGAATGACAGGTCACACACCTGGAAAACACACACAGGTAAATACAGGATTTTAATTAAAGCACATAAACGGTAGTGTGAAGTTTTTTAACTTCTGGTCCTGTTTGTCAAATTCTTCTGCTCACTGTAGCGGAGACATAAAGAGCGATTTAGAAATCGTTCTTTATGTGGACCTTGGCGACGGGGACAGGGAATGCATGCAACTTAACATCCATCATAAATGAGCCATTTTACACTGTACAAATGACTCCATCGTCCTCGATCAATCACGATAAACCGCCGCTGGCTGGCGTTCAGCTGCAGTTTAACATACTGCTGTAAGAATCGGAGCATGTGTCCTCCTCACTCCATCTGAGAAGAACTTCAACGCGATGAATTACATTTAGAAAATCTCACAGACTGTTTGACTCCGTGTTCACAAGGACTGAAGGTGACAAACCTCAGATGAAGACATGTTTTCTGCCTGTGAGCTCCAGCTATTCCATCCTCTATCTCATCGTCTCTGTGGTGACA
>JAPZEA010000021.1:26853665-26867813 GCA_029783685.1 Heniochus monoceros | reverse complement strand
ACGAGCACAAGACTTCACTGAGCAAAAAGCGTATATTTAAACCACTCTATTTTACTTCATCACATCTGTTTCATAGTCTCTGGCCACTTGTTTTAAGCTGGTATATGATAATCTGATTCATCATCATCGCCATCTGACTGAGCTGTGAGTGGTGGGTTGATTAATGTGCCTGTAGAAGGTGGATATTTGACGTGCATGTGAGTAAACACAGGAAAATCTGTGTGTGCAGAGTGTAGGTAAAAGTCAATATTCTTAGCTTCAAGGGCTGTCAAGAGTTCAGGAATTGAGTCTCAAGGTTGAGAAATTCTTGACAATGTTGAAGCTCAGGGTGTGTTAGCAATTTCCAGTCAGGCAGTGAAAAGAGTGTGGGTCAAGTCCCACTTGAACCCTTTTTACTGTACTAGATAACAGACTGCAGATCAGGTGTTTGGTTTCCTTGAGTGGAGTTCAGTATATATTGGTATTTCAAAGAGATGTTCAAGAAAATATTTCCTCTTTGTTACTAGAGCCACGTAAAAAGATGGCAGCTGTTGAAAAAAGATGTACCTTCATTCCAAAAATACCTCAAAAATATGCAAAAATAGTTCCAGAAAAATCACAGAGAAAGCTTTAAGGTTCTGTCACGCAGGTCTGAATCAAGGCTCAGTGCTGAACAGTGAATGTGTGCAAAATCCAGAAACACTTAAAATTAATATTGTGTGTCTGAGTGTGTGCATGCAGAGAGCAAAATACGATTCTGTTGGCAAGTATCATTAGATCACTAAAGTGTGAAGGAGGGGAATAATGTCTTGGTGTTCAGGACGGTGATCTGAATGCAAATCGAGCTCTATGTCTCCCTCTGACACAGTTTACTGATGAGCATTGTGGTACAGAGTCATAACAATTTAAGCAAATGCTAAAGTACAACCACCTCACACAGCAGCTGTGTTTTCCTGCTGCAGTGTGCACATGATTCATGCTGTAAGGCTCAGTGTCACAGAGCCGCTCCGGCACAGGCGGTGAATGTGATTTAACCTCAGCAAATCAATCCTGCAGAATGTCCTGGTCTGATGGACCGTCCAGGTGGAGGCAAAGGCCACCCACTCTCAGCGTCACTGTTTTTTTTTTTGGAATACCAGTGACAGTTTCACAGACTTTGCTGGTGAAATATGTTTCTGTGAGGTAGAATGAAATATGAAGCAAAAAGGAGAATAAATGACTACAATTATCAATCAGGGAGCTGGTTCAGTGTGGGGGCGCAAGGGCACTTGTCTGTCAGTACAAATAGCTAATTATTCTTTCATTCACAAATACCAGTAGCCTCCATACTGAAAACTAATTATAGGATTGTTATGACAGTAAAAAAGCACAATAGGGTCACTTAAGACTGGGGCACCTGCACACAGTTCCAACAGTAACATAAAAACACATTTTTCTGCAGTGAGGAACTTGACCTTTTACAGATCCAATAATTAGTTTGTGCTTCTTTATCAAAATTATCAGTTGCAAACACACATACAAGGAAATAAAGTGTAAAAATGTTGCTGCCCTCTTAAATTTCATGGTCTAATTAAATGATAGTGAACTGGCAACTTTCACTGAGACAATATCAGGTTATTGTGGTGTTCAGAGACCATGTGGACAAATATTAACGTGCATTTTTTGCAGCCAAGAGGTTTTCAACAAAAACAGCAAAACCCAAAGACACCAACATCGACCCAGATGGATGAGAGCCCTGCACCGCACTGTGAGCTGCGGCCACAGCGCCATCTATCGACCAATGACGAGCAGCGCAGCGACACAGAGAAACATGGCGGCGTCCATGAGCTGCCCTGATGCACCATCTTTCTACAGTCAACAAACTACTTTAAAGAGGAACAAGTTTTGTTTGACGGCAAATAACAGTCGAAAATAAGGCAAGTTACTGTTACCTGTATGAACTTTATTATTCAGTGACAGTTTTCTAGCTTAAAAACGGCTAAAGTTACCAGAAAGCAAAATGACCGTTAAAGGTAACGTTAGCTAACATCGTTAGCTTGTCATGCTATCGACTCCCTTAATAACAAAGTTAGCCAAAGTTAGCCAAAGTTAGCCACGTACAAGCTTCGTAGAAACATCAGGACGTATTCAAAGCATTTATCCACCTATTTTTAGTTCGTATGTGTTTTATCATGTAGCAGTCGTTAGTGACTTTATCTCTTTATACTCTTTAGTATATTCTGTATGTCTTATCGGATTCTCTACAGTAGATATGTGGCATATACACACATCTAGGTCCGTGCTAGCTATTAGCTACATGTACTGTTACAGTTTTTGTCTTGTACATACATTGTAGGAAGTTTTTGTACAGTGCAGTACTACAAAGCACTGTAGGGTTGTCCTGGTTGTAGTACACTGGTGCAGGCCTGTGGTGGTGTGTGTGTCTCCTGCAGGCTCATGTCCAGGCTGGCAGTGGTGTGTGGGGGCTCCAGGGGCATCGGGAGGGCCACGTCCCGCCTGCTGGCAGAGCGAGGCTGCAGGCTGGCTGTTGTCTCCAGGAACGAAGATGCTGCCCGCGCCACTGTGGCATCTCTGCATGGAGGTACAGTATCCAATAACTATGAAAAGGAATCTGATGCTGGCAGCGTGCCCCCACTTTCCTGTCAATCTGTCACACACAAGTGCAACAACACACAGTACTGATCTCCAGCTTTTGTGCCATAAGATAAATGTACTACATGTGTGCTACAAACAGGCTGCAGGCTTGTAAGCTTTGACATAACTCACAGACTTTGTGTGTCTGCTCTCCAGCTGACCACGTGGCTCTCAGCTGTGATGTCTCTAAAGAGCAGGAGGTGCAGAAAACCTTTGAGACGATCCAGAAGACCTGTGGAAACATCTCTTATCTTGTGAATGCAGCTGGCATCAACAGGTGAGCAGCAGTGCGAGCTCCTCTGTTGATGCTCAGCTGTATTTACAGAGGTATATATGTGCATATACATGTGAATGAATATAATGATGCCATAGAACTGTGAACTATATGACTGACCTTTGTTATGTTTGTGTGTGTGTGTGTTTGTTCAGGGATGCTCTGTTACTGAGGACCAAGCCGGAGGACATGGTGGCTCTACTTCACACCAACCTGTTTGGCACCATGCTTACCTGCAGGGCAGCGCTGCGCAGCATGCTGCACACACAGGGAGCCGCCATTGTTAATATAGGTACTGATATCTTGGATTCCTCTGGTCTCTATGATTACTGTTATATTCAGTTTGGTCACTAGATGGCAGTGTGCATCATATTATTCTTTCTTCAGATTCGTTTATGTTGCTTGAAAGGCTTAAAAAAACAATGTATGGACTGTGGCCCAGCAGGCAGAGCGTGTCGTTCACTAATCAGAATGTTGGTGGTTTGATCCCCAGCTCCCTAAGTCTGTGTGTCTGACACTCAAAATCAAAGTATGAACTGGTGTGTTAGTGAATGGATGAATGTAGCATGTGTTGCAGAGCACTTTGAGTGGTCAGCAGACCAGAAAAGTGCTATATAAATGTAATCCATTTACCAACAAGCGCTTATGACTGACAAGAAGTGTGTGGTGGTGTCTGTATCTGTAGAGTGGCTGATTGCGCTTACTGTATATTTGTGACATCCCAAGTCCTGATGGCTCGTTTAAAGCCTGTTTCTGAATACGGACTTTATGCATTTCTCAGTGGATTGAGCGTTTTGATACTTCCAGTCTTTATATAGCACTAGATCTGCTTTAGAATCAAAAGAGATATGGACATCTCACTTCCTATTAAATGGATCCCATTTAGCTGCCCAGTAGAGACCAAACTTGTACATTTTACATTGAAGTGCATTTATGCATGTTTTAGCCCCGTAACATGAACACTACATGTTTTTAGATGATGAATGGTGATTGGACTGAAGATTTTTTTGTTAGATTGTGTCACATGGTAATGTGATTTAAATCAGGGATGTCTCCAACAACCCAGACTGCACGCTGACAGCTAAACAGCGTTGAATATGTACAGTATGTTGGTTTTTTTTGTATTTATTGGGCTAAAACACTCTCACTGTCCTGGAAGCGTAATGGCATCAAATTGAAGCTTTCCACCAGTGTTTTATTTTGAAACATTTCTGTCCCACTAAGTAATGGTTGTCTGCTGTTTGTAGGTTCTGTTGTTGGCCTGAAAGGGAACGCTGGCCAGTGTGTTTACAGTGCCAGTAAAGCTGGTTTAGAAGGCTTCACACGCTCTTTGGCTAAAGAAGTCGCTTCACGCAGTATCAGAGTGAATCTGCTGGCTCCAGGTACAATACGACTCTTTCCTGACCTTTCTGCTCAGCACACACTCTCAGGCTCAGTTTCTACCATCTTCTTCTGTTAAAGTCCTTCTCACGTCCCCGCCCTCCATTGCTTCCAGGTTTCATCCGCACCGACATGACCGCAGGGCTGAAAGAGGAGGACGGGCTGCGGTCCATCCCACTGGGGAAATTTGGCGAGCCGGAGGAAGTCGCTCATGCTGTCCTCTTCCTTTTGGAGTCCTCCTATGTTACAGGACAGGTGCTGGTGGTTGATGGAGGACTGCAGCTGGCCATGTAGGGAGCTGGACCTTAATCTGGAGTTACCTTAGCATTGAAAACTATGGCAGTAAGACAGGTGAAAGCCTTACTTTGCCTTTTCCTGAAAAAAGTCTTGTATAAGCCAGAGAAGTTGGACACTGTAGAGGAAATGATTTAAATGAAGATGACTAAAATGAAGGGACAGTGGACTCCCTGGTACTCCTGATTGTGGAGCGTCCAACTGATTAAAAAGTGACCATTTACACTTCACAAGGCTTCATGGCTGAAGTGGAATGTTGTTGAGTGTGAGATTGGATATACAGTATTTATTATCAGCTGTTTTCTTGTCAAAAGCTGTGAAACTGAGCAAACAAAATCTTTGCACCAGCTGTATAAAGGCAGTTACTGGTTGTTGACGTAGGAGACACAAATCCACCTTTGTCAGAGGACCGCTGTCCTGCTGCTCTCCATCTTTCTGCTGAGTCACTGTGTCCGGCCGCAGGAGGCGTGGCCTGATGTGTGTGACAGTCGGTCGTGACTAACGCCGCTGACTCCAGAGTGTCTGGCCCAGTCCAGACCTCCGTGCCCCGAGGTCCTAAATTTGATCAGTAGATTGAACTCTGTCTGTCTTTTTTTCCATGACTGTAAAGCGCCCGCTTGTGTTTTGTTCCCCCACCTCCCCCGGGAGACCCCCTCACAGCCAGCACATGTTTCCCCTCCACCGGCGGCCCCCTGAGCCCACCTCTGGAGGGGCCTGTCGAGAGGCCAGGCATGTTGGGCTGCAGCTGGAGGAAATTAGAGGTAGTGGTGGAGGTAGGAGGGGGGTATTTTTAGCTCTGGGAATGTTTTGAGTGTCTGGTTACAGCTTGGACCTGTAGTGTGGATGGATGGGGTTGGAGGTGACTGTCATGCACAGTGATGAGATCTGAAATGCTGCTTTGCTCGTTCCTGCCAGTGAAACATGCGGTTAACTTCTGTGTCACAACCTCGACTTTAATTGAGCAACTTCGACTGTGCTCTCTCTTTTATGTGCACTTGTATCCTGAATGTATTTTCTATTAAAAGATTGAACTACATTATCCCGTTGGTTAGCATTCTTAGCAAGAACGGTATTTCCACTGCGGCTGATGGTGTGTTTTTTGGCATTCTCTTATTGTTTTAGGAAGAGCCTGCCAGTCTACAAAAACATCTCACGCTGTCTCTTAAGAGTTTGAATTTTATTAACTTTCATAACCTAAAATAATATCAGGAGAACAATCCATATACAGGCATTGATTGGCATAGAAATGTGCAAACACAGTAACTGTCAGCTGATGCAAGCTCTGAACAGACAAACAGACAACAGACAAAGATGTCCACTTTGTAGAGTATTACAGAGGTGATGAAAATAGTAGATATAAATATACCTTGCCTTTCACTTTTCCTACCCCTGAATACTGGAAAAAAAAGTTGTGTTTCTATACATCCTGGAAAAAAAGATTGTTTGGCACTGTACAAGTGTCCAAAAATAACATGCAAAGAAGTCGTGTTTGTATTAAGCCTAAAAGTGATTTAAGGCAGTAAATATATTTATAAAACTTCATGATACAGAAAAGATTGTTCTATCAGTGAACAAAAGGTTGCTGATATAATTTATGTCAAGATTCATGGGAAAGTAAAGGGTTTTTTTTCTTCATACAAAAATAAAATGGACAATCTGTGATTTGTGTGACAAATACACTGAAACCTTTCACAGCACCCTCTCTCGAGTGAGAACATCTCAATTCACACTTTTAAAATAAGCCATCAAAGAAGGAAAAAAAAAAATGACCCGCCATCACCAAAGTTTCCTGTCGCCGCTCACATCCCTCAATCGAGTGTTAACTTACCACGTTAAAGACGTCCATCACAAAAACCTGCTTGAACCTTCCTGTGTCTATTACATCCAACCTTCCTCAAGTTCTGCCACACCCACAGATAAACAAACCACACCCATATGCGAGCGTTCCTTCTTCCCCAGACCTCATTTCTTTTGCTAAATAAAACACTAAACATACTGTTTGTAAGGCCCGGCCTTTTCCGATATCTGTAAGCTAATCTACGACCTGACAACACTGAGACTGTATGATACTCCAGCTACTTCCACATACTGTAGATATCAGCACTGTGCTACACAAGGCCACATAATAAAGTTTGTGATCTCCTTCGTCAAAGCTCGCACGCTTTGAGTCATTCAGTCTCCACCTGCGGGATGTCCCACTTCTACACAAAGTCGGTGCAGTGCTACGTATAGATACAGTATTAGTCTGTGTATTTCAAATGGCACCACTTGAACATGCATAGTAATTCTATGTTTCAGTTTTAAACCTGTTTTTTTTTTATCTTTACAGACATGAGAGGCACTTAAAAAGACAACCCTTTGCAAAACAGAGTCAACCGTGCAGCTCATGAAACATGAGAAAGCATATTTATGAACGGTCTCATCCTCATGGTAAACACTTCAATCATTTTCCAGGTCCAGTTGATAAAATGAAGCATGGGCAAACAACTTGATGAATTCTGTAATATAATGGGTTGTGTCATACTATAAAAACATAAGAAAACCAGGCTGCACCAGCTCAATCTGCCCACTGACCCTTTAGTTCTGTGTCTGCAGTTCACTGATAGAGTCCCTTAGGTGGACAAGGTTATATTTGTCTCAGGAGTACTGGGAGCAAGGGCAGCTTTCTGGGTCTTTTTTTGGGGTGGGTGACGTCGCAGTCCTCGTGCCTCCCCGCGGTCTCTACAGGTCGTCGCTTTCCACCAGGCCGCCGGGCTGCAGCGGGCTGGAGTCGGGGAAGAAGGCCGCCTTCACGTCCAGCCCTCGCTCCGTCAGTGCAGCGTAGCGGCTGGTGGAGGGACGCACCTTCTTGGGCTTGGGGAGGTTAGGCTGCTGCCACTGAGCTGAGGACGGACACAGGATGGTTTAAGAATGTGTCCAGAGGAAAAAGGACACACAAGAAATGCCTCAACAAGGTGTGTGTGTGTTTCAGAGTCCAAACTCACTGTGGACATCGAGGCGTGCAGTGCTGGATACGATGCCGGCTTCGTTCTTGGCAGACACGGTGTACCAGCCAGCGTCTTCTTTCATGGCTGGCTGGATGATCATGCACAGGTAGCCACAGTTGTCCTGGTGCATGCTGGGAAAGAAAATGTAAAGGAAGTGATAATCTGCATTTTGTATTGTCCATTTCTTTTGGGAAATACCTGCACTCTATCGCACATGTATCATGATGCAAGCATTAAAAAAAAAAAAGTTAAAATACTTCTTTTATTTACCTGATTCTGTCTGTGTTGTGTGTGAAAGACTCATTCTCCCTTTTCCAGAAGATTTGTGGGGAGGGGACCCCTGTGACCCGACACTCCAGCCGCACAGGGTGACCCTCAGCCACGCTCGTGTTCTGCAGCTTCTCGATGAATGAAGGCGCCTTGTGCATCTCTTTGGCTGCGGAAAACATCGTGTTACCTTCGTCCAAATCACACCAACATGTATCTTCTGCACACGTGCCAGATTCTGTTTTGAATGATTCTGTTTACCTGCAACAATGAGTTCCAGGTTGAAGGAGTTCTGCCCGGCTCGGTTGCTGGCGATGCAGGTGTAGATGCCCGCATCACGGCTGGTCACGGGCTCGATGACCAATGAGTGCACGCCGTTTTCCCTCACCAGCATCTTATGGGCGGAGTCAGGGCGGATGGTCTGTCCGTTCAGCTGCCAGATGAGGTCAGGGGTGGGCAGGCCGCTCACCTGCAGGAGGTGAAAGAACGCAGCAAACGTTAAAATTCAGTGGATGTGTGAGTGCTCGTTGCTGCACTGGCGCTTGTTTTAGCTGTTTTGGCTGCATGTGCTGTATGGGGGCAGTGTGTGTTTACTGCAAGTATGAAAACAGCAGTGTTTGGTTAATATGTCTGTGTTGTGTTTGTCTGGAGGAGGCCGGTCGCCTCCGTCATGGGAATAAAGCGCACCGAGAAAAGACCCGTCTCTGTTTGCAGAGAAACCCAACTCCTGCCCTGCTGGAAAATGTGCTGCTGTGGATGCGTATATTTGGTAATATGTACAAATGAACCACAGTATTCACAGATATCGCAGATAAGCAGTGATAAGTCTTTCTGGAAGCGGCCCAGTACCCTTTTAGAAGTTGGCACATTTTAAGCATGGAAACTTTGGAAAATCCACAAATGATCTGAAAATAAATATTTGCTATAAATATCGTTGACATTAAGGGCTCTGAAGGAATGGAGACTCTCAGTTTATTTCTGACAAGCGTAAAAAAAGCCAGTCTTTTTATAGCGAGTTAATTGTGGGTCTGTTTGATTTTATTACGTGTACCAGTTTTCAAAGAGTTTCTAAGGGCGGCGAGCTGGAGGGAGGAAAGGTGATGACGAAAAGATAAAGAGAGAAAATGAGCACGAGGGGCGTGAGGGGAGAAGAAAAGCTGATCCCACTTAATCCCTGAAAAATGACACCTCTGTATTCTCCCCGTCTGCTTTGAGCCATTCATAACGCGAGGAGGTGATGAAACATCTCGTCTCCGCTGGTTTTTTATCCCCTAAAGAAACTGGAATGCACGGAAAGGGAAATGTTTCTTTGGCAGCGCAGACACGGAGCCTCCCTGAAAGCAGCACAGACACTGAATTAAAGGGCGGATCCGAAATGGTTTTCTCTATTACTATGATTAACATATTCTCTTTGGTGCAGGCATTTTCCTCTCCAGTCAGTTATTTTCAACCATCTCTTTCTTTCCTTTATCAAAGACCAGCAGCGCAGGTCAGGTACTGTGTTCACCTGCAGGAGCTGGCTGTTGGCTAAATGACTCCACTGTGACTGTGATCCTGTTAAACTCACTGTGAGTAAACAGGCAGAGGGTTCCAGTTAAAATTGCAGATTCTGGCATAATTTGTCCACAAAAAAGGCCTTGAAAGTGCGGTTAAATATAAAAATGTCCTCTTCACATTAAAGTTCATAGCTTGCCATGCCATCCTCGCCCTAAAAACATGGTGTATAATTTGTCTTCTCTCCTTTTAAGTTTTAAAAATGTCCCTCAGTAAGCAGCTTGGTCTCAAAGCCTACCAAACACACTCCAATAACTTCTATGAATATTTTACCAGCCATGTTCAGATAAATGCAGCTCGCCTGAAGCCTGAAGCTCTGAAACCAGTAAAACACCGTCAGACGTCTCTTCATCCTGATCAATAAATGACTCTTTCATATGGAAATGGTTGCAGCCATGTGGCCTCCTTCATCGCACCGTTCACCCACGTGGACGCAGGTTGTTCTCTCAGGAGGCGTGTGTTTACCTTGCAGTCCATCCGGCACAGTCGGCCCTCCTGAACGATGAGGTCACCGGGCGCCTGCAGGAAGTGGGGGCGGAAGTGGCGCTCTTGGATGTTATCGTTCTCATCGCCGCTGTCTCTAGACCTGGACCTGGGCCTGACAGAGAGAGGGAAACACAGTATTTGAGATTAAAAATCCGATTCTGGATTTTTTAATGCATTTTTGCACTTTTGGATGAATTTTTCTTAGAAAAAAGGTGGAATTTTGTCATAAGTTTGTCTTAATTTTGTCATAAAAGATGCAATTTGTCAGGGAATATCAATACATTTCAGCTTTGAAAGTATTTAAAATGCACAGAGGCTTCCAGTTTCCATTTACTGAATGCAAACCTCAGTCAGAACAGCAAGAATTTATATATAATGAAGCTTGTTTGGATTTAAACATTTAAGAAAATATGTACTACTCTTACTATACCATAATACTCTAATTAATATGATACATATGGATAATATGGAACACACGACCTATAGATATCAGGGAAGCAAGGTCAATAAATATTTTTAAATAAAAGAAAGCTTTAGCCTTTAATTAGCTGTGACTTCCTCATACAGGCCTGAAACTTCATTTTATGCATTATATCTAATCTATTTTTAACTTTATTTTTATTACTATTAATCAGTGGGGTTTATTTTCCATCTTATGCATTCTCTGTATTCTATTTTCATCCTTTTTCTATCTCATTTTTACTATGAAGTGTGTTTTATACTCTGTCTTATTTGATTATTTATGGCATTCTGTTTGTTTTTATGTTCATATTGTTTTTTTATGTTGGTGCATGTAATGTCTTTGTTGTAAAGCACTTTGAGCTGCAGTTCTTGTATGAAAGGTGCTGTACAAATAAAGTTTCTTGTAATTATTAATACTTTTACTCTAAACTTCTTTCCATGTTCACACTAACTTGTGTGTGTATATACAGATAAATCTCTCTGGCAGTCTTCCAGCTGACCTCTGAGAGTCTCCCTGGACTCTACATCACAGGTCAGGACCCACAGTTGTCCCGTAACGACGACGTCACCACTCGCCGAGCAGGGAGGGAGAAGAGGGCAAAACGCTGATCGTTATCTGGATCACTCACTGAAAACATCTCTGAGCTCAGGGAGTGTTCATCTAGATAACAGATTACAGGTGGGGTTTTTTTATGTGCTGTAGGAGCGTCTGTGATCCTCTGTGCTTTTTTTTGCTATCTGGGCTCGCATGAAGGTGCACTGTATATACAAGGTCATTAGAGCAATGAAAAACAGAGCAGAGCAAACAGGTGTTCCCTCTCATTAACGCTGAGCTTTTCTCTCCTGAACAGACAGTTCAACAAAGGAAAGAACTGTGATTCGGCTCACGGCAAACATTTGTGTGAGCTGCAGCTTCTTGGAACGTTTTACGTCAGAACGATGCACCGTGCAGAAGTGTGAGCGAGTACAGTCGTCGTGCAGATGGCGATCGGCCTGCAGCACATGTGCCAGCCAGCGGCTCGAGGTGAGACATCTCTTTTTGTCTTCCCTCCACCTGCCGTCAGTCAGCGAAGCCTCACCTGCGCATGTGTCCGGGTGCAGAGCGCTGGCTCCGGCCTCGCTGGTTCACGGCTTGGACCATCATCCTGCCGGTGCAGCTCACTCGGCCCTGTGAGGGTGAGACATGCAGAGAGAGAGGGAGCTTATGAGGTGTTGACACTCCACCACACCACTAGCAGCTGTCAGAGTGGGAGGAGGAAATAAAATGTGAGTGTTAGAGCTGGAAAAAGCTGTTAGACAGAGTGTAGCACATGAACGTTTGACCCTCATGAGGGCTTTGGTGATTTCCTGTCTCATTCAACGCCCTCTTCCTCTTCAGGCTGGAGACAGACGTGTGTGTGCTTTGTTTTTGTTTTTTTTTGTTGGGATGCATATGCAAAATCATACTTAATCTCTTGTTTTTAGGCTTTTTTTCTGCAGCCCTCCGCTCACCTCAGGGTTGCCTGCCATGATGGTGTAGTTGCCGTCGTCGTCCAGTGAAGCTGCAGCAGTGTGCAGAGAGCAGGTCCCGTCGGCGTCGCGGCTGATCCTGTAGTGCTCGCTCCTCTTGGAGATTTGCTTACCATCTTTGAACCAGTAGACCTGTGACACAAAATAAGAGAGTACAGACGACAACTATTAGATTTAACAGACTGACCCTGAGGAGAGTGGGAGAAAAATCTTACTTTTCCTGCCTACAACTAAATTAAGCATTTTGAATTTTATTAAAAAATATACTCTCGTCTTTAAATTGTTTTAATGCTGTGCTCTGTCCCTCTTTCCTCTCTATCTCTCTGCTATTTCTTTTATTTCATCAGCTCATTCTGAAGCCTGTCATCACCATGCCATTAATGTGGACAGAGCCAGGCAGTCAGCCTGGGCCTCCTCTTATCACAACACAGAGCATATGTCCAATATCTACACCCTCCATCATCAGCATCACACATCAGCGACTCCCAAGCAAGGAGGTCAAGCCATCACAAAAGCTTCAAAATGGCCAAATATTAATATGCAGCCAACAATGTTTAATCAGGGTGCAGCTCCCACCTTTGGTTTGGGGTCTCCGTTGACCTTGCAGGAGAAGGTGACCGGCATGCCCTCAAAGACTTTGTAGTGTTTGAGCTTCCGGTCGAAGGATGGCGCCACCCCCTGGCCGGCGGCGTCTTCGTTGTGCTGCACGTCGTCGTCCGATTCCTCCACCGGAGAACGCTCCAGACGGAATTCAATCTCGCTGATCAGGCGCTGCTCGAAGCTGGACACTTTGTATTCCTGCAGGCCAGAGACGGAAAGAGAGAGATTCAGAGAGAGGCAGACAGAAACACTACAGCAGGTTCATGTGATCACAGAGGCAAGCACATTTCATAGCGTGCAGAAAGCTATCAGTGCAGAAAGTTTGCTCTATTCTATGTTTCCTGACACACCAATTAACCTGTCTTCATTGTCACTCAAACTACCGAACTTCTCCCAATTCTCTAATTTGCTATGCCCAGATGAGCCACTCCTCCTTCCCACCATCCCCATCAATCCATCATCAGTGTAGCTCTGCTCAGGCAGAGGGAACATCTGCAGAGACGCATGGTCTGATGACACATCACACAGATAATGACAGGCCTGAGGCGCAGCTGCAGAGCCAGCATTTATCCTCCTGAACTCAGTCCTGCTGCTCGTAACGACGGCCCATCCTGATCCACAGCACCAGCAGCTGCTGCAGCACGTTCCGTTCTAACATCTTACGAAGTAATTCTTCTAATTGCTGCTTAAATCTCAAATGTGGTAACATTGCAGCATGCATTGCAGACAGAACAAAGTACAGTCTGGGTAAAACCAAAAGTGTTGCAATCAAGCTTGAACATGCTTCATCATCTGAATCAAGTGAAACAACCTGAACAACAACAAACTGCATAAAAGGCGCAGAGAGCAAGGTGAACACATGCTCCATCAGTTGTGTTCTGTTGTGTTCAGCAGACACACCTGCCTGTGGATCGACCACACAGTCAAAGTGGAACCACAGGGGCCAGAGAACTGATCCTGTGCTGCCCTTTCTGTTCCATTTGTTCTCTTATCTGCTAATTCTCAGGCCTGCTCCTGCTCTGGTCAAAGTGAACACATCTCAGCTTTCAGCGTGACTTTGCACACACACACAGTGAATGAAAAACCAGGAGGTGACAGAGACAAACAAAGGTTTCAAAAACCTTTTGATGGACAGATTCTCTATCAGATGTCTTGTCTTCCTGTTGAGAGAAAAGAGGGAGTTTTGTCTGCGTGTTGCACCGTCACACAGTTATTCTGTGTGTGTTTCAGTGTATGTGAAATCTTACCTGCTCTCAAAAAACATAATTTGAATTCACATGCTTCCAATTTAGCATCACAAGTCGTGCTCAGAGACATGCAGTGCTGCAGCGCCACAACAATCAGGTCGCTCCTCATGCCAAAGGGCGACATCACGGCGGGATGGCACGGTGCTCAGTGTGGACACAATTTGTGTTCCAGTGATGTCTGTGACTTCAATTAACCAATCAGTGTGTGCTCTCTGTTAGTGGAGGACACTGTGTCATCATTCAGAGCCAGTTTCACCTCTGTCCACTGGCTGCATGCTGCACGTACAGTGACAGTTTGCTAATTAACAAGTTCATCTCTGTTACGATGGTGGATTACGTTGCCCAAATTTAAATGACAAAAATCTAATTAGAAACATTCAACCAATTCTCCATCGGTGGAAATAATCCCAGTTCACCTATGAATGAACAATCAGCACTGTGTGGAGGTGGAGGTGCTGCACTTCCACATAACCTC
>JAPZEA010000021.1:26770985-26784793 GCA_029783685.1 Heniochus monoceros | reverse complement strand
TCCCCGGAGCGGAACAGTTCAACAGTTTTTCCACAGCGCTGCTCCGACACCTGTCCCGCACTGTTGATCCAGTGCACATATGGGACCCCAGAGGTCCTGTCCACAGTCACACAGCTGACCTGCCCTCCTCCTGCTCATAAAAGCTTTGACTTCTCTTAAACTTCATTCTGTACAGTTAGTTCACCTCCTTCTGGCATGTCTCTGCCAGTCCTTTTCACCTCTGTGGTGTTTATCTAATTTACAATGGCTTCTCTGTTTGTTCTTCTCTTGTGATATCTTCACAGGCTGTTCTGAGCTATTCTTTCTTTTATTTTTTTACCTCAATGCCAAGAGTTGTCTTCATTTCCTCTTCATCATTTAAGCCCTCCAGGCCTTCATATTATATCAGCCCGTTGTGTGCTGGCTTCATTTAGGCTTTCTTTTTGAGGGGGGGCTGTGGAAACTGCCCTGAAGTTTCCACAGCTGTAAAGCCAAGACGGAAAATCCTCCAGTACAATTTCATATCACAGTAAGTCAAATGGCATCAATCAGAGCATGTAGAAACAGCAGTTCTCCGCTCTCCTCCTGACTTCTATTCTTCTTTTAGGACATGAGGATTTGAGGACACTCTATTTTGGTTGGTCCCTGTGCTGCAGATCCCTTTAGATTAGACTGTCTCTTTCAAGTGACAGTGTGCTGCTCGAGTTTCTGTGATAGGGCTCATTGTCATCTAATCGCCTCGACAATGTTTAACACCGAACTCTGAGCTGGGTTCATATGACTGTAGCAGGCAGTATAGACGTTGTGTCAAGAGGACTTTCCTAATCATAATATGATTCCTTTACTTCATAGTACACAAGAGATGAGTCAGGTTTGTGAGCATCCACAGAAATGTCATTGTGTTTGTCAGTGGTGTGTTCGTGCATATTTTTTAGCTGTACGAGCACACAGTGGAGGATTTAAAGAGACCTTGACTGATATTGGATGTTAGTTTCACCAGGTGAAGCGTTTCAATCTGTTGATTTGACTCTTCCTCAATGGGAAACAAAGAAAGCACCATTGTTTTTAAAGTGCACGGTGTTACAGAGCTACATGTTGCAGTGTTGTTGACATTCCTCAGTAGCTGATCGTGCGGATGGCAGCAGAGTGGACATGGTGGAATTTCCTAAATAATGTAGGAGGACAGAGTGCAGAGCACCAGGAGAGGGAGAGAGTAGACAGAGGAGGTTGCTGATCTTGAAAGCCCCCTTTCCATTCACCACCCAGCTGTGTAAACACATCCAGAGTAAGACATGAACCATCCAAACCACCACACTTTAACAGTGACCAGCAGCCTGTCCACAGTTAGATCTCTTCACTGCGACAAGGCTGCTGCTGTCACAGAGAAGTGCATTGTGCTCTGTGCGTATGGATTGAATGACATGCTTTGTTAAGTGCTTCTCCCAGCTGATGATGCAGGAACTCCATCAGGCCCACACTCAGCATACGGTTTAAGAGACTCGACCGGACTGCCAGCACACTGCAGAGCTTTCATCAAGGTGCCGGCTCTTAGCAGACAATGCTGGTGTTGTAGTCACATTCTGGGATGGGCAGCAGGCTTCGTCAGGGTCTGTTATAGGTCACAGTTTATAGATCTAACGTGTTAACAAGAGAAACAGTGAATTTTAAGTTTTCAGTAGCTGATTTGTCCTCAAAATGCAGCATCTTGACCACATTTGACCCATCTTCTACCATTGTCTGTCTACTCTCAGCTGTTTATTCCACTAATCTGTCTTTACTACCATTTCCATTCTTGGTTGTGTAAGAAATTTTAACATGATTAGTGTGTTTTTTAATATTGTTTTTTAGGGGATTAACTATTCGTCATCAGTTGTTACTGTACAATGAAGGGAAAACTCTCATCTCTGGAATCACGTCAGTGCTCACAAAGAAGCAAGTCTTCTGCATGACTGAATCCATCAGGGGAAACACAAGAATATTGGAGAAATGATTTGAGAGAATTTTCAGCGACTATAAGGGAAGAATATTAGTTGAGATGAGCCTCACATTCTTCATCTTTTGCTGTGAGTTTTAACTTGATCACACTGATCTGTAATAAAGTAGAGGTAAAGTAGCACAAAAAAAGAACTGATGTGACATTTCCGGCTAATATGCAATGATTCAATACACCCACCAATAAAATTACTGGTGCCACAGAACATAAAGACGACCACTGATCATATTAGGCCTTAAAATGGTAATACTGACTTGTTCTCTTTGAAGGCATAACAAACTTGATTTTGACTGTAATGCTTGTGATCTTTCTTACTGTAATATGACCTCACTCATATTTTTTTTGTTCTGACTCTGCAGCCAACAAGCGCAGGAGCCTGTATGGAAGTCCCTACAACCAGCAGGGTTATGGAAGTCCGTATAGCACAAACGCAGCCAACAGCCCGTACAGCAGTGGCTTCAACTCCCCTTCCTCAACCCCCAGCAGAGTGCCCATCGTCAGACAGCAACTAATGCCTGGGAATGCAGGTATGGCTCTCTCTCTGGTTCATTAACAGTAACAGAATATCTGTTGTTGTTGAGTATGTGTCATTGAAGTGTTCACAAATGATTTTCTTGCCAGTACACCAGCGAAATGCAGCCGCAGAGAGGAATCCTCCGGCGGTGAGCCCTCAGTCATCGGTGGACAGCGAGCTGAGCACCTCAGAGATGGACGAGGACTCAGTGGGCTCCTCAACCACCTACAAACTCAATGATGTCACTGATGTCCAGATACTGGCACGCATGCAGGAAGAGAGTATGTACTTGCACCAGTCATGCTGTTCAGTGTTCATCTTTTTAATGCTGTGTTGTGACTGTGAGCGTATCCATATTTGTCAGGTTTGAGACAAGATTACGCTGCGACAGCATCTAGGCGGAGCTCAGGTTCGTCCTGCCACTCGTTGCGGCGCAGCACCTTCAGTGACCAGGAGTTAGATGCACACAGTCTGGAGGACGAGGAGGAGGCGGTACACCCGGCCTTCCACCTGCCTTCTAACCGCTTCAGCCCCTCCCCTCGCCACTCTCCCCGCGCCTCCCCCAGGAATTCGCCCCGCTCTCGCTCCCCCGCCCGCTCTATCGACTACAGCCACAGCCGCGGCTCACCTCAGCCCATCATCAGCCGCCTGCAGCAGCCTCGCCACTCACTGCAGGGCCACGGGCATGACCTGCAGACCAACGTGGTGAAGAACGAAGGTAAACTGAGCAGAGGCGGAGGACGTGTTGGATGACAGTGGCTTCATCATGCGATTGTTGACATTTTCCTGAGCTAACTCTCTCTTGTCACTTTTGTTGTAGAAAAGCTACGTCGCAGTCTTCCCAACCTCACACGCTCCTCGGCGGCAACGGCCCAGGGCCCAGAACCTGTCAAAAACAGCCGCAGCTGCGAGTCCAACCTGCAAGTGCCAAACGGCGGCTCTCCACGACACCAGAGCCAGTCTGCTAGTGAGTACTGCCACAGAAACATACATTAACAACATGTATTTTACTGCAAAACACACAAACCCTCCAAAGTTAAATGAATCTTTGCACTGCAGTAGCCACAAGACTCAGATTATCAGATTCATTACTGATATCGCTGTGTTGTCAGCTGTCATATTAATATTTGTTTTGCTTTCCAAGTATACCGAACATTCAGAAACATGACAGGCTGCATAATCTCTTGTTAGTCATTGTGCAAGCAGGAATTCTGTTAATCCTTGTGGCTGCACCTACAGTTCAAGGACTGCGCTGCTTTGTAGTGCCATGGCTTTGGTGTTTGGGGATCCTCTTGTCTTTGATCATTTTCAGTCGTAATATCTTTTATTCACACGCACCCTTCCTCTTTTCGCCTTGGCATAACTTTCACTTCAAAGAAACACCCTCGTGCCGCAAAATCCGAGCATGCTGCCAGTTACACCGAGAATCCAGAGCAACT
The DNA here is from genome assembly GCA_029783685.1 of Heniochus monoceros. Classification (NCBI taxonomy): domain Eukaryota; kingdom Metazoa; phylum Chordata; class Actinopteri; order Chaetodontiformes; family Chaetodontidae; genus Heniochus; species Heniochus monoceros. The sequence continues at coordinate 26,780,868 of JAPZEA010000021.1, read as the reverse complement.
CCTGGAATCAGTGACATTAACATTGCTTTACATTTCCTGTAAACCTTTAAGAGGTTAGAATCCCACCTCAGTGGGTTAAGGTATCCATTTGATGTAATCCTGCAATGGGAGATAAAGGTAATGGTGTTGTCCTTAATCCAGAAAAAGTAATCCCTCTGTGTAACGAGAGGCAGAGAGGACAGTGGTCAAAGGGCAGGTTTCAGCTGCTTTTATCATGTCTTAACCAGCCCCACTCAGGGGCAGGTTGTTCATGTGGCCTGAGCCGTTACATTTCAGCAGATATTTGCTATTATTCTGCTGCATCTTTATAGATTTTTTCATTTGCATACTTCATCTTAGAAAGATATACTTCTCCAGTTGAATGGTTTACTGATAGCTGTATGTCTTTTTCTGTCTGAGCTTTGACTACACTGGGCATGTGAGACAACTACATTTCTGCCTCTCTCGCCGACTTCTCACTGTAAAGCATGTGTAACCAAAACCAGCCTCCGTCTCTCTGTCTGTGCTGAGACTGGTGGGATTGGCTGTTAAAAACTGACTATGGCATTGACACTTTGCTCTGACAGCCTGCTGCTCCTCCATCTGAATGAAGCTGCCTGTGGATGCTTGGCTGTAGGGCCACCTAGTGGCCATAAACTGCACCTCAGGCTTCTGTGGCCTCCTTTGCCTCGACGGCCCTGTTTTTTCCTCCAGTTATGCAGTGAATCTCAGGCAGAATGAAGTCTGACTCCCATGCTGAAATGTCCCTGTTTTCCAGCAGCAGCTCAGCTCCCGAGGTACTCCACCCCTTCTCGCTCCTCCCCGAAACCCAAACAGCACCTCCAAAGCCCAACTTCCCTGCGAGGTAACAGTCTGCTCCTAAACCAGCTGGAGGCTGTGAGGTCGATCTCACACACAGACATATTCACAATTCATGACTTAGTAATGTCAGCTGCCTGTGTGCTGAAGGTGCAGACGACTGAAGCGCAGTGGAAATAATAGAACAGCTGTATTGTAGGGGGCTGAAATGGATTAGAGGAAGGTGTATTAATGCGTCAGTTACCTGCTTGTCATTCCAGACTGTGACACCGTGAGGTGACTAGGTGAGGTGCAGTTGTAGCCTGTTTTTGTTGCTTTCTTCCTGAAGAAAGAGGAGAAAGAAAGAGGTGGAGCTGAGTGGTTGTTGGCAGAACTGAGCTTGAGTTCATAACTCCCACACAGGTGCCACCAAACTGAAAGAATTTAACACTTAAGAGGGAGAGCTGACTCACGTGAGGATTGTGTCGAGCTGTTTCTGTAAAAATATGAAATTGATCGGATTGGCTCAGAAATGTCAAAACAGTGATTGTGTGCTGTTGCTGGTCTGTGGTCACATGACCGCTCAGAGCTGTCTGGCTGCATAAAAAGGAAAGTGTCATTCACTTGTTCATCCTCGACGGCCATCTTAACCTGGATTCAGTTACATGTTTTTTGTCTATCCTGTTTATAGCAAATAGCCTAACGCTATACATTCATATTGTCATCTTTACATATCTGTGTACATCAAGTACAAATGCAGCCCTTGTCTTAATACACATTATTTCCAATATTTTAAACTAAATAAAATAGCCAACTTATAATTTGTATTGTTTTCACAGATATTAGCTTTGAGTTGCTGCTTTTCAGTCAGTCACTTGGTCAGCCATGTCATGCAGTGATATGAGGTGCTTAGTTTCCTGACACGCAAAGAAGCTGGCAACCTTTATCGACTGCAACAACAACCTCTAAACAATCTGTATTGTTAGGAAGATTAACTGGCCAAGTGTTAGATTCCTGCAGAAAAAACCACACATCATCTCAAAATGATTAACATTCGTTTTTTTGTGTGTGTCCTATTTTTTGTCTACAGTGTAAAATGTTCAGAATATAAACACTGTCACCAGTTTATTTGGCACACTACACTAAAACTAGCACAACAGTCCTGCAGTATATCAGTAAATGTTCAGTTTTTGCTGAAGCTGTTTTAGAGGTGTTGATTCAACACTACGGCCATTTTTGAGGATGTAGTTTGTGATGCTGTTGAATTGTATTGTGTTATACTTAAAAGTTTTTCTGTTATTTTGTCCACCCTATTTATATAAGTGGGAGTAAGCTAAATAACAGAAACACCAGTACAGTTCATCCTCTAAAAATTGAACATTCTAACCTTCATGAGGGGAGGACTTACTGCAGGATGGACGGTTGTTTCAGGCTGCACCAGTTTTAGTGAAGTGTACCTCAGACCCCATCTACACCTGCTATTAAAATCCTGATATATTATCTGGACAGTAAACAATCTGATCTTGCCTTTGTGTTCACGTCTTGTATTTTTAATGCGTTCTTGTTATCTGCATTGAGATCAGATCTCTGTCCTGCAGAGCAAAACCTGTTTGTGAGTAATTTGAGGTGGCAGCAAATCAGTTCAAGACTCCCTTAAAAACATTTTGGTTTGGTGAGTTTTTGAGTTTGGGGAAACTTTATTAACACTGTCTACAAATTCTTACTTATTTGTCATCTCATGTAAATTCAGCAAATGTAATATATTAAGTTATTCCTTTCTTTGTAGAAAAACATTGTGTTAGTTTGTTCCGGTGTGTTGGCTTCACTGTGACTAGATAAATTTTATGGCTGTTAACAGCAGATCAGCTGCACAGATGAGTGCAGCACACGGCCACACATTATTTCCTACTGTATTATTATTATTTCACACCAGTATTGCTTTCATTCTTCACACAGTTCTGTTGAAGAACACATCTTTAGTGCTTTCATGGTAAAGAATAGACATATAATCAGTAATTAGCGGCCTGTCTCTTTAAGCCTTCTTGCTTGCTCGCTCTCTGAATTTAAACAACCTTTATTTTATGTTAGCTTAAAACAAATATCTGTATGTTATATTGCGTACTGATGCCATCACATTGTACAGATTGTGTTTACACCGAAGATCCAAACACAAGGCAGACTATCTCCAGATGTTGTCAGACAGATCTGATCATAACACATTGACAGCTTGTTTTAATGTGTTTTTCCTTATCAGGACAACATGTCTTGACACAGATCACATTTAATATCAGGTGTAAATGGGGTCTTATAAACTGGCAGCTGAGGGTATGTTTATATTGAAGTTTATGCATTTTGAAATGGTGCCTGATGAATTACAGGTAGCAGAACATTGAGTTCCTTTATACATTGTGTGATTTAGTACCTTTACTGTCACTAAACCTAAACCTGTAGACTCATCCAAGTCTTAGAGAATTACCAAACACCCATCACTACCCACTGCTCCACACATAACCTTAGGAGGTCATCTGCCACATGGCAGGTAGGACTGTTCCTCATTGAAGAAAAGTGAGCAGTAAGAGACACCCCATCCTCAGCACGTCCCTCCCAGCTCTGAATTAAGGCCTGTCTCTGTTGTCTTCGTCTTTGTCTAGTCCCACTCTCCTGTTGCTTTGGAGAAGAAGGTGATTTCAGTGAGTATTCACTGAGGGTTTCCACCTTTTTTTAATATTGTGATTGTGGTTCCATGCCATGGTTGTATTGTTGTCGTGCTATGATGTGCTTCTGGTTTTCACCAGTATATCTGTGTATCACTTCATTCTGTCAACACATCTAGAGTCATAGTAGGCAGCTGAGTTAATTATTAGCCTTTTCTGTTCATTTTTTAATGTTTTTGATAAAGTTTCTGTTGTAGATTTTAAACTTGCATCATAACAGGTTTGACTTCATTTGTGAATTTGTGAATGTGGTTAAAAAAGATGTGCATATTTTCCCATGTTTGATAGATGTTTTGTGTTTTAAAGATATGTGGACTGATCATATTATTATATTATATCTCACACCATCGTGCTCTTGGTTATTACTTCATTTTTAAACTACTGACAGACTGAAAGCCATCAAAGCATATTATCTCTGAAGACAGTTATACCTGACTGTGTTCCTGCTCTGCCTGTCTCCAGTCCCCTCTCCCAGTAAGCTACGAACTCCTGCCACCCCATCCCCACTGGCCTTGAGGCAGCCAGTAAAGGCCACATCCAACCCCGGTTCTGCCACCTCCACCCCCACCCGCTCCCTGGCTCCTCCACGCAGCGGCCTGCCCCGCCCCAGTGCTTCTTCTGCAGGAGGTGGGATCCCCCTGCCTCGCAGCAAGCTGGCCCAACCCGTGCGCAGGTATGTGCACCACACACACACAGAATGGCCTCATCTTTCCCTCGAGTAAACTGTCTGTGGACATAATTTAACTGTCAGTTTGTTCCTCATCTCCTTCTCAGATCTCTTCCTGCTCCCCGGACCTACAGCAGCACAGGTGACAACTGGAGAGAAGGTTGTTACTGAAATGGGCCAGCAGGGGGCTCTCCAGTCAAACGATCAACACAAGGAGGCAGACAGTACAACATGGCACTTTATCTAGATAGATACCTTTTACAATGAAGAGAGACTATGTCCCAAAAATATATAAAATTCAGAATTTTAAAAAAGGAGAGGACAGTGTCCACATCGCATCAAAGAGGACCTCCCATCATGTTTCTCTGTGGGGTCCGGCTCTGGAGGGGTCCGGCATGTAGTGCAGAAAGCCCAGAAAATGCCAAAGAAACTCCAGCTCCGCCAGCAGAGGACACATCACCTGCCTCAGTTCGACTGCAACCATCTGTCAGACAGTCCATATCACTTCATCGCCCGGTTTTCCTCCCACTCCTCTCCCCTGTTCTTTTCTCCACCTCCCTCAGGTTGAAATGTTTCCACACATTTCTCTCTTTATGCTCTGTGTTTAACAGATGTAGGTGAGCGATCTCTATGATGATGCTGTGCAGATGAAAATGTCCTGTAATGTTAGAGAATTGTGGATGTCTTGCAACAGTGAAAGCACCTCTGTGTGGGTATGACGTTTAAGAATCTTTGAATCTTGTAAAATCAGCCAGAATGTATGCACAAGTTTGTTTTGGAAATTATTTATTCAAATTATTTAAGAAATGTATGTCGGAACATCCATATCAGTATTTTGTTTTAAGATTTCAATCGTTTAAAAACGTATGTGTTGAACCTCAACTGCAAGCTAACTCTCCAAAGCCTTTTATTGTTTTCAGTGTCAAATCGGGACTTGTGAGAAACCCGGTGATTAGTGACACCTCGGCCAAAGCCTCTGTTCTGATTTGTACCACAGTTTGCCAACATTATACTTTTCCATTGAAGTGCTGAGATTGGTCAGTTTAAGAACAGGTTGACATGAATTAGGTCTGAGTTATATCTGATGTCTGAATCAAACATATCGATTGAGGAAGAAACCTGAACCCAAAAACATATTTTGTCCCCATTCGCCCAGTCAGCCAGTGAAAGGAAGGTGGTTCCTTAAATTCCAACAACAGATTCTGTCAGTGTGTATCATTTATGCCATGAAAAAAACGGAAAAACGTCTTGAATAAGTTGATGAGATGATTAAGTTTTGCTGGCTTTTACCTCTTGTGCTATGAATCAAATGGTGTGCCAGTGTTAGGGAAGCTGTTCTGGTAATTGGTGTGCTGGGTGTTATGAAACTAGTGCCTATAATTTAAAGTTTCACTTGAGTTTGAACATCATGTTTTGTTTGTTTATCATTTTGTGCCAATTTCTGGTTTTGCCAATATTATTTGCTATTTTGCATCTCTGCTTGATTGATTTGCTTGCCTGTTTGTTTTTGTAACTAAAGAATTACATTTCTAATTGCTTTAAAAAAAATGTTTATAATGCGCCTTCATATTTATAACTAATTACTCATTCTGTAAATGAAACTATTTATTAAAGAGAGAGGTGCCTCTGTCAAAGCTCAGATTCAGTGGGAAGCTACAACGAATGTTGCAAAAAGACATACCACACCTTTTGTGTGAAAGTTTTTGTTATTGAACTTTTTTTTATATCCACAAACATGACATTCAGTTTCCCTGTGTAAATTCACATTTCAAATAAAAGCTGAAAAGTTGGTCTCTCTTTTTGCATTTTTTGGATCCTTTGAACAAAAAAAGGTTTTGATTATGTTGAGACAACAAAAGCCTTCAGGACTGACTGCACAACAATAAAACAACAAAATTAAAGAGTGACTGCAAAGCAAATTCAAGCTACAATCATTCTGCTTGTGTCCAGATTGTGTCTGCAGGACATTTGAGTGCAAAATCCTGAGTCTTTAACTTATTTTCCAGCTTCTGTGACAGAATCTCAGCACCTAAAAACTTGCAAGGATGCACTGATGCTATTTTTTTTTTTTTTAAATAATTTTCAGCAATCAAAACTGTGAGGTTAGTTATGTCTGGATAAATGACAACTACAGGAAATAACCTGCCCCATTACTTAAAGGCGGGGTCTGAAGTTATGAAGCTCTCAGGTCAAATCCAATGTATTTGAATCTTTCAGCTGGAGTTTGCATACAAAGGACACAAGCTTCCAAAATTGAGAGCGCACATCGGCGACAGCGAGCAGAGGACGCCTGACTGGTCACTCATATGAGACCTAATCTGTATTGTGGACTTCAGACATCAACTACACTCACAATTCCACTCATTTAAAACTAGTTCTGAGTTTATTAATCTGCACCTCTGCACCTTCTCATATTCACTTTGAGGATATCCACTAAAAATTGCTTTGTGCTCACTCAGTATTTTTTGTTTGTGTTGGACTTCAGGTTCATTTATTTGTTATCTTACTCAAACTACTGTTTAAACTCTCATCTGTCCATCTTTTACTTAGACGAGTGTGAAAAACAGAAATGCGGAGATCAGACTGTAGCAGAGACTTTATACACATGAAATGATGCATGTCTTGTCTTTTCCATGCTGGGACCTTCTAGCTGTTTTATATTAGTAATGAGATGAGCAGAATTACCAGCTTCTGGTTATTTAACGTGCAGCATCGCCCAAAAAGTGTCTGTACACTTTACAGCGTTTCAGGGGAAGGTGACAAATTATGTATTCTGTGCACAGCCAGCTGTTACATTACGTACCTGGAGTCACCGGCTGGTTAATGGGGGACGCGGTGTGTCTCTGGGAAGGGGAGGAGATGGATGAAAGCCTGAGTCACTGGTGCAAACTGTCCTGTCCCACTCCAGCCTCAGTGCCCTGAAGACGCGTGACGTCAGTGCATTCGTTTTCTCTGGACACTCAGCTTCCTCTGCATGTGGTACCACGGCCTGATGTGCTGGAGGTCCACTGAGAGGATCATGATCTGTGGGCTGCAGACACACAAACACAGCAGAAATGGTCAGCTCAAACCCCAAAGGTTCCTAAACTCGACTGAATATGACGCATTGTTGTGGTGGGTCAACAGTCAGAGCAGCCAAACACAATATTTTACCACTATGGTGTCAAAAGATAATATGTGGATGCTGTTTCAAGGAACTAAATAGAAATTGGATCAAAAAGAGGCTGTAGGGATCAGTTCAACATCTAAGGGTTAACTACAGGGGTGTGAAGTAACTAATTACTATATTTACAGTATTTCAAGTTACCGACTTTAGTTGGGTATTTCTATTTGGTGAAACTTGATATATTTCCTCCACATATTGTCATTTTTTATCATAGCAGCTGTAATTGCGTAGCAGATTTTAACATTAAATATACACATAGTGGCCAGATTCAGCTTCAGCAACAATATACTTGGAGGTCAGTGCAGCAGTAATATCCAGTTCTATTCTTGAGGACACCAGGTTTCACTTTACTGTTCATACATCTGCTTATTTTCCTTCAGTCTGCAGTGATTTGCAGCACCTTATTCCAGCAGCAGCTGAGTAATTCAGCTGATCTCTCACTGACAGCTTCATAATATTTAGCTGAGCTCTAATAACTCATATCATTAACAATCTGTTAAACCAAACACGAGACCTGCGCACCGTCAGGTTTGAGATAAGGACTAGTGCGTAATGCGCGCACTTGGTGAAAGAAACAGCAGCTCCGACAAAAGAAACGGGCAGGCACATTTTCAGTTTGCTGCACGAATATAAAGATCAGCGCACTTTTGATTCATGTGCGCTGTGCTTACTCAACCGCACGCAAACAGCTGTCTTCACTACTGCTTCAGTGCCCGAATGTTGCGTTTATAATTCTACGAAAAATATCAAAGATCAGCCTCTGTTGGATTGGCTGTAATTCCACAAATGGAAAACTGTCAATATGTCAAAATTAAATTGATATCTTGGGGACCTTCTCCTTATTCGGAGCGGAGCGCTGTATAAAAGGGCAGCCTGGGCGTTATTGATTGGCCCATCCACTCCCACTGAAGCTGGAGACCGTGTGCAGACTCCCTCCAGCTATGTGCGTTTATCAGATAGCCAATCCGTGGCACCAGTCTGACTCAGTGAGTCGCTGTCAGACTGTCAGTGCCATGGCACCATCACGTCCTCCGACCACTGGGTCCTCCGCGCTTTCTTATTAGAGACAGCGCGCCACTAGGGGACTCATTTTACGCACGAGCACCGACAGGCACAAACCGACTGTGGCGAGCCTCCCTCCTCCTGTTGCGCCATGGAGAACTCGAGCCTGTTGGCACAAAATGCTCTCTTGATAGACTTCCTCACGTCGGACACTTTGAATCAAATTGTGGATTCTCCGGAGGACACGGCCATGGCTGGATTAGTGGCCAGGAGTGCCATCTTCCTTGAGGGCAGCAAATTCAGGACTGCCGGTGGGGCTGAGTTTATGGCCGCTCCGCCGACGGAATCCCCTCACCTGATGCCTGCCTTTTGGGATTCCCCGCTCAGTCACGGAATCAATGTATTTGTGGGACTTGTTCTGTGCTTCACTATGCTGGGGCTGGGCTGCACGGTGGACGTTAGCCAGCTTGGAGAACATATCCGCAGGCCCATTGGGGTGCTGCTGGCTCTGGTGTGTCAGTTTGTTATCATGCCCTTGGTGGCCTTTCTGTTGGCTTTAGCCTTCTCTCTGGATGATGTGGCAGCGATGGCTGTGCTCCTCTGTGGCTGCTGCCCGGGAGGAAACTTATCAAACATCATGTCTCTGCTGGTGCACGGGGAGATGAATCTAAGGTAGAGACACTGCACGCATCTACAAACACATCATGTAGTTAGTTATCAAGCGAAAAAGGTTTAACTATGTTTTGCGCGTATTATTCAGCAAATTACGCAGTGGAATAACAGGGACTTCGGTAAACTTTACGCATGACTCTAGTAGTCTACTCTAGTTCTAATAACTTCCCTAAAGTCAATGAGATATTTTTGTCAAACTTAACTAAAAGGATTCAACACTGTAAGCAAAGATCACGCTCATCCTGTAGCGCTATAACGTCCGTGCTCTCCTCTCCAGCATCATCATGACCATATCCTCCACTCTGCTGGCGCTCGTGCTCATGCCGCTATGTCTGTGGATCTACAGCCGGGCCTGGATCAACACACCTGTGGTCAACCTCATGCCCTTCGGGGCCATCATCCTGACCCTGTGCAGCACTCTCATCCCTATAGGTTTAGGAGTTATGCTGCTGTACCGCTACACGCGTGTGGCCGACATTGTTTTAAAGGTAAATTATGAGAAAGTTACTTTTCTGTTTAATGGTGAAGTTGAATGGATTAAATAATTAAATCTGGTGTCATTTGGGCTTTAAAGAAGCGCCTTTGCGCAAAAGCGCACTGCGTAATTTTTCTTGCCTTTCATAGATGCTGACCGCAGGAACAGTGACATCAGAGCCGCTGTGTCAGGAAGAGCTCCTCCCTTCCATTTCTGATAAAAGCCACACGTGAGGGAGGGTCACGTCAGTTACAATAGACAGTCATGTTAGGCAGCACAGATGCCATAATGGAGATTTCAGCCCTGTAAAAGGTCGTCAATTTTAATAATATGGCTCAAAATCCAGTTTTCCTCAGATGGTGTCATTTTGACAACATGACACATTTTTCCTTATAGACCCTCACTAAAAA
>JAPZEA010000021.1:26759064-26770885 GCA_029783685.1 Heniochus monoceros | reverse complement strand
GCCAAATAATGTCCAAAAAAAAAAAAATTAGTAGAAGAGCAAGAAAGATTCCCACCCTCAGATTGCTCTCATGGGGTGGCAGATATGCAGAAGGTGCCCCCTAGCTGGCACACGTGCAAAATAAATCACCCTCATCCTGAAAAACTGTGTCTTTCCAGGCATCTCTGTGGTCTCTGCTGGTCACCCTCGTGATGCTGTTCATCCTCACTGGAGCGATGCTGGGGCCGGAGCTCCTGTCCACCATCCCGCCCTCCGTCTACGTGGTGGCCGTCCTGATGCCTCTGTGTGGCTACGCTGCAGGTTACGGCCTGGCCATGCTCTTTGACCTGCCGCCCAACAGCCGCCGGTCTGTCTCTCTGGAGACAGGATGCCAGAACGTGCAGCTGTGCACTGCCATCCTGAAGCTGGCCTTCCCACCTCAGCTTATGGGAGGGATGTATATGTTTCCTCTGCTGTACGCCCTGTTTCAAGCAGCCGAGGCTGGCATTTTCATCCTGGCCTACATGGTGTACAGGAAGAAGGTCCTGCACAAACCAGACCCCATGGGAGATGGTGAGGACACGGATATAACATATCAAAGGTTTCATGATGATGACTTTGACTCATCTTACGGTGCCGTGACAGTGAGTGACCCAAACACCATCATGTTGGACCCCTGTCCTCCTGATCCAACGCCTGTTTAATGTGCAAATTTTAAAAATCAGCTCCCTACAACAGATGTAGGGGAGCAGAATAACACCTGAAAGTGGATTCATCATTTATAAAGAAAACCTGGAGAACCACACAGGGAAATCCAGAATGTTTATCACTGACCAGACTGCTGAACAGGTGATTTATGTCATAAGCATCATTCATTCACTTTGACTGTGCTCCATTCATGTAGAATATGGAATGAAAAATCATCATGTTTTAAATCATTTCTGTATTACCCATAAAGCACTTTTCATCAGCTATACGCTTAAATTCACTCTATGAAAGTAACATTAATTAAACCATCACACCATCAAAGCCAGACACAAATTTCCTAAATGAACAGTGCTTTAAAGCTGTGTGTGCGCGTGCGTGTCAGAGAGAAAAGACAAACAGTTAATATCTGTGCTCTATAGACACACCTGACAGTCTGAACCAAATGTACAATATGTGTATATTATGAACAAGTGCATCAAAAATAATAAAATATGTATAGAAGCAAAACTGAAACTTGCATACCTTCGTCTCGTCACGTGTCTGCTGTTCTTTGCTTGGAGGAAAGGAAACCAGTGTCACACCTGATCTTAATTAGGCCTGATGGCGAGCTCGAGCTGCCAAATCTATTTAAATACCTACACCTACCGACGATGGTTGGTTGAACAAAATGGCAACGTACGGTGACGAGCCAGTCGACAGTTATTTCTATTCAGCTTACAACCCGTACACGGGCAGACACCCCAGGCCTAAAAACGCGGGGCGGAAATACAAAAGTTACCTCTCCCACTATGGAGACACCTCGGATGCCTTTAACAACCACCAGCGCGCCGAGCTGAAGTCCATCTTATTTCAAATCAACCCAAAGCTCACCCCGAGGCTCAGGAAGGCCAACACTAAAGACATGGCGGTGCAGGTGAACCAGAGGAGGGATGCCTCGGTGCAGTGCTCCATCGGCTCCCGGACCCTCGTGGCCATGAAGCGGGACTTCCGGAGCAAAGGGAGGCAGGAGCCCACGAGCCCCGGCAGCCCCAAGGCAGCGGGCGGCGTGCGTTACCCCCGCACCCTCGCCGTGTACTCACCCATCGCCTACAGGAGCGTCACCTCCTTCCTGGTCGATGAGAACAACAATGAGGCCTCCGGCGGTGACGGTCAGGCGGAAGAGCCGCCCGGTGACCCGCCGAAGAACGCGGCGAAAAGCGGCGGCAAGAAGGGCAAAGACAACCAGGCTGGTGAAGATAGAAAGACCGCAAAACTCACAGACCAGCGCAAAAAACCCAAGTCCAAACAAAAAGTGAAGAGTGAAGAGGGGAGGGAGTCAAAGGTCAGGGCGCGTGTGCGGTTCCAGGTGAGTTACAGCTCGTGCTCATGGGGTCCGTTACTTAAAGATGAAGGAAAATTACCTGACAGATAAACACACTTCATTGTTCAACTGTGTAACTATTTTTCATTTTAATTTACATTCGTTTTTAGTTTAAAAAAAAAAAAAAAAAAAAAAACTTTACTGCTCATTGACCACCAACGCTAGCCTTTAAGCTAATTATGCTAACTGCCATAATTCTTAACAGGTAACGGCAGCGTGACCTCTTTTCCGCAATTGCACTTGCTGAAATATTAAATGATTAAGCTGAATTCTCAAGACAACACATAGAAGCAACAACCTAAATATAAATGAAGTCCTCCAGAAAGTAGGTTTACCCAAACATGGGCTATTTTCTATGGTCTAAACTGACTTCCTGTTTCAGAGCTATTATGCGCCAACGGTAATAAGCAAAGCATGCTGGGTAAAAACTCAAAGGGAAATTTAATCTTAAAGTTGAGTTTATTTGACGATCCTACAGTATGGCAACTGGTTACTTTAAATTTGAAATCACTCCTCAGATGTTGTCAGTGAAGCTGCCTCATAGTGAATAAGGAAAGTCTTGGAATTAGAAGTTATGGAGGATTTTTACTGGGATATGGACGATGTGGTCTCCTGAGTCCTGATTCGGATATATAAACCTTGCTGTCAAGTAAAACTCACTTTGGTATAAACTTAATTTGGATAATGTCTTAAACTCAGATCAAGAAAATGTCACCTGATATCATAAATTCCAGTCTGGATGCTTTGGTTAACATCTACATTTGTGGGTACTGACTTCACTGTGCAAAATAACCAAAATGAGAACTTGGGATGGTAAATCTATGCTGTGTCTCATCAGGATAGTGTTGATCAGCCAAATGGTCAACATCTGGCTATTACTTGCAAGCTTGGTGTGAGGACCATAAAGATTGACCAAGCTGAAATTACTGAATAAACACCAGTAAAGATGAACGGATTGCTCAGCATTGCATTATTTAAGAGAGGTTCACTCACTTGGCTTTTTGTCCATCAGTTTCTGGAACAGAAGTACGGATATTATCATTGCAGAGAATGCAATCTGCGATGGGAGAGTGCCTACGTTTGGTGTGTTCAGGGCACAAACAAGGTGAGCGCTTTTATTATTCTATGTGTAAGACAACCCAAAGTCAGTCAAGTAATTCACAGATAACTGCACCATATCAGTGGTCAGCAATGTGAGGTGTTAACTGCTTTTTCCTCTGAAGCCTGGACAGCTGCACTTCATTTTACAGATAGAATTCCTGAGTGTGTATCCACGTCTGTACCCAGTCTAAAATGTATATAATTTGAATGGACCTTGGTGTAACGTTTCAAACCTGCCCTAAGTGCAGTATGGTGTGTGTGTGTTCCAGGTTTACTTCAAACAGTACTGTAGAAAATGCCAAAAGGACTTCAACCCATACCGTGTTGAGGACATGACATGTCAGGTAAGCCCTTTTCTAACATGTTCTGTAAATTTAAAAATGACCCGTGTGCCATGACTAAACCCAAGCCCCTCTTTCCTTTCCAGGCATGCAACAAAGCCCGTTGCTCCTGTGCAATAAAACAACGCCACATTGACCCCAAGCGGCCCCACAGACAGGACTTGTGCGGCAGATGCAAAGGCAAGCGGCTGTCCTGCGAGAGTACTTTCAGCTTCAAATACATTGTCTAGGAAGCTTCTCAATTTTGCCTTTTAACATCCTGCTACATGTCGTGTGGGGGGCATCTTCAACCCTGTGCCACTCTGTTTGCAGATGCAATCATGGCATCTTGGATTGGGGGAAAAAAAAAATTTGTTTAAAATCTTAGTTTCATATCTATTTTGAGTTGATGAAATTAATAGTGAACACCACACATGACAATGTAATAAATGGCTACCTTGCACTCTGCTGAAGGATTCTTTTCACTCAAACCACAGTCAACTGAGGTCTTAGTGGAAGTGGAGGAAGGGCAACTAAAGTACTGCTGCAATATAATTCCTGCTGCATCTGTACCCTGACCTGCCTGTGGCCAAGTGGATCATTAAGAACTACAACAAAATCAATGTATCTGCAGGTATAAATAGTAAAGCCCTGTTAAACTTCTTGAAATTCAATTATATAAATTATGCACACTCTGGGAGATGTAGACAAACATGAGCCAAGAAGTCTAACACTCTTATAATACTGCTGGTTTTACTCCAAATACTCCTAAACTTCAATAAGAAATCACTTAATCCAGTTATTAAAGTCATGATTGAACATATGACAAAGCTCATACTGTATGATTAGGTTTTTATTTATCCAGAGAAGGCTGGTATGTGAGTGAACAAGAGAAAAAAAAAAGTATAATGCACCTCTACATTAAAACATCTTCCAGGTAAATAATATATTCATTAAATAATTAAGAACAGCATTCAAATGTACCAGACAAGCAGGAAAAAAAAAGCTCTCTGAGGAATGAGTACAGTGACTGTTACAATGTGCCATGACAAGATTTCCAGAAAGCATTCGGGTAACGGTTCATGTCCTGCAGTCACAGCAGCAAGTCGGGCCATTCTGAAAGCGCAGCGGCAGCCTCGGTGACAGCCACGTCCCCTCTGAAAACAGGATCAAAATGCAGCCGAGGACGAGCGCCGCTTTGCAACGTGATCAACCTACATGGACAAGGCAAACCGTGCCCCCCCCCCCCATGAGGCTTTAAGCGGCGCCTATGCTGGGGTGACGTGCTAACGAAAAGATCACAGTGGAGAGAAGGAATGCATATGACTCGGCCGGATCGCTGTGGTCCAGCAGGGGATGGGGGCTACATTAGATCTCCCATGCCATCGCAGTCACAAAGGCAGACAGGTGGCTTGTCCCCAAATGAGCCCTGACCCCCTTTGCAAGACCACAACCGACAACCAAGGCAGCCTTTGGGTTTTGAAGTTTGTGTGATTGGATGACGAAGGTGGAGCGTATCATTAATGACTCAGATCTGGTCTTGGCTTTCTCTCATCACATTAGCTTTATACAGACATCCTATTCGGATGAACAGTGCATTACACAAAAGTACAAGGGAAAAATACTGGTTTTACACTATACATTTTCTAAAATATATACAGAGTAAAATAAGTTATGTTTCCATAATGAGTTGTAGCCAGTCTGCACTTGTGTGCAATTATATGCATTTGTGTGTGAGCGTATACCAGAATATCCAATATATATCACACAGTCGAGAGTCTCTAAAGGCAGCTACTTATTTGGTTAAAGAGTGAGTTTTGCGTGAAGACCTGTTGAAGGGGACTCTCCTCTCAAAGCAGATCAATAAACAGATATATTTCTCTTTTTACACTCCCTGAAGGCAAACATTTCCCACAGGGTTACAATTACATGTTAAATATCCTAACATTTACAACCTAGGATGTTAGCTCTAATAAAAAATACATTTCTCAAAAAAATATTCTTGCAGTGCTTTTCTCTTTCAAGCATGCTTTTGAAAACTTTTCTTTTTAAACAAAACTTTTCTGTGTTTGCTTATGAATCTTGACGGTGTGTCCTCACATACGACACCTCCTCTGGACTGTCTTACATGCTTCAATGCTATCTTCCAGCCCAGGCCTCGAGAGGCCACGGCAGGCCCATCAGGTCAGATCCAGCAAAAAGGAAAAAAAAAAAGGAAAAAAAAAAAACGAGAGAAAAAGTTATCATCCCACTGCGTCCTCTCTTACTCTCTCCCAGGCACACCACCACATGACTTATTGCAACTGAATTTTGCAAGTTGGCTTAGTCTGGGAAAAGATGTTAGCTTTAAGCATTCATACATGTAATAATATATATTAAGAGTCACAGTTATTCCCACACATCCTTTAGCCCTTTATAGGTGGAGTCTCTCTAATCCTCCTCTGAAGCCCCTCACGCTCTGCCCTCTCTACAGCTGAGGTAAGGTCTGTGTAGAGCAGGGTGGTGGGGGTATTGTTGTCCAGTCTAGTCCAGGCTTGCAGCCTGCAGTACCACGGGTTCACAGTCCAGTGCTGACCATGGTGGTGTGGGGCTGGCAGACCTGCGCCTTACTCAGAGCCTCACGGATCTGCAGGTTGAGCTCCATGAGGCGGGTGCTAGCATGAGACAGGTCCCTGCTGGGGCCCACCACCGCCAAGCAGCCCGTCTGGCCCAATGTCTGGTGACGGAAGTAGATGTGCAGAAGGGTCTGGACCGCGTTGTCTGTCTCGTTGCCAAAGATGTCGTTGGGCCACAAAGACCTGCGCAGAAAAGGAGGATGAGGGTGAGGACGTGGAGAACAACCATGTTTCTAGCAGTGGGATGAAATTTGTTTGCACTGTGTTTGAAGCATTTTTGATCTGTTTGTGCAGACCAGGTGCTTTGTTTTGTATACGTTCAGCGTTCTTTGCAGTTTCTGATGAAACAGTGAATATCCCACTTTTAACATGTTCTGGTCTGAACAGAAAAACACCTACTTCATTGCTGCTTTCACATCTCAAGGAAAACAGGAAATGTTGGTAGTGATTGTACCTTTCAGTGACTTTTACCCGTAGTTTATAAATAAAATCAATCAAACTTTGGAGTATTGTGACTGAAGTGATAGTAGCCAATGGTATTAGGCCATGGAGTGTGATTGACAGCAGCTGATGATGATGAAGTTGCCTGGTGACATCAAATGATGCTGCCAGCACTTCAGCAAACTAAAAGCAGTGCTCCTCATGTTTTCAAGGCAGCGTGATAGGAAACTAACATAACAATGCATTTTATTATTGCAACTAATGATTATTTTCATAGTCAATTAGTCTAATTGTTTAAGATATTCAAAACCCAAACATGTTCAAGCTGCAAAGAGATTATAATGAAAATATATAATAAAACAGTTGTAACATGACTGGAAACATTATCACTCCTCCCTGATTTAATTGTCTGATTAGGTTTTTTGGTCAGTTGATTTAATCGATTTTTCATATTAGCACAAAGAGTTGTTAGTGTCTGTGCTGTGGAATTAAAATGTTCATCTTACCTGAAGACTTTGACCTGCGTGATGGCAGAGCTGAAGTCTCTGGCTCTCAGAGTTTCAATCAGTGACTGGATGGCTGTCTCTGTGTTGGTCTGGGCAGTGTCTGACATACACACATCCTCCTGACCATCATTTCCTGTTTCTGCCTCCTTCAAACAGCTCTCGAGGATAGTGAGTTCTTCAGACATGTTGGTCACCTTAGAAACAGAGGCAGACAGAGCATTAATATCACAGCATGCTGTACACGTGCAAAATACACCCGGGAGGTTATAAAAATGAACTGAATATTAACACAAACAGCTGATCCCATCACTTCATACAGTAGGAGACATTATCTAATTTCATTAATTAAAGCAAGACGCAGCACAGAGAGGATCGACTGCAGTCCACTTTCAGCAATGACATAACAAACAGAGAACAAATGCCCGGCCTGTATTTTACACAGAACTTCCTGCCAATTTCTGTTCAGTATTATTTTAATGTAACATTTAAAAAAACTTTAGAAATCTAATGACGAACATCTATGGAAAAAGATGGAAACCAGTGCTCTTGCAGGCTGATGTAATATAATGTAATTTGTCTGTCCCTGACTCTCTGACAAAGGAGACAGGAAAGATGTTAGAGATACCACAGTGCCTTTCTAAGGTCAAACATAAACTCCAACTACATGTAAGATGCATTTCAGACATGTATTGTGAGTTCAGTCTATGTCAGAAACCTAAACAACAAATACATTCATCCAAATCCATCTTATTTTGAAGCACCGATAACAAATCCAGCGAGGTGTAGTCTCACCTCTGCCTCTCTCTTGATGGTGTCCACCCTGCTGATGAGTTTACAGTAGGCCTGGAAGAGCAGCAGCAGCTGAAAGTGCAACTTATAGAGCCTGCGACATAACTCCAGCTCCTACAGAGACAGAAACATACAGAGTCATGTACCAGGTTAATGAGCCTGCACTGACATTACTCTGATGATCACATGATTAGACAGATGGGTATCCTGGGTTAGAGACGTGGGAGTAGATGAAAGGGTTAACATGGCCTGGAGCAAAGTGCCATCCGGTGTGGGCCAGAGGTGAGTCTACCACTAGTAGAATTAGTCATGAGATCTCAATTAGAAGACTATCCATCACCACCTCCCGAGACGCTCCCTACGGGCCACTGTGAGCAGTGCGGCTGACTAGATGAACGACCCAAAGGAGCGGGTAACGACTACATGTTAAGACCCTAATCCAGGAAAACATGGAGGGAGAAAAAAAAGATAATTTGAACAAATATGGCAATGGAACAATACACATGCAAAATGAAAGTAATCTTATCCTGGTAACAATATAATCCCCCCCCCCCCGGAAATCATCAGTAACTTCTGACATCTTCATCTATCTGCATACAGAATCAGTGTGCAGTACAAAGCGGTTAAGACATTGATTATCCAGGCTGGATGTAGCAACAGAAAAAAAAAAAGCATACGTAATACAGGATGACAGTAAATTATGACTGGGTGGGTGGGAGTCGAGCTGGGTTACATGACCGATCAAGGCAGAGACAGAGATACAGAGGTGGGTGGGTGTGGTGGCAGAGCACAGTCTGTGGTTGTCAGCAGCGCAGGTATGTACAGAGAGCGATGAGATGATCAGTGTTTTGTCCAGATGATTATTGAGAGTCTATAATATGAGAACCACTTACTGCTAGATTTTCCATTTGCTAAGCAAGAAGGTGAGCAGGTCACACACAAAAAAAAAACAAACAAAACAGAAGGAGAGAAAGACCAAGAATTAGTGAGCTTTAACATGGCAGCTGAGACACAGTGACCTGACGGGAAAGGAGCGGCGGTTTATCATCTTCCCTCCACACAGGCCTGGGGGGGCTGAGCGCCCAAACACACAGGAAACCTTCATTCTGAGAGGCTCAACAACAGCATGTATGATGAGGGAGAGAAAAGACATGGCAGAGGCTAAAGGAGGAGGAGGGAGAGAGGAGTGACAGAGCTCTGAATGTGTTGCCTGTGTGGCTGAAAAACAGCATCGGTTTTAAGCTAAGACAGCATTTCTGTGGGTGGAAAACACAGAGGGAAGCTGTGAGCATGACGTCCACAGATCTGTGCAAAAAGCTCAAGCTTAATCAAAGTGTCAACAGCTCTAGAAAGTGGAGCGAGAGACCACGTAGCGAGTCCGAGCAACTGGGAACAGCCGAGTAGTTAAAACCTGTATGTCTTGAAATTCTTATCTCTTAATTATCTCATAATCTCTCTCTATATACAAATAAAGTAGAAGAGCTGTATAAGACTTGCTGTATAAGAAAGACAGGACTGTTCTTTAAAGTTCAGCTGAGTCATTCCTTTTTCGCAGTCAAAAATAATGTTGATGTGGTTTTTAAATGTATTGAAAATATTTTCTTCATTATCTGAGGGGGAGAAAAAAAACATCTTTGGAATAAAAATCAGAAATATCGTTTTTCTGTCGGCCAGCTGGAGGGGCGAGTTGATGTCTGTGTTTGATTGACAGCAGCTGTCAGGCTGAGCCCCGGCAGGGGAACCAGACTCAGTTAACAAACTGGCGCTGCAGCCGACATGTGATGGGCAGACAGTGTGTTGTTAGTGGTATTGAAGAGGACCACAGCAGTATCGAACCGGACTAAAGTGACATTTGGAAGCATGTTTACATGCTGTTTAATGTGCTGTTTGTTTGGCGGCTCGATCAACAAGCTGAGGACAAGACGTGTGCTCATGTTTTTAAGTTTGATCAGAAGAAGATTTTAGCTAGAAAGCGAATGTGGGTTGTTGTTCAAAATCTGTGGCTCTTGTGTAGCAGGTTGCTGTCTGGCTCAGTGTGATCAGATCACTGACGTTACAGCTTTATGTAAATATTGTTTAAAATGAAGCCATTTGATTGGCTGCATATATGGATGCCTAACATCGTCATGAAACCGAAAAATATTACATATAAGTTTTTCTCAAACACAGGACATGTCATTTACACATCAGATTTGTAGACTGTAACAGACAAAAAACATGCAATCATTTCAGTTGAAACCTTCAGTCTTCAGTCAGAGAATTCATCCATTCATCAATCAGTTGCAGTTTGTAACAATTTTCCTTGCAGATTCCTAGAAGTCATATTGATTAACACAAATTATAGGTAACGTTCCAGCCATTAAACAAACCGGTGTTGATTCATACCTGTGCGTGAGTGTTGGGCCGTTGGCTGCTGTCTTTGTCCCCAAATGTTTTTCTGCAGTTCTCCAGCCACTGGGAGGACAGGAGTGGGTGATAAACAAGACAGGAGGGGACAAAAAAACAAAAAAACATAAGGATTAGAGGAGGAAGAGTAAGATTGGCAACAGAGGCAATATAAGAGCTCTTTTTCTCTCTTGTACGTCTGCGTCTACATTTGTGTGCGTATATAAAAAAGGTTGGTCAGGGAGGAGATTTAATAAGTGTGTTGTACTTAGCGAATTAAAGAAGGCCTGTTCCAGAGCACGGGATAGTATCTATCCCTCCAGGGACCATTGCCGTCTCATTCAATTAGCGCCCCTGCATCCCAGAACCCTCTGCAATCTCATCTCTTCTCTTCACTCCCCTCCCCCTTCATTCCACCTCCCACCCTCTCGCAGCTTCTCCTGCGTGGCCCTCCATAACTGATTTAGGAGCGCTGAGGGTTATTTTTATCCCCTCAGCAGGGGATGTCACTAGTGATGCAGACACTAACAGCAGCTAAATCTATTCATAACAAACACTGATTCATTGTCTGTCCCGCTGATGAGACAGGCCGGGGCTAATCTTGTACAGCATCAGCGATTTGTCTCCAGGTCCACTTGGCCGTCCATGGTGAGATGGCATAGGGATAGAGGGCAATTTCTACACGCTTCCTAAGCCCATCTCTCTTGAGATGAGAGGCCATTATGAGACAGTTCCTTAGCATCGCACACACACATATCCTGACACAGCGACTAAATGTGCCGTTGTAGCAGTCTTAAGACTCACAGGAGATGTGAGGCAACGTGTCCTTGGGGAAAAAGGTTCACAGAGAATGGGAAAGAAGATACGATGAGAGTGGAAGATATGTGGCGACTTACAAGCTCTGCTGCTTCTCTCTTGGCATTGTAGGTGTCCAGGTGTTCCTGCAACTCCAGCACACTAAACTTCAGAGTCTCCAACAGTCCACAAGAGACCAGCTACAACAGCAAGACAGGACACCACATACATTAACCCACAACACCAGCCAATACATACACAGCACAAAACACAAAAATATCTACAGCAGGACACACATACACATTAAAGGATGTGCAGAACATGCAGCACTATTTTTGCAGAATAATAGCTACATGTTACTGCAACCACATCGTTATATTTCAGCTCTACCAGTAAAATGATTCAGACAGCCATGCAGAAGAGCCTCACCGTCTCTGCGTCCAGCAGCACAGTGGGGCACTGCGAGCGAGACGTCATGACCTCCAGGGAGCTGAGGAACTGATTACCCATTCGCTGGAGCCTTTCCCCGAGAAAGCGAACAGATGCATGCGTAATGGAGCCAAATTTCCTCTGAATGCTCTGTATTAAACAAGGACGTGGAATTAAAAAAGGACACAAAAAATCTTGCCGAGAATGTTCACTAGTAAACAAGACTGTAGATGCAACAAATAAAATGCAGCTCTGCCAATCAGAAATGCAAAAATGTCGAAAATAAAGCATTTAGAAGATATTTACCTGAAAGAGTCTGGAGAACTCGTCGCCACGTCAGATCAACTTGCCGGCGCAGGTAAAGATTACGGATCTGCTCATTTCCTCTATACG
>JAPZEA010000021.1:26515712-26525969 GCA_029783685.1 Heniochus monoceros | reverse complement strand
TGTTCCAAACAGGTGTTTTTGGAGCGTTCCACAACTTTCCCAGTCTTTAGTTGCTCCTGTCCCAACTGGTTTGAAACATATTGCTGCATCAGATTCAGAATAAGCAGATATTTACAACAATCAATGAAGCTGATGAGTGAAAACATTAAATATATTGTCTTTGTGCTGTTTTGAATGGAGTATATGTCAAAAAGGATTAACAAATTATCATATTCTGTTTTATTTATGTATACGCAGCATCCTAACTTTTTTGGAATCAGGGTTTGTGTGTAAAAATCCACACATGTTGCATTTGTAAAATGAAAATGTGAAATAATGTCCATTATTCCATGACATGTCAGAAACTTTCTTCTTCTGAGAGAAGGTGAGAACTGAATCCATGCGAGGGTGATGTGGGAATCTCTTCCCTTCATGTCTCTTGGCTAGTTCACAATTTCAAATGAAAGCCAGCAGCAGGGGCTCTTTGAAGAAGAGGGGTTGGAGGATGTAAAGTGCCATCTTTGGGGGCTTTTTATCCTCTTACTGATTTAACACACGCACGCTCTTTCCCAAATAAAAAGTGCATTCTGCAGTGAATATCAAATGACAGATTAGGAGACAACATACAATACAGAATAGGTTTTTTTTTTTATCTCAGCCTTGATGGGAACAGGGAGTACAAGTCATTCAGGTGAAAGCAATCTAGTGATTGATGTTGTGTGGGTTGGAGAGAAAACAGAATTAGGCAGTGGGGGAAACAGAGACAAGACATTTGAAATGGACCAGGGGATAAGTCAGCTCACTGAATCCTAAAATATGGTTAAATCCCTGCATCTTCTATACAAAACGACCACAATTGACAGCCAAAAATTAAAGTTATAATTGACCGTGGGGGGGGTGGGGGGGTGGGGGGGTCTTGTTTAAATCAGTGAGATAAATGATTAGATGAAAGCATCCAGACTGTGTTGCTCTTGCACAGAAGCATCTGGCTCAGAGGGAGAATTGGTTCTCTTCTTTTAAGTGGTTGGGGAAGTCTTCAAATATCAAACTGAGACTATTTTAGTTTGATCTTCACTCTATAATGCAATAAGAAAACTACAAGCACAGATTGGTTCTCACTTTGGTATGTCGAGCACATAGCTATGACTGCAATGTTTTATTCTGGAGATGAAAAAGCACTTTCCTGTTGGCACGACTACCTCTACTTCCTGCGTGGTGTGACACATAAACACGGCGTAGAAGCACTAAAATTAATTTTCCACACAGTAACATTTATCATCAGCTGCAGGCTCAAACGGTGAGAGCGGAACATGAAAAGCAGTTACTGTAAGAATGAAGTTTTTATCAAGATACTATGTGAAGAAGCTGATGTTTGGCCAGAATCAATAGCCTGCATACCTCCGTTCAAACAGACCGTGTAATCTTCTAAACATACTCAATAGGCAGGCTTGTATGGAAACTCACACTAAAGCCATGATGGAGTACAGTTGTTTAGCCTATAAATCACTCGAAAGACTTAACTTCAAGTATAACTAAGTAAGTATAGAATAGCAAAACAATCTCTGGCCTGAAAGGAACCACCATATAATGAATGTGGCCAGTTTTCATACCCCTTCTTTATTCTTGGTGGGGTAAAAGCAGGGTTAGCTGCGCTCAGCTGTCTGTCATTTGCTCTCTCCTCTCCACACTCTGCTATCTCTGCTTGTTTTGTTCTTACATTTCCCATGCAGCCTGCGCTCAAATAAGCGTGCATGGCTTTTTATTCATGCTCATATTTCCCAGCTGGGACAGAAATAGGTGTTTTCCCTCCGTCCTGGTGGTGTGCATGGAGGAGCTGCTGGGCAGATTTGAGGAGACGGCAGCCTCGCAGTGTTTTCTCGTGGCAGGGTGCGGTCGGTTACTCTGGCTGGCTCGAGCTCAGCAGCTCCTGAGGCAGGCCCGGAGCACCTTGGCCACCCGTACTCGGTTCTGCCCACATGCGCACACTCCCACCACAGGATCAAGGTCGAAGGCGGCCAGATGACGGGGGTGCAGGGTTCAGTCTGAGACTGAGGGAAACTTGGTGCCCGCTGCCAATGGGGTTCATATGTCCTACCCAGGATCACAAGGGCTGTGCAGCCAAGCACAGCAAATTACACAGACTGGACTGGAAGGTACCTGACCACAAACACACATACACACTCACAGGCACACAAAACAACACTCCCACTGCCACTTTCACTCAACATCCCTTTATATATAGCAAACTGTGCATCCTGGTACTATTTAATGACAGAAAAAGAATGCCATAGGACAAGAATGGCCAAACAAAAAAACATCAAAGTAAGTGACTGTGCGTGTGTGTGTGTGTGTGAGCATGCACGTACGCACCCACAGAAAGTACACTTTCTCTCTGGTATGACTACTAGAACCACAGAGTGAAAGTCAGGTTGCAGGATCAGGAAAATTCACACCAGGTTATGAAAGACAATACGACAGTAATTGCAAAGTAAGTGTGGGGTCTTGCCAGGAGAGCTAGAATCAACAACCACCCACAGAATGTTTAAGACACAGTAATCTATAAAAATATCCTGGAATTACTGAAGGAAATATCATACAAAAGGTCCAAATTAGGTCTGCACCTAATATTTAAAGGCTTGAGCTGGTCTACACAACAAAACCAATCAAAACACACGGTGGTCTGAGCTAAAAATAGCTCAATAAATCATAGGTGTATAAACATACAGTAGGAGGGAACTTATTATATAGACAATCAAACCACACAGAGCCACTGGGGTCTGGTCATTTGCACAGTTCACATCCTGCAAAGAAAACAATCCATTTTAGAAATGTGTGCTTTTGTATCTTTTGCAGAATTTGGAGAGATTAAGGCTTAAGAACACCTCTAAAAACATGCTTTTACAGAGCCCTGTCTGGAACATATTACAGTGATTGACATAAACTCTGCCTACGGTGATCTGGCACCTGAAGGCAGTTAAATAAAACGGCAACTCTAGGCTTCTTTCTTGCTGTGCCTCGGCAGCACTTCAATCTCCTAAACATCTGTGATAAGGCTCAACTGGGCCATCTGCTCTAAGATAGCACAAGCAATAACGCCCCTGCAGATCCCGCTGGCCCCGATCAGGCACGTACTCCATACAGATACTGCCCCGCCACATTACTTATTACAGCTTCACTTCATCGTCTGCCTGCTTGCGTCCGAGCGCTTCCCGGAACTTGCAATGCAATATCTCAATCGGTCACCTAAATGTTGTGAAATAAAGCTGTTTGGCTGAGGCAAAGATCAGGAGCAGTGATTGCAAACACTGCTGCTGTGATCTCAACCTCTGCACAGCCACCAATCCCACTTTAGGGTGCTTAGGGTAAGCTTGTTGCTGCAGCATCGAGAATATAATACGAAACATTTCATCCGTCTGCAGTTCTACTCTGTGCTTATGCAATCAAGATATTCAGAACCACTACAGTGACTTGAGACAAGCATTTGTGGGTGTACTGTAGGTATGTGGTTGACGTTTGCCCCAGACTTTGGGGGTTGGTGCAACCTGCCCCTGCTGTGCTCGCATTATCTGCTACAGTACACGCTGTCTAAACAGCACTGACTAGAAAGATCTAAGAGTGGTTCCATTACAACAGAGCCTCCCACCTAGTTCAGAACGGTCCCCGCTGCAGTCAGCGTATGTATAAGCTCATTCATGAACGCAGTCAGACATACTGCATGACAGCTCCAGCCACAGAACTCTTCTTCTCAGTCAAAGCCCTTTCCTCCTGCAACCACATGAAGGGGCAAAGCGGGAGTGGAACACATGATGTAGGACTAATCCCTGCCATGTACAACAGCCCCACCGCAGGCGCCTGACACGTGCATCTGCACAGCCAAGACTAGAGGCAAGCTTCACTGAGCAACTGGCACCTAATGCTGGTCATGTGCCACTCAACTCACTGAGTGTGGGCTGGCTCTGGGCTGGTGAGCGTGTGTTTGCGCATAAGTGTGTTTGTCCAGGTGGGAAATGTATGTAAAAATGTATATTGTGGTGGTGTCAGTGTGGGGATGGGTTCCAATAAACAGTTTAATTTCGGATCCGGTTCCAAGTTGGTTTCTTGTCAGTGGACAAGAATTAAACCCATTCAGGTAGGATAATATTCCAAAGGGAGGTGTGTAACAGAATATTTACCATGCAAGCATAATACATATAGACACAGACAATCATTCACACTAACATTCACACCTAGAGGCAATTTTAGAGTCTCCAATTAACCTGACATGCATGGGAATTTTGGAGTAAAATTTGAGCACCCATAGGAAACACACAGGAACAGGGAGAACATGCAAACCCCACAAAGAAAGGCCACATCAGGCCAACAGCTTCCAGCACTGGACATACTTGTTTTTCTTTTGTTTTAACTTACATTATGTAACATATAATTGCAAAGTAGTTGCAAACTACTCAAATGGCTAACAATATGCTTTTCCAGTTTGAAAGGGACTGCAGTCTCTGAAGTCACATAAATGGTTTCCACTACACTTTAGCCATAGGAAGTCACGGCCCAGACAGAATGCTTACCTGTAGCTGACACTACAGCACTACATCTGATGAACATTTTTTTGTGCTCTCCTCACACGAAACGCAGTTCTTTGTGTGCAAAAACTTAGACTGAAACATTAGAAACTCTCTGGAGAAACTTATGGAAGGATTTATGATCACACTGAAAAACAATGTGCAATTGTGAGTGCAATTATTACTGGGGTAGAGAGTAGGTCCACAACTAACAATTATTTTCATTATCGATTAACCTACCAAGTAGTTACTTGATTAATGATTTGACCAAAAACAACATCAGAAAATAGAGAAAAATGTCCATCACAATTTCCAAGAGGCCAAGGGGGCGTCTTCAACTGTCTTGTTTTTTGTCACCAATAGTTGAAAAGCCAAAAGTATTAAACTTACTATAATATTAGGCAGCACATTCTTACATTTGAGAAGTAAGAACCATGATATATTTGGTATTTTTGCCTGAAAATTGATTTAAACAATTCAACGATTATCAAAAAAGTAGCAGACTAAACAATTCATTGACTAATCATTGCAGCTCTGGTAGGGGGATAAATATCACACTTTCCATATGTCTCCCAATGGGAACAACATCACTGATCGGTGCATGTGACATTAAAATTATGCAACCATCCCTCGAAAAACAAATGGCGCTTATGCCTGCAAAACACAAAACTGCTAAAAAAAAAGATGACCTTAAATTTTGCCCTGTGAACATCTGTTAAATGTCATATTGGGTCTTGGGAATTACAATGAACCACCAGAACTCTGTATAAACAGATGCAACACATGCACGGCCAAAATATCTGAAACTTTTAGTTTAGCTTCTGAAAGCTTAGGTGAGAAGTATAGATAAACGTACAGCACGTATAGTGGTAGAAAAACTGCAAACTTCTCTATTCAGCAAAAACCTTGAACTTTTGTTGTCAACCCAGTACCTCCTGATTACTTACTAAAATGTATTTTTCTTTATTTCTGTATTTTCTGTTCTTTAATTTGCTTGTTTTCCTCATTACTTTATGATGTACACACGTATTTTCTTAATAGTCACTTGTCTTCTGTTTAATGGGTCACATTTAAAACTAGAAATTATTTCAAATTGTGGCTGAATAGACATATGATAGATGATTGACTACTAATAAAAGTCATTTCAATCCAAGTCTCTCAGGTAGGTAATAATAACACCTGTGTGTGTATATAATACCAATTAACAAGAAAATGACTTTTGCTATGAATAAACTATGGTCATCAGAGCTATCATCAGAGAGGAACTCACTGGGTCTGTGCGAGACAGCCGGGGGCCAAGGTGGTCTGGGAGTGAGGGGTCCGCTGCAGACTTGTGAGCTCCAGCATGTCCACCTGTACGTCTGTCACATGACCAGGTAAGGGCTGGAGCACCGTCAGGATCTTCTCCACCAGGTTGTCGCCATGGTGACCAACAGCTCCTGAGAATCAAGAAACAAAGAATTAAAAATCACCCATATATATTCAGTATGTTGTAACAGTTGTGATCAATCAACATCAATGTGTATTTTTATACTAGATGCTGGTCACGGAACACTATGAAGAAAAGCAGACAGAGTCATGACTGTGATGTGATTCGTTTTCTGTTCTCCTCACCTGTAAGATCCATTGTTCGGTCCACAAAAATGATCGATGCTTTATTCGGGGCTGTCTTCCTTCGGTTTTTGGCTTGAGGGTGATTGGCCAGTTCCCCTGCTATGATGCGGCTCATTGGACCCACAGCAAAACTCTCTTCCCTGGTGCTTGTAGCTTCAAACAGTGAATTTAATGCTGAAGCCAAGGATTTGATTTGAAGCTGCAGTTCAACAGGGAGAGAGTGCGTGTCTATGTCAACCAGGCCACCAAATCTCTTCTTCTCTGGTCGTTTTGCATTTATTGCCTCCAGATCAGGTGAGAGCAAGGGAAACAGGTGTGCAAACATGGGTGTGAGGAGTAGATGCTGTGATACAGGAGCGAAGACCACCGGGACGTGCATGACTTCCGCCGTGTAGTTCATGTTTCCCATCCACTCGCACAGTTTTTCTTCAAACTGCTCAAACACAGGGTTCCCTTCCATTTCTGTCGTGACATTGTTGGCGAGCAGGTGCACAGAGTGCGCAACGGTGGTGAAGACAACACAATACTGGAAGTGACTGAGGGATATGATGTCTTTAATGATGTCGACTGCTCTGCCCTTCAACAAAGTGCTCACCACAAACACGGCTTTCGGTTCATTTACACCGCAGGCTTCGAAGCTTGAAAACTCCTTTACATTTTTGGCTCCAGCCTCTAATAAGACTGCAGCACCTCCGCTCCAGTGTAGAGCCTCTGCACACTTGTCATCCATAAAAACAACAGCTTTCTTTACCTTCGACAGCACCTTCTCCCACATCTGGAGCGGAAAGTGCGTAAAATCCTCCGCCGTCAGCATTTTGCCAGCTGTCAGTGTTAGCTAAACACAACGCAATCAAAGAAACATCAGAAATGTGAGCTAAAGTAGCTCCAACAAAACAAACACACGAGTCTCTCAAAGGTGACGTGGCAACGCGCGTCGCAGCGTAAAGACGTCACGCAAGCTTGAACTTGTTGCTATGGCAATACGCAGCGTCCAGAGATCAACTCACAGGAAGTGTTGATTCACTTTTTGTTATAGATCAATTTCCCAAATGAATATTATTACCGAGTCTCTAGAATTCACTGTCATTACTGGCAACGGCATTTTATAACCTGAATGTGAAAAAAGAATGAAAAATTAAAGCACGGTAAACTCCTAAAAGTCGTTAAAAATATATCAACCGTGTCTTTGATATCAGCGGTAACATTAGCTGTTGGTCAACCAAGCGGGAGACGGTTTGTGACAAATGAAATGGAGTTCGTGCAACGAGCTGTCACTTCCTGTAACTGCCTCCACAGAAACGGTAATAACTGTCAATTTTACCGACACTGACAGCACCACGCTGTTTAAAACTAGCTTTGTTAATAAACTAATATTTCTGAAACAGCCTTTTCCACACTAAAATGTCTTCACCGGAGTCTAACTCCAGTGTTGTCGCCGAAGATGAAGATGAGGAAGAGGAGCAAATATATCAATGTAATTTTCAGCAGGCCACGCGTTGTATGTTGATATATTTGTTGTCTCCATTTTCGGTTTTAACAATATTATGATAAACTAAAGAAATAACAGCTGATAGCCGTTATAGTTGCCACAAGTGAATGTAGCACACCATACTGTAGTTAAAGTGTCAAATTAGGCCACTAACATTGAGTTAAATGTGTCGTGTGTGTGCGTGTGTTTCAGTCATTTATGAGACGGGCACCATAGACGAAAGGGAGTTACAAGAGGAGGTCCAAATCCCACCCAGGTGTGTATACTGTGTGTCACACTGAGGCATATGGCCCCATTGTATTTATTACCATGATAATAACTCTTTTACTTTTAGTCAGAAAACTACATTTGAATACAACCACTATTTTACTTTCCATAATCATGAGAAAATTATAATATGACACTATAATATGATACAGTATATGAGACTGAAATTACAGTTATTTCACCTTGCTCACTTCCTGCGTCTCTTACTTTGGTTTGTAAGGTACATAATGCACAGGTTAGACAGGCCAGCAGTGACAGTGAGCGGTGAAATAATTCAGAGTGAACTGTGCTGGCATGCTCATTTCCAATTAGAACCCACTGCATTACAGTAATGAAGCATTCTCATATAATACGCTTTCCACAGTGCAATAATGACAGTGATTATTATAGTTGCACAGTACATGTGTGACGGCACTGTGTGTGCTGCCTGAAATGCGCAGCTGTTCGTGTGGAACATTAAGAAGTATTTTGATGCTCATTAGATCTGCTGCAAGGCGAGCGGTGTTTATTTGTGAGCTGGGAAATGTAGATGTAAGCAATCACAAAACTGGAGCACTGACAATATCTGTGGTCTGCATTCTCTCTTTGCCCCAGAGTAAATGTAGCATAACCTGCCGATTACAGTAAGTTACTGTAACATACACCAAAGCTTCAACAACAGTCTTGTTTTTTGTGTGTGTGAGTTTAGACTTTATTTTTTTATTTTTGCATATGTGACTTCATTTGAATGTGCGAGATATTCAGAGGATTACAGTCAGGTGGCTTTGTTTTTGGTTCACTTAAAGCCCTGATGCATGATGGTTAGAATGACTAACCCCACAAGGCTGCAAACAAAACTTAAGCAGTTGCTGATAACTGTATTTGAAAAGCTAAGATTAAATTTAATTGGCCTCTTCCAACAGATCATAAGCCATCTCTATACATAAATAAAAGTGTGTCTCTTTTCAGGTGGCTTAATCGTGTTTGCCTTTATGCCATGCAGTAACTGGCTGCGGAACTGATATTTTTTATAATAACGTAATATCATTCCCTAAAGAGTCTCTAAAAGTGGGCACTTAGCCTGTGATTGGTCTTGACAAGAAGAATCTGAGTGAAGCATTCAGCTAAAAATAGCTACACTGCACTCTCCAGCTCTCATTATTATGTACTATACACATTATTTTGTATTATGTGTCACAACACTTGCCAAATAAACTGTGTTTTGACATGTAAGTGAATATTATTATTATTTCCATATGCTTCTTTTTTTATATGCGGTCATTTCAAAGCTGTCCAACATGATGAAGACAATGACAATGACAGTGCTGATGAATTCAGTGAATTCTGTGCAACCATGCAGCCGTGTATATGAGTGTAACTGTTTGCTATCCATCTTCTGACAAAATAATGTTTCTGCCTTTTATTGTGTTTTTTGGCCTGTTGGGCATAATATGAATGTGCGTTATTTGTCAGGAACCCACTTCTGTCAAAATGTAGCTTTGAGATATTTTCATTGTTTTTGTTTTTGTTTTGTTTTGTTTTGTGTTTTGTGATATATTAGTCCCGCGAGTTGAGGTTCCATTTGAAATTAGGTTATCAGCGCTCAACCCCAACAGCATAATTTCTCAGCGTTCAAGTTAATGTCATGATGATGGAGATAACTGTGTTGATAATGTGCATGACTCTTGTTTTCTTGCAGCTCTGGGACCACACCCGTGCATCTGAAAAAGACTGCTGAAAATGGCCCAGAAGACAGGACCACACATAACACAACACCAGCACAAAGACAGAAAGAAGAGGATGGTTTTTATGTTTCTTTTGTAATTCAATAAACAAAAAAACTGATTGATTGATGAGCATTCAGCCTCCAAAAATGCCCAGTTCTTGCCTTTTTCTGTTGTTAAAAAAGCCATGGAACATGCTTTTAGCCTCGTCATAATACAGCCTAATTTCTATATAGCTCTTTTATGAAACAGCACAGTTGACTGACGACCCAGTGAATATTTGACCTTAAACAGTGGGCTTTGTTCATTCCTAACACTGCACATCAGCTCAGTTTAATGATGTCTTTATGCTAAAAAATGTCCCACGGCCTTATTAAAAATGAATAAATAATAATCTGCTACATTGAAGTCCTTGACTAATAATGCCTATCACAATGGTGAGGTGGTGATGGTTTCAGACACATTGAATCCTGTCAAATGTTTTACAGTTGACATGGATGCATTGAACAAAATCCAAGAAAAACCTGTACAGAAGCCAAATGCAGAGGAAAAGCCATGGAGGAAAGCTGGTAAGTGGTCTTTTACCTGCAGATGTCGGTGATTCTCTCCATGGTGATCTTTCTTTGTAAACTTATTCATTGCAGCTCTG
>JAPZEA010000021.1:26459147-26476035 GCA_029783685.1 Heniochus monoceros | reverse complement strand
CACAAAGTTATGCTTCGATTATTGAATGTTCATTTATATTCTCTGCCATCCTACAAAAAAAGGATTAATTACATCTTCCCTTAATAATCTCCATCGTTGTGATGTTTTTAAACGATTATTTCCATCAGGCTGAAAACGCACATTTGTCGCTTTGAGCTTTTGCAATCAACACAACGAAGCATAACTTTGTGGAGGTCAGGGGGCTCCTGATGGCTCTGTTAACACCCGGCCAGTGTGAATGACATTTGGAGGTCTTCGTCTTAAAAATCACACCTCGGTCTCAGCGGCCGCTCGCACCCAGGGGACCTTTTCTCACCCACCTCGACCAAATGATCTTCATTCAACCTTTAATGAGTTTCCCCACACCGCCCACCGCCGCTGTCTGTTAGCGGGAGGGAGGCATCCACACTCTTTCATGTCCGTCTGTTGATTCAGAGGCTGAGCCGCAGCTCATAGTTTCTCACAGACTGCAGCCTCATCAGTATTCGCTCGCTTTGCATCCCTAATCGGTGATAACCTCGCTCTAATTGGAGGTTTGGGCATCCTAAAATGTTTTAATAACATAAATGTGAACTGTTCATTTTGGGAAAGGCCTTTCATTGCAGGCCTCCAGCGCTGATTTAACACACATTCAGAATATGTCTGTGAAAGGCCTTCGAGGTAAATTTTGGGCGCTCTATTTTGGTGAATTTCCACTTTTACGCAGAGTTTAGACGTGTCGGAGATGAAGAGGAGGGTACGCCAGCTTGGTCCGAAGCTCTCAGGCTCGTTATCCCACAATAAACTCACTGTCTGGTTTTCGAAATAGACTAATAAGAAGTTATTTTATGGCTGGCAATTTGATAAATTAATGAAAAATAATAAATGTTGCAATTTGGGTCATTGACTGAATATTTCAGCATTTTGGGCACACCCTTAACAGCATTTTAATAACTGCATGTCTGAGCTGAGGAGAGAGGGAAGGGAGAGGGAGGAGGAGGAGTGGGGGGTGTAGTAACTTTTGTCGCCATGCAGCTTTTCCACAGGTTCATTTCGTCCTCCAATTGGATGATGGAGCACACATTCGGGGAGGAGCAGCCCGAGCAGCCAAAAGGGAGGAAAAAATGTGAAGGGTAAAAAAAGTTGCTTGCTGTGTAGACTCGTGCTCCTCCAGCCTTACTTTTAGCCCTCTCAGTCTCCCTAATGTTCACTGCAGCAGTGTGCGCTCTCTCCGCTTCACCGTGGCGAGCTGCGGCTTAAAAAAGGACTTCCTGACGATACAGAAAGAAGAGAAAAGACGAGCAGAATCGGAGCACACGCCGAAGTTGTGAGAGTTTCTGGGGGGAAGCAGTTTGGGGAGGTTTTACGCATTGCGCAGGATGCAGGCGCGCTACTCCGTATCCAGCCCCAACTCTTTGGGAGTTGTACCGTACATCAGCAGCGACCAGAGCTACTACCGGGCCGGCGGTGGATACACCGGGATGCCTGCGCCCATGAGTATGTACTCCCATGCGGCCCACGACCAGTACCCGGCCAGCATGGCCCGGGCGTATGGGCCGTACACCCCTCAGCACCAGCCGAAGGACATGGTCAAGCCCCCGTACAGCTACATCGCCCTCATCACCATGGCCATCCAGAACTCACCGGAGAAGAAGATCACCCTGAACGGGATTTATCAGTTTATCATGGAGAGGTTCCCCTTCTACCGGGACAACAAGCAGGGCTGGCAGAACAGTATCAGGCACAATCTGTCGCTCAACGAGTGCTTTGTCAAAGTGCCACGGGACGATAAGAAACCCGGTAAGGGCAGCTACTGGACCCTGGACCCGGACTCATACAACATGTTTGAGAACGGCAGCTTCCTACGGCGCCGGAGGAGGTTCAAAAAGAAGGATGTGCAGAGGGACAAGGATGAGCGGGACAGGCAGGGCAAAGACCGCACCCCGGGCAGGGAGCAGGACCCACCGGTGCAAGGCTGTCAGCCGGTGCGGATCCAGGATATAAAGACGGAGAACGGGACCTCGACGCCGCCTCAGGCCGCGTCACCGGCCCTGAGCGCCGTCCCCAAGATCGAGAGTCCAGACAGCAGCAGCAGCATGTCAACAGGCAGCCCGCACAGCGTGCCCTCCACCCGGTCACTCAGCATGGATGGACCAGAGCACCACCACCACGGCCAGGCCCCGGCGCAGGGCTTCAGCGTGGATAACATCATGACCACCCTGCGGGGGTCTCCGCAGGCCGAGCTGTCCCCGCCACTCATCGCCTCCTCTCGGACAGGTATCACCCCTTCACTGTCGCTCAACTATTCCCCCAACCAGACACCCGCGTACAGCTCAGCGACCTGCAACCAGAACGTCATCTCCACGAACTCCAATGCCACCTACCACTGCAACATGCAAGCCATGAGCCTGTACGCGGGGGACAGATCATCCGGCGGCCACCTGGCGCCCTCCACCACGGTGGAGGAGGCTCTGCCCGACTATTGCATCACCACGACCACCGCGTCCCCGCTCGGTCACGGCAACCTGAGCCAGGCGGGCCAGGACGGCCACCACGCGCACCAGGGACGGCTCGCGTCCTGGTACGGGGACCTGAGCCACCTGAGCCCGGGTTACCCGGCGCAGCAGCAGAACTTCCACTCAGTGCGGGAGATGTTTGAGTCCCAGCGGATCGGGCTGAACGGCTCCCCGGTCAACGGGAATAATAGCTGTCAGATGGCTTTCCCATCCGGCCAGTCCATCTACCGCACCTCAGGAGCTTTTGTTTATGACTGCAGCAAGTTCTGAAAGCCAAAGCGTGTCTTCTAAATTAATAACTCTAATATATGTTTTCTATATTTTTTTTTGTACTTTTGGTCTTTTATTCACACTCCGAATGGACATAAGAGATTCAGAGACTTTCTTGTCGAGGCGTGTGTAACACCAAAAACACGTAAGTGTCTTCCCTCTCACTTTGAGAATTGTTTATAAAGATGGCTCAAATACAAGCTTTTATGACTCTAGACTGTAAATTATAGCCTAATATAGTAATTTATTTTTTAGGAAAAGGGAGTGGATGGATGTTGAGGACCAAACACTTAAAGTTTTTCCAGTTTTCTTATTGCTGCCTTTATTTGTCCCAGTTCTTGTATAGAAATAGAGGAGGGACTTTGTAGTCTATACTGACTTATTTTATTCATTTTGTCTATTTGTTAAAAACTATTTTGAAGGCATTACATTTTGTTTGTTTAATAAAGTGCCGTCTATTTGATTTTAACTGGAGTGATTTATTAGCAGTGGTAATGCTAATGGACGGGAGTATTTTTAAATGAAGAGCTAGAGAAGCAGGCCAAAATGCGTTTGGGGTGTAAAATATTTTACAATAATTTTACAAAAAGTTGTTAAATGCCCAAAAAATGATGGCTTTAAAAAAAGCTGTCTTTTTTAGAAAATGTGGAAGGAGGTTTGGTGCGTTAAAGCCTGCGTGGATTTGTCTTTCAGTGAATCCAAATAATTAGAATTTTCTAACATATATAAAAAAAATAATAATGAAAAACAATAATTAATGTTCATACCAAATGTTCTGTTCAAGAAGGAATGTTTTATTAAAAGCTATCAGGAGGTCTGCGGCCCCACTTTGCGCTGGAGACGCCAAATTCAAGCGTGTACAGTCGAGGTTAAAATACTAAACCGTGAGAGGTCAGACAGATCAGTGTTGATTTTACTTTCAGTGTAAAAGCTTGAGGCCATCCTACAGGTTGTATATTTTCTACATTCAAGTGTAAATGCAGGCGGTAAATAGATACACGTGTGGCAGCCGTTCAGCAGTGCGGTTTGAACTCACGAAAGGCCTTGTCAGCAAAACAAATCAGTCATTACAACCGAGCAGGCTTCCGTCTGACTGCTGTTTGGGAATGATGGCAGGTTTTGGATGCAGAAAAAGCTGCCGCTGCATTTATTCTGGATGTCCTCAGAGCGCGTTTTGGTGTGGGAGCAGACCCCACAGGTCCTGCTGCTGCAGGACGCTCTGATCGATAAGATCTGCGGGAGCAGGACGGAGCGCGGCCTGCTTTGCTTTTTGTTGTCCTGCAGGCTCAACGATCACAGCAGCACCGCTCTGTTTTCACTGACTGAAATATTGCTGCTGTCAGATATTTATTTATTTCAGTACTACATTGATGACGTGCGCCTCGATGGACCCCCCGCCCCCTCCCCAGATCCAGATGTTTATGAAGATCAATACTTTTTTAAATTATTATTATTTGTATGTGTGCAGGCAGATCCACGTGGCAGATGTAATCCACATGTCATTGTTAAGATTATAGTACTATTAAATTCAATGTGTCATAAAATTTTAGATAAAGAGTAATTAGAAGAAGTTATCTTCATGAGTCATTTAATAGTCTGAACTTCTCAGTGGTTTGGCCCACACAAAATATAATAGGTGACGTAATAAGAAATTACAATTAAAAGTATTCTGGCAACAGCATGAAAAAATAAACAACAACAGTAATAATAATAATAATAATAATAATAATAAATAAGGCGACAATTTATGATAGAATTAAAGAAATTATTTAAACTCATTATTATAAAATGTCATTTCGTCATCCATTTTCATAATAGCTGAATTTAATTTGTGATCATTTATTTCATTCTGGACATTTTATTTCAAAATAATGTATTCAGCCTCCCAGACATGGCTGCAGCCCACGAGTGGGTCAAATACTGGATGTTACAGAAGAGACACGAAGTTCAGTTTCTGCACCCACTGAAGCAGGAAACAACTCGATCTCTGACTATATTATTATTTCTCTACTTTTGGAAAACATATCATGGCTGTAAACATCAAGACTTTTAGGCGTATTTCTCCTTTAAGATGAATCGATGTTGGTTCATGTCACGCAGGTGATGACAGGTGATGAGTCACTGAGTGAATATTTCATTTTTCAGGTTTTACTCTGTAATGCAGGAGAATTACTGTTCAGTCTGTCACCAAGAGCAGCGAAATCTGACGCCTGAGCTGTTAGATAGCACATATACAGGGTGTGTGTGTGTGTGTGTGTGTGTGTGTGTGTGTGTTCTGTCTGATGATCATCTGGGGAGACATGAGAACAGTGAGGAAAAACAGCAAACTGTAAATCAGGTCAAAGAGAGAGATGTGTGTTTTGTACCGAGGAGACAGGAAAGAGTAAAATGTCCTGGACTCACCTCACCTGCCGGTTGATTTAAAGCAGGGTGGGGAACCTCGGCTCTCTATACGAAAACAATCTCCAGACAGCAATTACCTTTTTTGAGCAATAAAAGAAAATAACGTAAAATAGTAGACAGATACGTCTTTCTGAGTGGTCCCTGAATGCAGCACGCACATAGAGCTTAATATCACGTCAGTGCCGACTGCGACAAAAACAGAAATAGGTGCAGAGTTTTCCAAGAGTTTTTTTTTGGTTGAAATAAAAGACAAGCCATTTGTGCTTAAGTTTGTTTGTGGCGACGAGCTCGCAGTGATGAAAAATGCTCATTTCAAGCATCATTATAGTTGGAAACGTGTTAAACTGGACGAGCTGCAGGACAAATGCGGTTGGATAAAGTTCTTCAGCGGAGTTTGGGTCCCCAACAAGCAGCTTTCACAGACCACACTCTGACAGAGACAGTGTTTGCAGGCAGGTTTTGTGGTGAGCGAGCTAACAGCTAAGAAGCTAAAACCTCATTCAGAAGGAGAATTTGTGAAGGAGAGCCTTGTTGCTGCTGTGGAGCTGCTAGAACCAGATAAAACTGTTCCAGAGTGTTTGAATAATTCATAGAGATGAAGGAAAAGCTGACGTGGAAACTCAGTGTGCAGCTTCTCACCTTCCCGCTGTCAAATGCTGAGGCTGAAAACTTCTTCAGGCATTTGATGAAGAGGTTTCAGGACACACGCCATTTAACGTGGAATCAGCCGATGTGCCTCACAACCTACAGCACGAAACCATCGAGCTGCAAAGCAACGACCTGCTGCTGAGAGCAGCTCAAGACTGACTGACCCAAACCTGGAAAACCAGCTGCGAGTATCATCATCATCATCATCATCATCATCATCACTACCTTCAGACTCTTGCCAGAGAGACGCAGCTCCAGCCATCGCAGAGGTTAGTGTGATTAATGTGTTCAATAATTTAATATGGCCCCCAAATGATGTAATGAAAATTAAAATGGCTCTCGATAGAAAAATGGCTCCCCATCGCTGATTTAAAGGTTACTTACCTTTTAAGGTGGACATAAATCTTTACAATGTAAATTCATTTCTGTGCACTCAGTGAACCAAAACGTTTGAAGCTAGTTGTCAGTTTATTAGTTCCAAGTAAGACAGAGTAAGAAGACAACAAATCATCCTGCCTTTAAAGCTAAAGCGCGGCTGCCTGATAGTGTCACCTATAGAACGTGTGGATCTTAATGTGTTTCTAAATTATATACACCGATGAGCTACAACATTAAAACCATCTGTTTAATATCGTGTGCTATCAAAACAGCTCTGACTCGTCGGGGCGTGGACGCAGGACCTCCGGGGGTCTCCTGTGGATCCTTTGAGTCCTCTACGTTGCTGGATTTGGCCTCCACGGATCAGACTTGTTCCAGCACATCCCACGCACACTCAGTCAGATTGATATCTAGTGAATTTAGAGGTCACACTTTACAGTGTGGAGGGCTGCATGGTCCCATCAGAGCTTTGCACTGTAACGAGGTGATCAATCACGTTTTAACTTCTTATAACTTTTAATCTCTCAGCGTGCCTCTAGTGTGTTTGATAAGCCTTCAAACTGGACTTCCTGGATCATAGTTCAGCATTTCATTTCCACCTGGAACAACACGTCCACACATTCACAGCTCCTTTCCAACACTAAGATAACTCATAGCTACAAAATCAGCCACTAAAGGTTTGTATGAATTCAATTTTCAGACACCAAACACACATAAACAGAAGTTTTTAGGCAGGAAAAGACCTCAGCCGTCTATTTTTACGACTTCCTGCCCTGTCAGTGAAACATTTGAATTAAAGTGAAGTGAGAGGGTGGAAAAATGAAACAGAGAGCGTGAGGAGAGCGGGAAAAGACAGGGGTGAGAGAAAACAAGAAGGTAAGCGATTAAAAGACAATTTAAGGTGGAATGACAGAATTAACCCGCAAACAGGATTTTTAAACCGCAGAGTGAAAAGGTGGAAAGAGAGAGGGGGGAAGCTTGATGGAGAGACGTTGGGACAAAACGGGAGAGAGAGAGAATTAACCTCCAATCAGGCCTCTATTTAGCTGCAGTCAGCCACAATCAGCAGCCATATTAGCATTTAATTAGACTGAGAGCCACAAACCCCGGCCTGCCGCTCCGCTCTGATTACCACACACACTGCGCTCATATCTGTGTGTGTGTGTGTGGGAATGTGCTTCACAGAAGTGTGTAAAAGTGTGTGTCTAAGCATGGGAAGACCCACATTTCTGAATGCATGAGTGCTCATACAGATGTGTGTGTGTGTGTGTGTGTGTGTGTGTGTGTGTGTGCAGTAACGCTCAACAAATTATTCACACCTTCGTACAGGTGATGCTGCCGGCATGCAGCCCTTCATCAGACTGCTCAGTAAACACACACACACACACACACACACACACACACACACACACGCACGCACACACACCTCACGATATGGAATTGAAGCTTTAGACAGCATTCCCCTGTTTCAGCATGGGTAGGGGAAAATGGAAAACCACAGTCAGTCCGTGGAAACGGGCAAATACTGATGAATACAGTTACATAAGTCTTACAGACCACCCAAATCTCAGCAAAATGTCTGTCCATGTTGGAATGACTGCACACAACCCACAGAATTTGACTAAGGAAGCTCTTGAGGGGTTAATTTCTAGAGCATTTTAGCGCTCAGACACAGAGGATAAAAAGCAAGAAAAATATATTTTGAGCTGTCAAATGGAACAACAGAGCTGCAGTTTCTGATAGGGTCCAGAGACGTCACAGAGTCTCTGAGACAGCAGCAAGCAGCCATTGTTTCGAGTGCCACTGGTTTATCAAAGACCTTGTCTCCTGCTAATTAAAATCTCCCTCCTCCAGGGCGAAAGAGTTGCCGTAAAAGCGTATCTCAGCTGCTCAGAGTTTGAATGTTAAGGCCACAGCCTGTGAGGTTGCATGACAGAAACTCCTTGTATCTCTCATCAGGGTGGTCCTGGAGTGTCAGAGCCAAGGTAAGAGAGCCAATTAAGCCTCACGCTGGAGGGGTGCAGCGCACCGAGGGAGGTGTGCTCGCAAAGGTGTCCACGTATAAACTCTTTCTTCTTTTCTTTCTCTTGTAAACAAACATCCGTTATGTGTACAGTAATGCAAAGCTACCCTTTTCTCAGAAGGCGTAATTTTTCAGGGGAATGATGAGCGAGCTTTGAGGATGCTCATTAGCGCTGCAGTATCCATATCTCGGTCAGCACAGCCTCAGTTATCACATCATCTCTCTAAACCCAGGATCTGTGGCGAGATAAGGAGCCAAGACACCAGAACATCATCAGCACTCATCCTTCCCTCCTCCCTTATCCTCCTCGACCTCCTGCTCCCCTTTTTACCTCCGCTCTCTCCAGCGCGGTTACAATTAGCCGCGATGCTTTCGGTGGTCGTGCCGAAGCGCCCTGGCCGTGACACAAACATCCCCGTTCTTGTGATGTGAAATAAACACCAGCTCACAACTCATCAAAGCCTGTGAGATTCTCCAATCCTCTTTAGGGGTGAGTGGATTATCCTTCCTAACCCAAATACTCTCTCCGCTCCCTGACTGCCACGGACAATCGTGTTGGGCCACACTTTGCGTACAAGGCAAATTACCTCCGCTGAGGTGACGATTCCAGGTCAGGCAGCCAGATACAGAAACAGGGATGTGTCTCAGTGTGTATTTACTGCACTATTGACTCTAAAATATTGTTTATTCATAAACTCATTTGTGGAGGTGCAGCTGGCTGACCTCGGTATGACACATGAGTTTGACTAACTTTGCTCAGCTGAGCTCTTTCTCGTCTTTCTTATTAATCTGAAAGCAGCAGCAGGCAGTCTCTCCTCATGAGTTCTGACTCCGGCAGCCGACTCTGTGATGCTCTTGAAAAAATGCCAGCGACACCTGACATGTGAGAACCCGAGAGAAAGGAAAGAGTCTCTGGTTGCGCCCTGAGCCTGGAGGTAGCCTGCAGGTTTTTCTCACTAAAGAATACGTGGAATACGACAAGGCTGTGTGTGTGTGATATATGGGAGGTTTCCTCGTATAGCAGAGAATGTGAGAGAATCTTAAAAGTGACAGCATGTGTGTGTCGGGTTTATTCTTGGAGCACTAATGAATATGGGAATGCACAGGTGCTGTTGGCGCAATATTCAGCTCAGGAACATCATCGGGCTAAAAAAGACCGTTTTAATTTTCTTTAACCAACCGCCTGCGGGCACGCAGCAAACAAAATGTACCAAAAAATTCAGAAGCCAGGGAGGCGCGCTGCCCCTTCATTACCAATACTACCATCGCTCTCTTAATGAAGGCAAACGATGCAAAGAAAACAATCTTTAAAACCCCGAAATGTTTTATGGATTTTATGTGATTAAGGATTCATGCTTTGCTCGACATCCACTCCGGCTGATTCAGCGACGGGACTCCTGAGAGAAAACTGTCTGTCCATAACAGCTGTTGGCTGAGACTCATCAAGGAGTACCTCGCCTGAGACTGAGCGGGAAAAAAATACAGCACTCTGGCAAAGCACCTGTGGCTGTAACACACACACACACACACACACACACACACACACAGCTAAACAAGATGCTGGTGCACTATTGAATTTATGTTGATAAATGCTTAAATTGATCATTCTTCTTTGATTAGATTAGTGTATCAATTACTCCTTTATCGCAGACTCGGGTCACTTGCCAGACGCATAAAGTAAAGTTTGATCGGGGGGGTTGGACAGAATGATAGATAGAGACATAAAGGGAGAGAGAGATCAGAGAGAGAGAGACAAAGACAGACAGAGTAATCCAGTTAATGATTAACTAGAGGAGTGTTAATCAGAGGGTGCGCTGGTGTGTTGATTGGATCCGCCTGCTGTGAGGGGTAATCCCATCTGCTGCGTGAGGAGGGGGTGAGGCCGCGGCTAGAGGGGACAGTCGCCGCCGTGGGAGGAAATTTCGGCTAAGCTCGTTTCCAAAGACGGATCCGCTAAATCGAAGTGGGAGGTGAGGTTTGAGTCGGGTGTGACTTCTTACAGCGTTTGAAGATGATGCACACAAAAAACAAAAGTGAATGCAGCAGCCCACACAGCTCGTAAATCCCGTCTTTGTATCTGAACTTTCCGTTGTGCTCCAGTGCGGCGAGCGGCTCGGCAGGTTTGGCGTGCTTGATTCATCCGAGTATTAGCAAAGGCCTCCAGCGCCATGTCAGCCTGTTAGCAACGGCCCCAAACTCCTCAGTCATGCTTTTTCAGCCAATCAATATGTATCATCAGTTGAGCCCTGACCTCATGATCGGGCTGGAAGGACGTTTATGCAGCATTTATTGCATCGGTATCTGGTTTCAATTGAGAGGTCAATCTTCTCTTTTTATTTATTCTCTGCTCTCTGGCTCAGTTGGATCCCAGCTTACTGATACACCTCACATATGTGCACCTCAGTGCTGAAATACTATGCACACATTTCTCTCTGCTGAAGTGTAACTGTAATTCCCTCCACGCTACAGGACGTGATCACAGAGAATCCCCACTAGGCTGCTGTCCCACATTGCTCTTGGCACCTTTTAGCCTATATTTCTCACTTCATGCCACACTAGCCCTTGGCAGTGCCCTGTTTTCCCTACCTCCACGTGCCATGGTACAACTGCCTGAAACACGGCCAGCGCTGATGGGCCCAGCCCAAAGCCCTGGCACTCAGCGGGGCACCGTTCACGTGAGAGATTAACTCTACGCTGCTCTCCTCTCTGCTGTCAGTTACACTCTGCCGGCTCTCTGCTCTCTCACATGGAACCCTTCCTGCAGATTAGCCAGACAGGAGACTGCAGAACACATTCCACGTTAAACACGTCAGGCCTCAAAGACCCTAAACACCAGCCGGACTGTGAGCCAGCCAGAGGCAAAGGTTAACAGACACCTATTTCCACAACTTCAGTGACATGACGAGGAAAGTAGGGCACTTGATGTAAATGATTCAGCACAGATATGAAAGTGCACTGCATTGCGGAAACAAATAGCGTGAATTTAGGTTTAGTGAAACGCTCTTCTTCTGAAAC
Organism: Heniochus monoceros; assembly: GCA_029783685.1. Classification (NCBI taxonomy): domain Eukaryota; kingdom Metazoa; phylum Chordata; class Actinopteri; order Chaetodontiformes; family Chaetodontidae; genus Heniochus; species Heniochus monoceros. The sequence goes on along the minus strand of JAPZEA010000021.1, from coordinate 26,464,803 downwards.
TCAATCTCATCTTTAAACCCTCTCTGCCTGCTGACACTAATACCTGTTCACCTTGCTGCTGTGCTGTATTTCTGCTTCAACAGAGACACATCTGACAGGAAGGCTCTGCTAAAGTAAACAAGTTGACCTGCTACTCATTTCTGTTCATGAATAAATGAATACATGCATTATTCATATGTTCTTCTGTGACTGTGTATTTACACATGCATTGTGCGCACTTCAATTATACATGGTCAAGTGTGTGTTTCGCTGTGTGTATTTTCACGCGTGTTTGTTTTATGTAATATGAGATTTATGCATTTGTCTGTTTGTTTGTGAACAAATTCACTGTGTCCTCTACATGTGTCCTTGCCCCATGTTTCCTTTCATGTCTGATTGTGTGTGCAGTGCACACTGCTTAATGCTGTTGCAGCTTGTAGACTTTGTCTACCCGTGCATATAAATGCTCCCATGACAGATTCACTGAATGTGCTTCATATTGTAAATCTCACGCAACGAAATAATTAAGCTGATTTACTGTTATCTCTTTTTAGAGAGCTGTGCAAGTTGTTCAGGAGGGCAGGAGGCTGTTAGTATGATTTTTATCTCTCAGACACTCTCCCTCTGGCCTTCCCTGTATTTCTGGCCTGCCAGATACAATGAGACGGGGAGAGCTGCCTCACTACAGATCAGGGATTAATATTTAATCCAAACAAAAGTCTAATTAGTGAAGCCTGCCCCACGCTCGAAGCGGCCGCCGAGCCAAAGAGGGCATGGCATGCGCCGCCTTGGACTCAGGATGGACCCGGCATAAACAAATGACTCGTATTGTTCGGATGTAGCGAGTGCGGGGCGGCCGGGTGGCTAATCCTGTTAGAACGCGTCCATGCTGAAGATGTCCGGAACACCGGGAGTGCGCAGCTCTCGCTGATCAAACACCTCGTAGATGAGGGCTGAAAGGAAGGAAGCTAAGCTAATCATAGTGTTTAAGACATCTCAGCACAGGCCCCGAAATGAACATAGATTAATCATTAATGCTCTACAGCACTGCACTGTGATTATCAGGAGAGGCCATGTGGGCTGGGGGAGGGAACACACAATGACTAATGGTTCATGTGTGTGTTAGGAGGTAAAAAAAAATCACAATCTAGGTGCTCCACTGCTGCCTTTTTATTTGCTGGTGCTGACAAATGGCGGTGACCATGTTAAGCATTCGTCACAGGGAAACATTCACTCTCCCCCTGCATTGTTAGCTCCATCTAGTTAGCGCCATCTCCACCCTGCACCCACAAGCCTGTGCACGCACGTTTAGGTGTGGATAAGACTGATCGCAGCCGCTCAGATTTCCCCCACGCGGTAGAAACTGACTGTGGTGATCACGTAAATTGAAAAAATGAGAGAAGAAAGAGGGGTGGAGGAAGGGAGCAGGCAGAGACGGTGGTCACACAGGGGGAGCTGGAGGAGGCTGCTCCTGTCAACAGTATGGATAAAGACAAATGGTGTGCCAGTGCTCTCTAGCCAGGCAGAAAAACACCACGTCCGCGTTTGTCTGCTGCTGCTTTCTCTCTCTGTCATGTCATAATCAGCCAAAACCTCACTGTCACAACCACAGGAACACACACACACACACACACACACACACACACACACACTCACACTCTGTCTGACTGTCAATACGTCTCATTTGGTGGGCAAAGGGGGAAATCTGATTATTGCATTTACAAACAGCCCCTCATTGAAATGACCCACATACCACCACCATGGCAGCCGTACGTATGGCCAGATGGGATGCAGGCGCAGGAACTGACCTTACACCCTCCTGTCTCCCTTCATCTCCCCTCTCCTTTCTGCTGTACTTCCCTGAACCACTCATCCACTTCATTTACATTCTTATTGCATCCTCCTCCTCCTCCTCCCATTCTTTGCTGTATGTAATCAAATGTAAGGATTTCGTCTCCGCTACCTCTCCAAGCCGTCTGCCTACATTGTCCTTCCCTCTCTCTCCTCCCTCCTCTCTGGCATCCGTCGCCGTCCAATATTGGTTCGTGGTGTCTGCAGGAGCTAAAGCCCCACTCAGTGGAGAGAGCGTACAATGAAATGAGGGGATTTGCGAGGCGCTCCATTGTTCCATGTATTCATGCAGTATAATGGGACATTTCCGTCAGGCTGGAGAGAGGAGCGCTAGCCCAGCTTGGGGATCAGAGAGCCCTGGCTTCACACGGAGCTGCTGAATATAGCCAACATTGACTCCCACACAAAGAGAGTCTGAGGGCTAATGCAGGGCAGAAAACACAGTTCATTGAGGTTCATCCTGGTCTGACTGGGGCAACATTTTCCCTGCTGTGTTGCTGAATTCTGCTAAAATGATCAGTCAATTATCTAAGAAGTTGGCAACAATTTTGACCTAATTGTTCATCCTTTTTTCAAGCAAAAATGCCAAACATTCGCTGGTTCAAGCTTCTAAAATGTCTGTTTCCCTGTTTCATCACTATAAACTGACTGTATTTGGGTTTTTGACTGTTAGTTGAGCAAAACAAGCCATATAAAGATGTCGCCTTGAGCTCTGTGAAATTGCAATGGGCATTTCTCACTATTTTCAACATCTTTTTAACAAAACAATTAATATTAATTGCCAAAATGGTAAACAGATCAGTCCATAATGAAAGTAATCTTTAGCTGCAGCCCTAATATTGACACACTTGATAAGAGGTTTATTCCCATCGTGTCAAAATACAGCAACGTGCTGCCCATCTGTGTGTTTATGGTGATATAACTACTGATAAAATATTAATTAAAAGGAAAGGTCGTGCACCAACAGGTGTGTTTCTGACATTATGTGTTATTTTATGTTCTGATGGTGATGTTAAATACAATAAAGGTGATACTGGACATTGAACAGATTTGAGAGTAGCGAGAGTAGGCAGCTATGAATTTTTAATGCTGAGGTGAAAGTCTGCTCCACAAACAAACACTCCGTAGTTACAACCGTCCACATGCGTAGCGGGACTCGTGCGCACACACGGTGGATAAAGCCCACAACTGTGAGCAAACGCATGCTGACATTTTGCTCAAATCAATAGTCAGCGACACACTCACACATGGTACTGAAGAGAGAGAGAGGGATGCCATGCTGCAGTGCTGGAGCATCCAAACTGTCCTGGACAGCACAAAGCATCCCGGTGCCACAGCAACCAGTGACCAGAGTATTAGAAAGCAATTCTATCATCATCTTCACACCAAAGAGACACACCTGAACTCTTAAACTGACGTAAACATCAGAAGCTACACACAAACACGCAGGACCGTACTGAACAAACACACAAACCAAAGTGACAGACGTGCACAATAACACATGAGCAGCTGCAGGGGCTGTTGATGGAGGGGAGAGATGGGGTGATGCTGGATGCAGGAGGAGGCTGAGTGTCGTACTCACAGCTCAGAATAGAGGATGTGCAGGTTGCCCAAATTGTCTGTGTAGTTGGCCGGGCTGAGCCAGGGCAGGACCAGCAGCAACAGAGCCTTCATGCTCAACGCTCGGCTCTCTTTCCTCTCTTTTCCCCCTCTTTTTCTCCTCTCTGCACTGAAGCGCTCTCCTCTTCTATTCCCCCCTCCTCCCCCTCCTCCTCCTCCACCTCCAAGTCTCCGGACCTGGCCGTGCTGACCCCCCCCACCCCCCCCTCCTTGCCTACCTTCCTTCTCCAGAGGCACTCTCAGATCAGAATGAATCCTCCACTTCCCACCTTTTCAGCCTCTATCTTTTCCCCCCCACTGCTTCTTCCTCCTCTCTCTACCTCTGTGTCAGTGTGAGCTTGGCAGTTTCTTCCTGTGCCTCAGGCTGGCTGCCTGGTCATCTCAGCTGCAGAGGCAAACGGGCCAGTTGCCAGAGGTTGAAGACGGAGCGGAGGAGGAGGAGGAGGAGGAAGAAGCAGCGGCAGAAGCAGGTGCGGAGGAGAAGTCCCGTTGTGGCACAGGAGGAAGAGGAGAAAGTGCAAGAAGAAGCGGAAGGAGACCCATGCAAAGGTGGCACATTTGGAATACAATTTGAGATGTGCAGCCCCTTAATCTGCTCTGGGCACTGGCGAGTTGTAAGAGGATTTGCGCTCGTATGCGTGTGTGTGCATGTCTGTCTCCCTCAGTGTGTGCGTGTGCGCGCGTGTGTGTCAGAGAGAACAGCGCAGGCTGTGACTTATACTGCAGCAGAAACCACTGAGGGGGGGAGATGGAGCAGACCAAACAAAGACAGGATGGTGGGTGAGGTACCTGGTGCTGCTCTGATTGGCTCTGGCCTCTTCACACACGCACACACTCAGACATACACACACGCACAGCCTCTGCATTCACCTCCCCCCCGCCTGCACATATGTTGGTCCCTGAAGGGGAGGGTGGAGGGGAGGGAGGGAGCGTGCTGTCTCCAAACCCTCACCCCTCCTCTCCAGCGATGGACTGCTCCCTGTGCAGCAGATTGGTCTGATCGCTCAAAAGAATCTGCCTACATGTGTGGAAACAAAAAAAAAAAAAGAAAAAAAAAAAAGAAGACAGAGCATGACCAAAACACACCGGCAAATTAATATTCTCTGCAGCGATGGAAGCTTGTTACTCTGAGTGGCATGAAAGAGAAAGACAGGTGCACAAACATAAGAAGATTTGGAATAAATCTTTAGAGAACCACTGTCCAATCATTCATTCAGTCAGTCATTCACACAGTCGTTCACTTTCAGAATATACAAAGAGGAAGACAAGACAGGATGGCAGGTAATACATAATAACAACCCTGTCTGTCATCACTACCTGTTCTGATAGGTTGTGCAGGGAACTGGGGAGGCACTCAGAGGAGGAGGAGAGGTGTGTGTTGATGGACTGTGTTACGTGTTGCTGGCAGCGAGATCACATTTAAAGGCTGTTTGAGGTGTGTGTTTCTTTCCTCTATCATCCCCTCCCGATTCGCTCCACTGTTCTCACTCCGTCTTCTTCTGTTGTAAACACATAGCAGGAGGGAGAGATGGCAGCAAAAGAACTTTGAATGTGAAATACTGCAGCGTTTATAATCTGTTTTCATCCTGTCAAAACGCACCCTCAATGCCTTTCCTGAGTTATTGATTTGGCTATTTTATTCTAAGTAGAGTCATGGCAATTTTATCTATAAAGCTCAGATGTTATCTTTTCCTGGCCTTTACCTTCATCTTTACCTTTCCTTTCCTTTCCTTTCCTTTCCTTGTTTTCCCTCTTTCTACCTTTTTTCCCACTCTTATCCAATTTTCATAGCGCTGAGCTGTCTGCTACCCTCGAGAAAGACACTTAACTGGTGTAAATACCCTGTCTGAATAAATATTTCATGGATGGAGGTAGTGCGGCTGCACGCTGAATTCGTCTATGTGTGTTTGTGTGCGTCAATGCATGCATGCGTGCATACTGAGGCAGAAGTTATCCTGCGGTATTTCAACGGTACGCACAGCAACAGGACCACAGGGCACGCAGGAAATGGAAATGTAATTGGATTGTGACAGGATGCAGTTTGTGAACAGAAACCAGTCTGCCCCACAGGAGTCGTTTCATACACTAGCGCATTAACTCGCACTCACAAAAACACCATCATAACATGCACACACACACACACACACACACACACACACACACACACACACATTCTCACCAGGAATGTGTGCTGACTAATGCCCCG
>JAPZEA010000021.1:26219225-26229231 GCA_029783685.1 Heniochus monoceros | reverse complement strand
CTCAGGGAGCAAAACAGGAGTGACATCAATAATGAGAATACGAATAAGGTGTGTGGCTGCACTCCCTTTTGTGATGGTTAATAAAACTGCGCACCTTAAGGCCAAACAAATGCTAATATATGCTATTATTTTCGAGAAAAATTCACATTCAGAGCTCACCTCAACATCCTCCGCTCTCCAGCACGCTTGGTAATCGTCATCAGTGGTCGACCAATGCCGACTGGTTATTGGTCAAACCAGCGGAGAGTAGATTTCTGATTGGGCAGTCTCGTTTATGACGGGCTAAATGCGACGGAAAGGTGGGGCACGTGACGTGAGTGATCAACAACAACAGTCGGCAGCTGACAGGTTGATAAGAGGAGAGTTTAAAAGTGATTAAAAAGAAGATTGTATCATAACTGCAGCTTTCCGTCGTAGCGCTGAGCACCGCGTGGAGTCTGGACAGCGGGAGTTTGTTTCTTGTAGTTTGTGTGTTCAGTTTTCGAGAGGACAAAATGAGCATCAATGGAAATACAAACACTGATTTGTATAGTGAGTGCGTCGCCGGGGACGCCGAAGGCAACGAAACTACGCCTTTATTAACAAATGTAAGTACTCAAACAGCAACATGTGTTTCACAGTTAGGTAACAGTTTCACTCTGAATATGTGAGCGTCAGCAACAAGCAGCGTTTACCTGCACAGGTAAACTATCAGTAAACGAAGCTGATTGACTTGTCAATGCCAAGTCTTTCTTTTGACAGACATCACGTGTTCGTTCTGAAAAGTTTCAGTTTCCTCTCTGCTTTCTGCCTCTGTCAGCACTCACAGAGAAAGTCCACCCTAGCACAGAAATGACATTATGGTAGTGTCTGGTAGGATGTGTAGGATGTGTATGTATTTATGTTTGTTTTTAATGTAAAAAAAAAAAAAATCTACATGCCATGTGTACATTTAAAGGGGAAGTCCAACGATTTTACACAAGATATTCAGTTTGCTCATCACGATGAGCACCACTCAGCCCATAAAAACAGTTATATAATATGTTCTGTTGCTCTGGAGGAGCCTCTCAAAGTCTACATACTGAATCATACTAAATCCCTTTACTGTGTTTGAATTTTACTTAATCGTTTTTAAAGATATTGAGTTTAAATACCATCATAACCAGCCTTAAAATGCATGTAAAATGTCTAAACTATCAACAGCAGTACAGAGGACATAACCCTGGTGTCCTATGTGGTAGCTACAGGCTTATCAGGACATAGCAGTGGTTTCATCATCACTGACCATGGTAGTTTTTGGGCTCCATTAACACCACACTAGTAATTGGTTCTGTGAGCTCAAAGAATTTCTAAGATTGAGATGATGTCCTCTGGTTGAACACTGAAAATGCCTCCATATTCCAGTGAAGTCTCTATGGGCTTCTGTTATTCATCATCTGTGAAGTGGCTTCAGCATTTGACTGTGAAAGGCTCAGACTTACAAAGTCACATTAGGGTGTTTTTAGGAAGACATCTGCAGATTCTATTTTTGGGTGGATTTTCTCTGAAGTGTATTATTAATCTTAACGTTGCATATGCAGAAGAAGGGCAGAAGCAGCAAAATGTGGTTCCATGTAGTGTTTTTGCAGAGTTCATCAGTAGTAATGAGTAATCTGACATAGTGAGGGTGGATGGCAGTAACCCCAGTTCATGATTAGATTTATCAATCAGTGCCATTCATTTATTGTTTTCCTGTGGTCAGAATCACACACTCAGAGGAAGTGGTGACAGTAGAAACAGCCATGCACTTAATTTATTGACCCATTGTCATGTGAAGATACTTAATTAAGCCACTCATGGAAAACTTGTCTGTGAACACGTTATCTTGATGAATCCTATCACCAAACCAAACACATGACAAACAATAGAGTAGAAACCAGCTGAGATGAGCAGTGATTGTTTATATTATTGGTGGGCTTGTTGTTTCACTCAGACATGTGCTGCACTGGTGAGCATGCATACGCTTTACCCCACTGTGACCCTGAACATTAATAAGCTTGTGATCTGCATCAGTACATTCATTTGTTATTATTTTTCCAGTGTGTATTTATTTTAAAAGTCACATTCATTCAGTTTAATTTAATTAGCTGCATTATAATTGCAGCCAGTCTTTATTTCCATCTGGTGTCACAGTTTACTTCCTGTCTTTCGGTACTGTGGCCCAGAGTGAATCAGATTCAGCGGCCCGCAGGTCAATCCGAGCTTGTTGTGACACAGACACCAGAGTTGCCACTCGTTCTCTCCAGGATATCCCCTATTAGAGAGGTCAAGCAGTTTGGGCAGCTCCCCTTATCCTGAGCTCAGGCAGCTGTCCCACAGCCAGCAGCCCAAATCCCACCCAATACATTCCCATTTCCATTCCCTGATCCTACATGCCACTGCAGTGTTGTTTCATGACATCCATCATCAGGGTCGGCCAGTTGTTCTTAATACTGTCAGGAGCAGTTCCCTCGAAGCGCTTACAAAAATAATCAGATTTCTTCTGCTTCTTTGTCTTCACGCTCAATTTTTCCCTCTGTGTCTTTTATCTAAATGTCGTCTCTGCTGTGTGTGCAGGGATCAGTGCTGACCAGCGCCAAAGGAGCCTCCTTCGCCTCATCGGTCTTTAACCTGATGAATGCCATCATGGGCAGCGGTATACTGGGTCTAGCTTATGCTATGGCTAGCACTGGGATAGTTGGTTTTTGGTAAGACTGCTCTCATCACTCTTTCTCCCACAGTGCTGTTCAGCTATCTGACAGCTTTTTAAACAAGTCAGACATAAACACAACTACATGTGCACTAATGATGCTCTATATATCTTTGCTCTCTAGCATCCTGTTGTTAGTAGTGTCCAGCCTGGCAGCGTACTCTATACATCTCCTTCTGAAGCTATGTGACCAAACAGGTGAGAGGCTAACAATGGACACGCAGTCTAACTTTAGAGAAGCACAGCCCCTTGAGTTTATACCCACACCCTTCACTGCCCCCCCTTACTTCACTCATGATTAGATCATTGCGTTGGGCAGCTGGCTGACGTGTTGTCTTTGTCTCTTTGTTTTCATCTCAATTCACTTCCTAGTTGGGATTGAATTGGATGAGGTGTAAATAATGTTTAAAAAAGGGTCTGACAAGATAAAAAGAGATAATAATGGGTTGTTGTATATCAATTAAAATCCAAATACTGATGAGAGTTTCATGGGAGCTGGGACATATTATCCTGATTCTTGATCATCTTTAAAGAGAAAACTACCATGTTCAAGCATTAAAGTGTGTCTTCAGTCTTTAGACAGTACCAGTGCATGTGTGTATTAAGCCTTTTAAGGCTGCAAAATCCAAGAGTCCAAAATCTGATAAATTGCCTCAAATGATGTCACTTGAGTCAGCATCATTTGGGGCGGATGACTATAAATTTGACAATGAACTAAATCTGGTGGTGTGGGGTTAGAAAGACGTGAGTTTACCAGACCTCTGTCGCCTGCTGCTCATCTGTGTTTGGGGCTTGGAGCTCAAGGCCACATTAGACAGCACTTGCATAACACACACAATGTCTGACTGATCTGGCAATTGCATAGTTGCATTGTGGGTAATGTAGTCACCAAGTTTTGACAAGGAAGAAGAATGCACAGAATAAAAAAGATGATATTTTTGTTCTGCTGCATCAATTTTGTTTCTTTATGTTTTAAACAGTCCACCAAGAACCCGGCAATGTTATGGGAGTGCAACGCTCAATAAGAAAGCTGTGTAAAAGATAAATAAAACAGAATATGATCATCTGCTAATCCTTTTTGACATACTCAATTGAAAACAGTACAAAGACAAGATATTTAATGTTTTACCTCATCAGTTTCATTGATTTTTGTAAATATCTGCTTATTCTGAATTTGATGGAGCAACACGTTTCAAACATGTTGGGACAGGAGCAACAAAAGACTGGGAAAGCTGTGGAACGCTCCAAAAACACCTGTTTGGAACATTCCACATGTAAACAGGTTGATTGGTAACAGGTGATAGTATCATGATTGGGTATGAAAGGGGCATCCTGGAAAGGCTCAGCTGTTCACAAGCGAGGATGGAGCGAGGTTCACCACTTTGTGAAAGACATGATTGTATAAAGCACGTTACTACATGGGCTCAGGGATCTCATAAAACTCCTGTCGGTTTGTTTGCAAATGATTGCATTCTGTTTTAATTACATTTTACACAGCGTCCTAACTTTTTTGGAATCAGGGTTGTAGCTTGAGGTAGCTGAACCTGGTTCATTATGATTAAAAGAATTTCATTTCCTAATGAAAACTGAGTGAAAACTGACAAACTTTAAAAAAAGACCAATTGCATAAATACGATGCAAAACATGCTCTGAAATGACCAGAAATTAGAAATACACATTGGGAGCAATCCCATAATAAAGTGACGATCCCACGTACTAAACATTTGAAACAGAACTTAAGCATCATGATGCCGAAGAAGTAATTAAGGTCAGAAAATGTGCTCAAAACCAGTTTTCTGTATGTTCAAACACACAAACTGAGCTGGGCTTAAGGGCATGTCGCAGTAGAGAGAGCAGCTGTTACATGTGATGGTTTACTTCTCCCCTGACAAACCCAAACTGAGTCACCATTACCTGTCAGAAAGGCTACTCGAGTGTGCCAACTCACGGGTCCAATATCCCACAGCAGAGAATGAGTTATTATTAGCATTTGTCCAGTGCTACTCAAGGCTGAGCTCAAACCAAGCACGACTTCTGTGGTGCATCACTCACATTTTGCACAGTGGGTGAATTGTTTAACTCTTTCAGTGCTTCAAACTGAAAGCATGAAACAAGCCGTATAATAATATATGTCACTCTGTATGTGACAAGTTAGATCCCTCTGTAAAACACAAGAATTCAATGTGACAAGGAGGAAAAAGCTGATTTAAATAAACTCAAGTTATTGGGCTTCTGCTCCAAACTGGGTTTCTCTATTATTACCATCATATTCAAGGCGGTGTCACATGGCACATGGTGTCACGAGACACCTTGTGCCAAAGGTCAAACACTGACTGTGTATGTCAGCAGACACAGTGGCCATGTGTTGTGCTCAGCCAGTCACCTCACACAGATGAAGAATGGGCTGAGCTGTCGGCCTGATACCATCTGACAGTGAACTGCATCAGTTGGTGAGGAGGCTGCCAGGCATGCCTGCTAAACCAGATTGTGCAGGGGGTCTGTATCTGCAGTGAGATCCTAATCTCCTCAATTTCACCGTGAGACTGACAACGGTGTCCTTCATTCAGCAGACTCACTGGCTGTCTCCATTTTCAGAGGGTACCAAAATAAGGAGGGTGTGTTCCAACTATTAAAAAGCTCATCAAAACATACACCTCCAATTTAGCAGGACCGGGTATTTGCAAAAAAGCATACAAGTACAACTTGTATGTGAAAGGCGTCGCTCGCAGTGATGAACCCACAGATAAATATCACCCAGCACAGGAGCTTTCTAAGCACCTCGTCTGCTGCAGCTGGCAGCTGTTTTCAAAGGAAAAGCTCTTAAAGCCCACTGTACAGTACCTGCTCAGCACCAATCAGCACGCAGACAAAGTGAACAACTAGCTGGTGAACATAGTGGAGCCTTTAGCAGCTGAAGAGACATATTTCCTTCAGGCGTTGGTGGAGACAAATAACAGAGCTAAATGGGAGAATATTTGACTTGTCATTGCCAACAATAAGACGTCAATGTTGGGTCCACAGTTCTCATGAGACAAACTTCATTCCATCGCTGGTTAGTGACTGCAAGAATGGGGCTGCAGATAGGAGCCTAAATGAGGTCTCTGCTGGCCTCTCTTCCTCGTATGTGCCTAGTTCAGGTGATTTGAGACTAGTGCCGCTCGCACAGGACCTACTGGAAGTCCCCCGGGAAGAAGTGGAGGACGACGCTTGAGAAAAGGACGTCAGGGCTGCTCGCCTAACCATGCTGACCCAGATAAGTGGCTAAAGACCGGATGGATGATGACACTGCCAACAAGGAAATCATTTGATTAGCCCGATGCTCACACAAATCATTCCACTCAAGCTTAGCCACAGCTTAACAGGAATGATTTTACATTTTTAAAATTCCAATATATTTTAATAAGAGGACATAAATATTTGTAGATTGAATAAAGGTAGCATACAATCATTTATAGATGGCTGGAGGGATCTCGGCATAAGTGCTTAAAAATGAGGAAATAAGATTATGAAGGATTATGTTGGCAAGTCTTATTGTTGCATACATTTAGCTTAACCTTGGTAGTCTTCATTCACAATATTTGACTCCAGTTAAGCTTAGTCTTTAGTGTGTGGATTTAAACACATCTTAAAAAGCTTAAAAATACTTCAAAACATTTCTCTATCATTTTGACAATTTTAGGAAATTCCGTGAAAATGTGGGTCAAGGATTAAACAAACTGTGACACAGCAAGCGGCACTGTCTGCGATGCAGACACACAAACACATCCCATAGGAGAAAGGAAGTCTGTTAAAATATCAGCCACTGAGCACTTTAATATCTTTTTTTCTTAGAGTACTAGAAAAAAAGCATATTCAAAGCTGCAAATAACAGACTACGCATTTCATTTCATGCATCATATAAAATATTAGTTCTTTATTTTTCATCATATTTACATTATATATTACACATGTTCTGTACAGTAAAAGTTCAATCTACACCACATTCTTAAAAATATTTTCTGACCCATAATTATTTTTACATGAAAAACAAGAATAGGAGAAAACATCCAAAACAAACAAGCCTCTGGCTGTTCTGCAGGACGTCCTTGAAGCTTGATAGAAGCTTCGCTGCATTAACTGGAGAGCTCTGCATAAAATAATCCTGCGAGGGTGACTAGAGCACACACACACACACACACACACATACATACGCACACACATACACACACTAAACACACAGGGAAAGGGCCGGGGGAGGGGTGTGGGTGGGAGTCCATTACAGGGATTGTGGCTCCCTGTTTTCTTGGAGAAAAGGCTTGACCCTGAGCCAGAGCCTGCTTCCAGAGCCACAGCGGGCCCCGTCCTGGGTCCTCTGCAGCACTCCGTGCTCAGGAGTTAAGTGCAAACAGCTAAAGATTCTTGTGAGGGGAGGGAAGCCACAGCCTGCCCATCCAATCACTTGTCAGCCTCTGAGGCATGGCCCCAGTGCAGCATTTTCAGCAGGACTCCTCTTTAGACCCCCGTCACAAACACACCCACGCCTGGGTCTGGCTCACTCCACCTCTGATTGGTTTAGCCAGCTGCTACGGCTGCGCAGCAGAGCGATCAGACAAACTATCCGCCCTGTGAGGGGCCAGTTGCTGTTTCTGCTGTTGTAACTGCTTCTGCTGCTGTTGTTGATGTTGATGTTGTAACTGCTGTTGCTGTTGTTGTTGTAACTGCTTCTGCTGTTGTTGTTGATGTTGTTGTAACTGCTTCTGCTGTTGCTGTTGTTGTTGTTGCAATTGCTTTTGCTGTTGTTGATGTTGTAACTGCTTCTGCTGCTGTTGCTGTTGTTGTTGATGTTGTTGTTGCTGTTGTTGTAACTGTTGTTGCTGCTGCTGTTGGGGTGTAGCAGTGAAGGCACCCTGCTGCTGCAGAGGGAACGCTGCCTGCAGGATCAACTGGGTGGACTGGTTTCCATGAAGAAGTCGAGGAGCCTTCAGTGAAAAAATTTGCTTAGCTAGATATTAGGAAGGAAATTAACTTGTTTTGCCACATATAGATAGATTTTGTTGATATTAAACTGCACTAGACAACATTTTGGTTTGGACACTTGAAATTCTGAAGGTTTGCGATCATTGCCAACTCTGATACTGAGGCAAACAAAAAATATCTTAATAAAGTAAGGCCACTTGAATTGACACCAATCATCCATTAGAGCTAGACCAAAGGTTGCCTAGTGCAGCGTACACATTCATTTCCACCTGAGTGTTACCTGTAGGAACTGTGTTTGCTGCTGGGCCAGTGGAGCCTGCCCTGGCTGCATGGCTGTGACCTGTGACTGCTGCTGTACCTGCTGCTGCTCCTGCTGCTGCTGTTGCTGCGGTGGCTGCTGGGAAATGCTGATGGTCTGGGTCTGGCCCTGCTGAGGAGCAAAGGCCGTCACCACTTGGCCCATAAACATGGTTGTAGGGACCATGACTGCCCCACATGCCATCTGTCCTGTTACGAGCTTGGTGAGCAGCTGAGGACCAGCGGGAAACCTGCCAGAGACAGGAAGTGGGCAAAAGAAACATGAAAATAAAGTCAGGAGATTTCTCTTCGCTTTCACTAATGCACACATGGAACTGCATTGTAGATACACTTGTACTACATAAAATAAAAATGGTGAACAGCATGGTGCAATCAAAGAACTTAGACTCCTTAATAACAATCCACTTTGTGTGGAGGAATAAAAGGTAACTATGACAATAAAGTGAGCGGAGTTTTTAAAAGAACGAAGCTAACCTAATCTGAGCTGCACGGTCCTGTGCAAATGTAGCCACAGCAGGAGTGTTGGCTCCAGTATTCTGAGCCAGGGTGGTGGCAATCTGGACCACGTTTGCTGAGCTTTGCTGGGGGATCATCATTGTGTTGTAGAGAGATGCAGGCAGTGGATTTTGTTGAGGCTGCAGAGTGAGAGACGACCGCTGAGGCTGAAATACACAGAACCAGAGTAAGTGATCTATAGCATACTGGAATCTGTAAGAACCAAAATTAAGCCAGGAATAAATAGTGTAAGTGAGTGGCTGCATTGGATGTGTTTAATGAATAGAGAAAAGGAAAATTATTTAGTTTGCCTGACCTGTGAGAGCGCTGTGCTCTGTTCCCGGAGTAGTGTTTGTTGCTGGGACTGAGGCTGGACAGCGTGTTGTTGCTGTATGCTGTTCTGTAGAGGCCCAGCAGACACCACCTGGCCCTGCATGCTGAGTGTTCCCCCCTGCTGCACAGCGTTACCTTGGGCCATCTGAACAGAGCTGAGATTCAGTCCTCCGGCTCCTTTCTGCAAGAACATCTGAAACACACAGCACAGAGTCTGACTCCCTCTGAAACGATGACAGCAAAACATCGAAACTGTAAATAAAGAAACAATAAAAAGCAAAGCAACGATATATCTATTGGGCTGTATGTTCACCATTTGCCACACACTCCTGAGCAGCTCTTCAGTCTCACCTGCAGGCTCTGTCCCTGCACTCTCTGCAGCTCCTCCTGGATCTGACGGAGCTCATCCTGCTGCCGCTGAATGTTAGCCTCAATCATCCTGGTCCTCTGCTCCAGCTGCTCTTTCAGGTTTTGCATGGCTTCAAGCTGGCTGCAGAACTGCACCATTGACTGACAAAGAACAAGGGAAATGCCATCTGCTGAAGTGTTTCATACAAAAATATTTGAGACAAGCTATTCAAATGGGGCAGCCTGCCTGCATTTATTAAATGTTTCAGTATATGAAAGTAGTCATAACCGTCTCAGAACAGTGAGTGGCATATGTGTGACCCTATCAGGCAAAGGACGGAAAGCATAATCTTCACTGACTTAAGAGTCAAATGCCTGAAAAAAAAATGCAATTATACATTTTGTTTTAGATTCTTTTAATCACACTTGAGTTACAACTATGAGCTAATTCCAGAGCACTAGAAGTGTACTTAAATTTGATTCATTTTGGCACCGGTTCTTGTGTTGTTAATGATGTTTCTTGCCTGTGCTGTGATGTGAGTCCTTTTCACAGATGGAATAAAACAGTTTGGTTTGTGCTCCACAGATGATTGGCAATATAAACTGTATGAATTCTGTATGTTATTTTTTCCATTTGGCAATAAAATAAATACTGAACTGATAAGTAAAACTGGTAAATGAATGTTTCACATCCATTCAATGCCTTTCCTTATTATCTTAGTGCTAAAGACATAATTTTACTTTTGAAAATTATTAAATTATTCTAAAATAACGTTCAAGAATAAATCCAATGATGAGGCTCCACTGACAGAATCAGCTTGATTTCGGGTGCATGAAAAGCTCTCTGTC
>JAPZEA010000021.1:26039496-26057458 GCA_029783685.1 Heniochus monoceros | reverse complement strand
ACTGATCAGTGCTGATTATAAAATTTTAATGAGAAAAGCACATTTGGGGTTGGCCCCTGATTATATCACTGGCTTACTAACCCCTCATGAGCCTGAATGCAGCCTGAGATCCTCCGGCGGAGATCTGTCAGTAAGTCAAGGTTAAGGCTAAAACTTGGCGGAGACCTGGAGTCAGTCTGGAAACGATCTGCAGGCAGGCGAGCTGTGTTCGTTCTTTTAAATCTCTCTTCAAATACACTTTTTCAGCACTGATCAGTTATTCTTCTGTTTTTGTTCCTTCACTTGTTTTTACTTGTCATTAGTACTGTATCAATTCTACTTTTATTTATTATTTATCTGGTAATTTCTCTTGTCTTTATGTCATTGCACTTTGCACCTTGTTTTTGAAAAGTTCTATATGAATAGTAATATTATCTTTATATTTACACCGAAGCCTCATTTTTCACAGTTACTTGCTTTCAATGGTGTAATGTCTCTGTTCGTATTGTGTGGTTTGCTGCTGAGGCAGTTTCCCCTTTTTTGTAATACGCTCACATCGGAATTATTACAGCGATGGATGAAAAATCCTCTTATTGGAGCTACAGCGTACATGCTCACATTCTGTTATTCCCCTGAGCTACCTTTGGTAGAGATTTGTATTCGGCACACTGCCGACTTTTCCCAGAGCGCACCATACATTTTAGAATGATTTCCTATTATTGATTAAAGTGATTTCAACCCCCCAGGTATCCTTCAGTTCAGTAACATTTCATCATCTTTGTCAAAAGTAACAGCGACTGTTTAGAAAACTCTGCTGGGGCGTTTAAAGACGCTCTTACAACTGAGATTTACGCAGGTGTTCATTGCAAAAAAAAGCATTTTGTTCACAAGTTACATTACTGGGAAATCAAACTCACAAGACGAACAAAAGTAAACGTCTTCTTGTATTTACTAGAAAAGGTTTCTGTTCAGCCGCTGACTCTCTTGAAAATCCTTGAAACAATTTTCAAAGCAGTTTCTGGTGCAGCTGCATTACCACGCAGCAGTAACGGTGATGAAATCCCCACTGTGATGAATCGTCTATCTGAAGCAAGTTTGAAGACTCCGCAAGTTGATCTCGAAACACGGTGAAATAAATGGAAAATAATGACTGCTTGGAAAATAGGAACTCAGACTAAAAACTTGCAGCATGCTTTGAGAAACGGGAGTAAATTAGAGTAAATGTCATTTGGAGTTAGGGCATGTAAATGGAGGGGATGCTCTGTGAGAAGAGACGCACAGACAAAGGTTCACAAGCTGAAGACAAGGACTGAGAAAGAGGAAACAGTAAAAGAGACTCTCACCTGTCAGGGAGAACTCTTTTAGTATAGAAATCTGGGAGTCCATCATCGAGAGGGCTTATTCCTCCATTTTCACTGCAGTGCTGCACACACAGACACAGACACAGACACACACACACACACACACACACACACACACACACACACACACACACACACTCGTTTTATAGAGGTCAGTTTAGTTGCACTGGGTTTCATTTGTAAATGTTCCGTATGCAATAAAACAAATGGATTACACTGGCTTCGGTGAGATCACATAACCCAATTGCAGCCATCCACTTTGTATAGATTACCTCTGACAAAGACACGGGTCTCTGCCAGCAGGCATGGACAGGAAATGGGAGAATTATGCATAGATAGATGGACAGACAGGTACTAAGGATGCAGATCGAGTACAGGCAATAACCACACATACCGTCTCCGCAGGGATGTGCCCTCCTTTGTGCCTCCGCGGAGGCCTCGGCCGAACCCGCGTCACATGATGGAGAGGCAGACCCTGTGTGGGCAGCTCCGACAGGCCCTCCCAGGATGCCGAGCGGGACAGCGGCGAGGAGTACGACGGCACGGAGGGGGGTGGGGAGGAGCTGGAGTCGTCACACAGACCTGATGGCAGCGCAGAGCGATGAAAGGATTATAGAGGATGTGAAACTGAGAAGGCAAAGGCGCAGTAAGGAGACGAGACGCGGGAATCGCAGGGAGCCATCATATCTGTCAGCTTCAGAACAATCAGCCACCGCTCTGAGATATACTGACTTATATGTTTATATATATACCTTATATACTTCTCAGAACGAGACAGGGGAAACGGGGATAAAAGAGTCAACAGAAAACACACTAATGGAGCCCTGAAAACGACAGGATGGGGTCAGAGCTAAGAGGATATACAGCAGAACTCACTCAGCCTGGTGGAGACAGGTCGTATTCGTCTTGTTCTCGAGCTGCGCTTCTTAATGGCTATTGTGTCCTGGGAGAAAAAATGAAAAATAAAAGATACTGAGATGCTGAGGGATAGCATGAGAGTAAGACACACGGGCAGGACCAAGTATGCATGTCAAGTAGCACAAATGATAGAAGCCCTCCTTTAGGCCAATCAGTGCTTTTGTCCGTGGAGCTTTGCCAAATCAATTCACTTATAAATACAACACATGAAGCAACCTGCTGTTCAAATGTCAAAGAAACTGAACATGTAAAAGCAGACAATACCAAATAATAAACACACACTGGGACAAAAAATGAATAACAGTACAATTAGTTGAATAACTTCCTCCAGATCATAGGGTGCATGGCAGGAAAAACTTGATTACAGAAAATGACAGCGGAAGGAAACTGGATCTCTGGAAGTCCTGAATCGACTCTTCATGAAAGCTGAGGACAGTAGCCTTTTGGCACAATGATTAACTGTGGCAGATAGCTGTTTGCGATTTTTTGATAGTGGCCAGACTCTCAGGATGTCAGTCGGTCGGTTGATCCACCACTTTAGTTCAATGTCTAAACTACAAATTGGTTGCAGTTAAATTTTGTAC
Source organism: Heniochus monoceros (assembly GCA_029783685.1). NCBI lineage: Eukaryota > Metazoa > Chordata > Actinopteri > Chaetodontiformes > Chaetodontidae > Heniochus > Heniochus monoceros. Next base: position 26,054,616 of record JAPZEA010000021.1, on the reverse strand, counting down.
AGATATTCAAGTTGTCCAGAGGATGAATCAAACTGACTTTGGTGACCATTAGCTTCACATTTGTGTTTTTTTTTCTGGCACACACATTCAGGGCCCCCTCAGAATGAATTGTAATAACTTTAGTGATTCTCTAACTTTTCATCTAGTGCCATCGTCAGGTCAACTTTTCACCTGGCCCAAAACTAATGACATTCCCATCATCCTCAGCTCTACTTTGTGTTTAGTGCTAATTATCAAATGTTAGCATTTTAACACAGGAAACTAAGATGGTGCACAAGGTAAACATTACACCTGCTTTACACCAGCATGTTGGAATTATCACTGTGAGCAGTATGATGTAAGCAATTAGTTAAAATAGCCTCACAAAGCCTCTAGCATGGCTGTAAATTTTTTGTCTTATCAGCTGTAACACTAGGAGGAGTAAGACGGATCAATATGACCAACACAGACTTGCGCTTGTTGCTTGTAGCTGGAGAGAGTTACTATGTTTTGTCACAAAGCATGTCCTCGGGCCAGTCCCTTCGGGTCTTTAAATTCCGTGAATTGTTTGGTTTTACAGCGAGATACAACAGAGTGTCATCAACATAACGCTGGAGGGAAATATACATCTGAATAATTTAAAGAGGACACATGTAAAGAGAGAAAATGATGGGGCCTAAAATGGATCCTTGAGGTACTCCACAGAAGATAGTAGCTAATGTCAGCAGTCAGTGAACAGTAAAATTCTACCGCCATCAACATCAAGAGCGAAGAGCCTTTTAGACGACCAAAATGGCTCATTCGGACCTGTTAATTGTATTTTGTTCAATATAAAGGGGACCCTCAATGACTTTCCCCAAAAATGAGTTTAGAGATTGGATGAAAATGATTGAAAACTGTCAATTTCGAGGAAGGTTTTGTACAGAATGGTTGCACCGCTGATTGCTTGAACCTGTGTTGGGAAAGCTGATTCTGGAGGACATAATATCCAAACAGCAAGTTGCTGGTTTCATGAGAGCCTGTTTCTGATATTAAAGTGGTAAAAAATGATCTATATGCTAATATAGATCATTTTTTTAGTCAGTGCAGTAGTGTAGTTATATTTTCAGCTTTACAGATAAAAAATTCTGGCAGGTTTTAAAGGAGACATTAAGGCTAGAGGCGTCTGACTGAAATGTTAATGACTGAACTGATTGCGTTGAAAAGGGCCCAGGGCTTATGTCAGATTCTTCAGATAATGTCAGAGAAACAGTTTACTCCTGCAGTTTTACCTGCTGTCTTGTTAATATCGAACTGCTCTTTTAGTGTGTCAACAGATTTGCAATTCATTCTTTTTCAGGTTCACTCAGTTTTTCTACATTCCAGCCATACTGATGCTATTCAGATTTAGTTTAAGGTTCAGTTTTCTCATTTTAAGAGGGTCAATTTGATGTTAAAGAAACATGTAGAGACACAAACTAAAGGGAACTGGAAAACTAACGTGAAATGGAAGAAAAACTATGTACAAAATAGGGGCACAGAGTACTGGACTAACCTAATCAATCTATAACAACTTTACATTTATCATCACTTTTAGGCCAGTGGGTATAATGTATCAAGATCACTTGGTTTGTCAAATTTTATAGCCAGTCAAGCTTCTGGTGTAAGAATTATAGACCTTCTGAAAATTAGACTTTTATTTCTGTGCTTCAATCATGCCAATCAGTGAAAAGCTTCTAAAGGCCAAAACACAGTTGAATTTATGATAAACATCAATCCAAGTATTGTTGAAACGTCTCCAGCGGACGAGTTAGAGCCCTTCAAATTCTTACCTTCTTGTCAAGAAAGTCAGTGTAACATTTCAAATGCCAGACCCCAGAGGAAAATCCATCAGCTCCTCCAGGTTTCGCCAAGACTGAAGCAGTGTTTTTTTGGTTAGCAGTCGTAGTGCTCAACCATATTGAATAACATGGTAAAAGGGGTGAGTGACCCTAATGTAGCCAAGCTACTTATTGGTGCATATAAGATTAAAAACAACAAACATATAATATCATGATTCCACAATAGAAAACTCCAAAAACTGTTTGTCCATGTCAGACAGAAACAGAAGACAGAATCCGGCCAGGAGACAACTGAAGAAGACGGGAATAATATTTGTAAAAGTCACACTAATAGCACCTCAGGGAGGGTTGAAAGAGCATTATATGATAAGCAAATGCTGGAGGTAGAAACAGTGTGGTAAAAAAGTGGCTTACCATTTTCATATTTTTTGGGCTTGTACTTTATTTTTTTATATTGCAATAGATGAGATATAAGATATAATATTATAATCCTTTTAAATCTCTTTTAAATAGTTTTGGCTGCTGGCAAGAAAACCATCACACACACGGCTGCAGGCAAAACTGGACTGTCGATGACATAGAGCGTATTGAAAAATTTACTGAAATCTTAAGACAATTAGCAAAATACTGTAAAAAATGAGTAACACATATGTGCCTGTAAGGTGTCATGCCTCTGTTCCTGTGGAAGTATTGTGTTGATCAGGTCAACGATCTTATTTATAAGTGCAACTTGAAAATATTAACAAAAAACAAGCAATTCTTAGACAATGTTACAGAAGCAGAATTGAAAAAATGGACGATGGCAATAAAAAACAATAAACAACAACAATAAAACAATAAGAAAACTAATGTTAAAAGGAGTAAAAAGTCCAGAGCAGCAATATTTGATGGCGACTAAGAAGTTTCAGTTATAAAAAATCTGAATGCTGTGAAAAAATGACAAGACACTGTCCAACATGAGATACAGAAAGACAAATGGAAAGACGAGCCTAATAAAATTCATGTGTCTGTACATTCACACTCACTATGCTGGTGCTGAGCTCCTCATCTGTGATGTCCAAAGAGTCTCTGTGTCGGTTAAACCTCCAGCCTGTCCCATCTTCACATGTCCCCTCCCAGCGTTTAAGGTGAGACACCTGCCGAGTCTGAGACAGACAGCGCTCTTCAGTCCTGTTGACGCCCACTCAGACATGCAATATGTTTTAGATTTAGAGCTTTGCATTTACCAGGGTCTTATGGGTGGTGTAGAGCTCCTGCAGGATTTGGTCCACGATGGAGTTGGTGAGATAGGAGACCACTGACAGCTTCACTTCTCTGGGTTAGAGGATTGGGAGAGACAGACGGGAAGAGGTTTGGTAAAAGTGAGAGGAAATCAATAACTTCCTTATCAGATTCAGACTTATTGCGGCAACCATTTACAGCCGCTCCCCCTCGTTTCCCTTTTCTGCATCTCTCTCTTACTCTAAGGCCCGGTGAATGTCCTGCGCCGCTCTTTCCATCAGAGCCGTCCGAATGGCAGAACGAGGGATGGACACGCGCTCGGAGACGGACGAGAGCGGTGGGCTCAGCCTCTCTGCTGCAGAAGAAGATAAAGGGCAGAGCTCGCGACAGAGAGACACCATGGAGTCCACGATCACCTGCAATGGACACCATCAGTAACTCAGTCGTCTGTGGCGGATCGCGGCTTGAAAAGAGGCTTTTAGACCTACCTGAAGCTCCTTGTCTGCAGCTTTGGCGAGTTCACCGGCCAGAGAGTCCAGCCTCTGCCGCACCGGCCCGTCCACGGACAGCACGTGAGCCAGCTCACACAGTGAAGGGTACAGCTTAGAGAGAAAAAATGCATTCAAATGTCTGTGTGACAGCACTGCAAACACTACGCTCGTATATTCCACATCAACTCACAGCACGGGAGTTCCTGGCCTCCTTTAGCACTTGTTTAGCAGCTTGAATCTCCTCCATCTCTCCAACGCCTCGTAACACACACACCTGCTGCTGGACACGCACGCAGAGGCGCTCCATCACCTTGGAAACAGACAGGCGGGGGAGTGTTACGAGTGCCCAACACGCATAAAACAAGCAGAAACACATGGCGAGGTGAGCGCGGCACAGATGAGCGCTACCTGCTCGGCGGTGCTCGTGACCAGGCCCTGGTGCAGACGCAGGGCCTGCCGCTGAGAGAAGCGCTGGGTCTGGTTGTTCCTCACCAGAGCCCGCTGGATCTGCGCAGCAGAGAGGAAGAGGAGGGTCATGAGTGTAAACAAAAACAGACGAGGTGATGATGCAAATGGTAGATTGTTGCAGAGGAAACAAAGTGCAATGAAGCAAAAAAAGGATGCAGAGAACAGGCTGCTGTTTCATGTTATAGTTTACATTTCTGGGTCCTGATGATCGTAAAATAAAAAGCAGTCTATTTCCTTCTGACTTGGAAGATAAGATAAGACAAAAAAAAGATAAAACTTTATTAATCCCCAGCCGGGGAAATTTGGGTGTTATAGGCAGCAGGCAATAGAGGCTAAGAGCAGCTCTGGGATCTGCAAACCATTTTTCTTTTATTGTTTTTCGTCATTTACTTTTATCCTGACCTCCGATGAAATAAAACTCAAGTTAAACACACAGAAAAGAAACAAAACAGCTATTGATTCGGACCAAACTGGCCATGTGTTATATATCACTGAGTTATTTACATCCGCCAACCTTGTCTCGCCATGTAAGGCTGCCACTGTCCATCCATCCGTCCAGTAATAATGACCGCAGCACTTTGATGGCAGAAAGAGTAGGCGACTGTTTTTTGTTTTTATCTATTTGCAGCAGCATCAAAGTACAGAATCTTTAACTAAAGCATAATATATTCATCTCGTCTGGCAGACGTGTTACTTTCCTGACTTTTCCTCGTCTTGTTTTTTCTTTTCATATTTAGTGCAAATGTTGTTTCAGGTTAAATTGTACTTATTTCCAAGATTTATACTTTGTGTAGGGAGCACATCTAAAAAGCAACCGTAGGCTGCTCTGCTCAGCATCGAACACCAGGCAGACACAGTTAGCGACTAGCTGGTGAACATAGTGGAGCATTTAGCAGCTAAAGAGCCAGATATTTCCCTCAGCAGTCGGAGGAGACCAAAAGCAGAGCTAAAAGAGACCAGATATTGAACTTACATTCTCCAGGTGACCGGAAACGATTATATGTAAAAATAATGATTATAGAGGCTTTAAGTGCTGCTAAATTTAAGAGCACTTGTAGAAAACACTCTCAACTTCTGTTGGACCTGTTTTTCCAAAAGCATCGTAAGGCTAAGATGATCATCACACGAAACTGAGGTATAGATACTCAACTCATAGAGGCTAAGATTTGCTCTCTTTTTTTATATTTTTCTCTGTCTGAAACCTAAAATTTCTGCTCATTTCTGATCCAAAGCACTTGATGAATTAATGGTGCAAATTTTAAATTTTTAAACTTGCTTTTGAAGGTGCAAGACAATATGATGAAGACGTTCTGTTGCAAACCAGAAAGATTTCATCAAATCTCTCTAGATTTTGTTTCCTCTGTTGAAGTTTTTATCTCTCACAATGACTTTGTCAATGCCAACCTTGGTCAGCGCCTGCTCTGTCCTCTCGGGGGCGCTGCGGTACGCCTGGCTGATGTCATTTAGGGGTAGAGGCATGTACTGCAAGGTGAAATTACTGAGAGAGGAAAGAGCAGAAGAGGAAGGAAGACCAGAGGAAGGGTCGAGTTACTGAAGGAGACAGCGACGGGCTAAAGAGAGAAAATAAAGTGGGTTACAGATTCAGAGGTTAGTTAAGGTTAAAACCCCCAATGGACAAAACTCATCCCAAAATATCCCTCCTATTCCATGCAATGAGTGAGTAATACTTTGATCTTTGCAACCATGTCATCCATCGCCTAAAGGTAAGTCTGGACCATTTAAGATAGCAAAGTGGAAAGCAACAATTTGCTCGGCTCACGTTGCAAATTCCAGTGTGTTTAAATGCTCTAAAATAGAAGGTAAATCTATCACAGTCTCTTAAAATCAATACGGTCCTTGTTGCAGGTCTATAAGTTCTCCTCTTATCTATTGACTAACTCGAGTGAGCATATACAGACAACATGTTGACGATGTTTTAATGCTCTTACTGTTCAAGTGCCCGGGCCACATCCAGAAATCCTGCTGCGGAGGTGTTGTTGCGATCCCATGTCACACTCCTGCAGGGAAAAATCATCAGTGGCACTGAAAACCTCCATATAGAGCTCAAACTATGCTGCAAAAAACAAAGAAATATCCTCTCTGTGCACGTTTTTCCCTTCACCTGAGCGTGGTGTTGATCTGCAGGGCTTTGCTCAGCATCTTGGCGCCGATGTCGTCCATGTTGTTCCCGCTCAGGTCCACTTTTCTCAGGCAGGTGTTGCTGCCCAGAGCGTTTACCAGCACGGTGCCCCGAGAGCGCAGACGTGACTCGGTCAGGGACAGAGACTGCAGGGCCTGGAGAGGAGAGGGGTGGTGTTTAGGAATAAATAAAGTTGAGAAAAAAATAGGAAATTGAGCAGTGGGAACAGAAGAGGGAACTGGGGAGCCGTGAGGATGCAGTGAAATTTACTGCAGAGTGATGTGACTGCTCGCCAATATTGCTTTACATGCTGTATGTGTGAATTATTTACAATATGTGTGTGTAGTGATATAGACACTGTGCCTGCTGGGCTAACAGAGGAACGGTAATAATTAATGTTTGTAACATATCTACAGGAAAACATATGGCAACGTGTCCAAGAACGCAGAATATCAACTGCAAGTGTAAGAACTGCTGCATAGTTGATGCTACTTACATTAAATCAAGTCATGCAAGTTTATTATCTTGATTATTTTTTCCCTTCCAGAATATGATGCAGTGAAACTAGATTTTGTGATTGTGTCTTTGCAGCTGATCCATTTCCTATTCGGATGATTTGTTATGAAGCAGTTACAGTCTTACAGTATGTTTTTATGAGCGTGGACATCCGTCCTGTGCTCTCACTCACACATTCCTCCTCCTGTATGAGTTGAACCAGCTTCTGCAGGACTTCATCCAGAACCCTGCAGACACAAACCACGGAGACAAACACAGAGACGAGGCTGGGTGAGTCATTTCCTGCTGCCAGCGAGCTGTCGGCCCGAGGAGCGGCAGCCGCTTATGAAAACGGAAGTAAAATCGCAGGCACGCACATTCAAGCTGGCGTATGGAGCGCACGCGCCCTCGTGTTTGCCCACACACACACAAAACTGCAGCAAAGCAAAACACGGAGCACCGGCAGCACCTGTTTTTGATGTTGAAGTTCTTGCCCAGATGAAGGTGTTTGAGGGAGGGGTGTCTGGAGAGGGCCGGCAGGACTGTGAGCAAGTCTGCATCGAGACCTGTCAACACACACGCACACACACACACACACACACACATATGTATATAAAGAGCTCAGCATGGCTTGATTCATTACTAGCTCACGCAAACATCTCCTGCCTGAGGACAGAAAGTCAAGGTCACAGCGGGATGTGTTGAAGCGTCAACTGTACCATTGTCGGAGATATCCAGAGTGGCGATAGAGGAGACTCTGGGGAAGAGTTCCTGGATTACAGCAGCTCCCGCAGACCTCAGCTGGAGACGCAGAGGAAGAGAGAGAGAGAGAGAGATGTGGAAAATCAACATATGCACAGGCATGAATTTGTGTCATTTTAGGTTTAGTCTTGGGGGAATTGTTCTATTTTTCCACAGCGAGGCAGATTTATGGATGCCTTCTTTATGTCTCTGCGAGCAGTGCGAAGGTTTGTTGAACAGTGAGGATCGCTTTGCGTGTGATCTGCAGCTGCTCTGCTAAGTGGAAGGGAAAACATCATCTGCTACCTGTTAGCTCGACATTGTTTCGCTTAAACAAGCAGATATATGAATATCCTGACAGCCTGGGAGAACTGTGTGCATCGTCGAAGCTGTGGCTGAACATAAACAGGAACTGACTGGATGTTCGACATAAAGCAACCTACTTATTAGTAAAATTAACCAACTGCTTAAAATTCCATTTTATGCAACAATACCTGTGCTTTAATACAGCTATGACTAGTTAGTAGTTGATTGGTCACACTTTATATCAAAGTACAAATATTCACCATTAATTGGTGGCTTATTAGCATGCACATTAGTAGCATATTGGCTCTTATTAGCCATTATAAAGCACATATTAATGTCTTATTTTGGTGGTTATGGTTATTAAAGGTTAGATTATTAAGACTCATGTACAACAACTTCCTTACTTACTATCAATAAGCAATCAGGAGGGAAAACTTTAAGTTAATGGCCTAGAAGTTGTAGAATATGGTTAAGCAGAATAAGACATTAATAACTGCTTTGTGCTACTGATATGCATGCTAATAAATAATAACTGGTTAATGGTGAATATGTACCTTAATATAAAGTGTTACTATACGATTTACATGTTAATATTTTGCATAAAAACACATGATCCGCTCACAAAATGAGATCCATTGGCAATTATTACAGTATATAAAGTAATTTAAAGTTCTCCTTCAGTCATCTGCAACATTAAAGTGCTGCTTACACATTAAACAATCCATTATTATATAGTGTAGCGCAGGGCCCATTCTGCTGCATAATAAGTACATTAACTTTAATACTTTAAGTGAATTTTACTCATAATACTCCTGTACTTTTACATTTTGGTTACAGCACTTTTGCTTTAGTATTTTAGTTTTTTAATTCCTGTCTGTAGCTGTAAATCACACTTTGTAAACGTGTAATTTAAAAAAAAAAACCTCATGAGAAATTCTGTTTTTTCTGAATGTAGTGAGTGAATATGAATGTCTAAAAGAAACTGTACAAATTCTATCCACTGCAAGGTTTTTTTTTGGCCCTGACTTCAGCTGCAAAATGAGGGCCAGAATGTGTACTTGTGATTCATATGTGTCCGTTTATGTGTGACTTTGGTGTCACTCAGAGTGTGGGAACTTTGAGTTTCAGACGTGGTCTTTGGCTTTGAGTCTGGACTCAGATCTTAACAGTCTTTCCAGCTACAAGTCTTCACTACACGCTCACAAACCTGAGTTTCTTTTCTCACAGGTTTCCGATGGCGGACATAGCACAGCTTTGAAATGATGATCCATAATCGAAGATAAGCTTATGATACCATTAAAGTGCAGGAGGAGAAAATACCGAACTATCCCTTTAACTTGAGCTTGGAATGCACCGCAGATGTAGAGGTGAACTCTTACCTCGCAGCCACTGATGTCCAGATGAAGGTCATTGATATGAGGATTGGAGGTTAACCCCGTCAGCAGAGCCCTGCGGAGACAAGCGAGAAAAGACAAGGAGAGGAAGTTGCGGATGTGAAATCTGCCATCGCTGCAGAGGAGTTTGGACAAAAGGGAGCACATCTGACAAGAGAATAAAAGGCGGCGTGGCGAGTACCTCAGAACATCAGGGGGCAGCTTCATAGAGGCCAGGCTGACATAAGTGAGGCTGAAGGCCGAGCTGAAGAACTGACGGAACAGCGGCAGCGTGTCCTTCACTTTTCTATCGGATGAAAAACAAGAGATGAAAGAGAGGAGACGTAGAAGTGAGGAGATAGAGAGTGGGATGGGATGAGGCCGGCCACGTTGTTGACATGCCGGGTAAATATGAGTGCAGTGCTGAGCGCAGAGCACCGACACAGAATGAGAAACAGAGTGAATATTGCTTTGGTGTAAGAGGAGGGAGCGAGAGGGGTCAAATGATAGATAGCTCCGCTTAAATATTCATGAGTCTTATCTATGCAGACAGCGCAGAGAGTTCTTGTTTTAAATGGCATGAGACACACCCACAGAGAGGAAACACAATGTTCCATTCCCACAAAGCTCATTTCTGATTTCCCATTAAGCAAGAGATGGAGATAATGACAAAAAAGAAAGAGGGAGAGGGCGAGGGAGGGATGGAGGGAGGATGGATGATGAAAGAGGGAGGCCTTCAAGGCGAAATAAGGGTGATATAGTCCCAGATTTGGCTTTGCAGCTGCCTTTATTGTTTAGGTAATCTTAAAGATATGACTAACCTGTGGGAGAAGGAATTTTTGGAAAGATTCAGAAAGGAAAGATCAGCGCAACACCCCCTCAGAAGAGCCCCAAATAGCTGCATGAGACACAGGGTGGAGACGGTTAATCCGGGCTGAGAAATGCATTTCTTTTGCACATAAACATTCGATCGACCTCTGCCATTAAACACTCACCGAGTCCACCGAGCAATCCGTGCCTGACAGATCCAAATGGACCAGGCAGTTGGGCTGTGACAAAAACAGATACAAGTTCTGCAAAGAGAAAGCGAGAATAAGAGAGAGATGTCACACTTAGCCGGAAAAAGCGGCGTATAAATGGAGCAGTGTGTGTTTTTGTTTTCCAGATGGGCTGCGCTCTCTGACCGAGGCATCCTCCCCCGAGAGGACCCCGGGGTTCTTGCTCAGGTCCAGGTGCAGGAGAGAGTTGGAGTACTCATCGCTGGAGCACAGAGCCTGAGATAGAGACACCACTCCTGAGAGAGAGATGGATAAAAGGAAAAAGAGAGAGACGGTAGGAGGAGGAGGGGGGAGTTGTACAATATTAAAAGACAGAGAACACTCTCAAAACATTTTGTGTCCTTACATTATTCATACACATCTGCAGTGGCAGATATCAGTGGATGTAATGGGAAGCAGTGCATCGTATCTGTCTGCTTCAATGTAATATTTAAATTCTCCACTGGGTACAAGGTAAGATGAGACAGTAACAGGAGGCATGCTGCCTGCAGGGCTGCACAAGACAACATACACTAAGTCAATATGGAGCTGTAGCAGGGCCAAAACACGAGGCAAAGCTCTTCACGAGGCAGAATTATCGGAGGCTTTGGAGGTTTTATGTTGCTTAACCTATAATCTAACCCAAACTCTGAAAGCTGCTCAATCAGCTGCAGCTTTAGAAAAAAACTGGCGTGGGTGTTATGTGACTAATTTCCACCTGTTACTGACTTGAATTGTAGGAAATCCTGCAAACGGTGGTAACACTTTATTGACGCTACAAACAGGCAAAGAGGGGGAGGGAAATCAGAGAGGGACGGGCCCAAACCTTTGGAGGTGAGTGAGGTCTTGGAGAGGTTTAGGAGACGGAGTCCCTTGCTGAGGAGACACATCTGCTGGATTAAGTTGTACACACCTGCAGCATGCATACAACAGGTATAAAAACGGAGTTACTTGAAAATAAGACATTAAATTCCTCAGATTCATTCTTGGTCATCTTGGGCTGAAAGAGCTTTTCATATCGCCACCAACAAGCATTAAAGTGGGGCATGATCAAAACCAAAAATATTATACTCATGTATTATCATTCAAATGGAACAGCTTCTCTAATTTAACTGTGAAGCGCAGAAAAATGTTGTGGATGTTTGGAGCCTTTTCTTTTTTTTTTTTATCCCCAACCCAATTATTTTTAATTATTTTAGGTTTTTCCTACATTATTGTTCCTTTACTATGTCTTTCCTCATGATTTATGAAACTGTAACTAACATTTCTATTTAAAAACTTAAACCAAGAAGGCAGCAGAAACCTTATTCATCATGTTTCATTTACAGGCCCTGAACCTGAAAGCAGCTACAGAGAGGCAGGAAGCCGACGTTTCACTGTACCTTGGTTGTCCAGCGAGTTGTGGGCCAAGTTGAGCGAGTGGATGACGGAGGACGGGTTCTATGAAAGAGCAGCTGACATCTTCTGTGGAAAGTCTCTGTGACGTGGGTCCAGAGTTTCATACAGAAAAAACACAAGTTGTAAATACTTGATTTAAAAAAAGGTTGCTGCAGCCATTTAGCATTTCACTTTGATTCAAAGGTGGAAGAAACACTCAGATCTTATACTTTAGTAAAAGGAGCAATACCACTCTGTTACAAGTAAAAGTCATGCATTTGAATTTTTTACTTACATATAAGCATCAAAATATACTTAAAGTACCAAATATAAAAGTACTTTTTATGCAGAATGGCAGATTTCAGAATAAGGTGTATTATATCATTGGATTATCATTTGTGATGCCTTAACATGTTCATCACTTTAATGTTGAGGCTGGCAAAGGTGGTTTAACTACTTTATCTGCATGGTAGCTTGTAAATGTCCCCCTGGGATCAATAAAGTTTTATATAATTTTATAATTTATTAGTTGATTATCTTTTGTATTATTAAGATAAATCGGCAAACTGACTAGTGACTAAGGTTGCCAAATAAATGCAGCGATGTAAAATGTACAATATTTGCCTCTGAACTGTACTGGGGTAGAAGTATAAAGTAGCAGAAAATGGAAATGCTCAAGTGAGGTACTTCAAAATTGTATTTAAGTCCAACACTCGAGTAAATGTGCTAAGTTTCATATCCGCCATTGCTTTCATTAAGAGTGATAAAAGAATGGTCAACATGTGTGCAGCAGAGGCTGAGATGTCCTGACTTTTAGCTGCTAGTCTGAGCCAAACTCTGCACACAGTGGATCCCATCAGCAGGATGACGTTTCAGACTTTAGAAAGCTCCCTTCAGAGCGGCAGAAAACATCACACTGCTTTCACCGGCTGAGTAGTACTCCTTGTGACAAGCAAACAGATCTTCATGTGAAAAATCTGTTCCCTTTTGAGCAAACAGCGTTTATAGACTGACTGGATGAAAAGTCAAAGTGAGGTGATAGAGGGGTAAAAAAACTCACGATTTTAACCCTGCGTTCTCCAGAGTGATCTCCTCCAGGCTGGACGATTTGCTGACTGTATGCAGGACCTGCTCGGTGACCTCTGACCCCTTTAGGGAAAAGGACAGATTTAGATAGATAGGTAATTTAGATTCTCCCACAGCCTGGTCACACATAAGAACAAGAAGCATCAATCAAAGTAACACAAAAACCATGGACTGTATAAAACATGGACACAGTCTCCGTGACGTCACCCACAGGTTTCTGAAGAGCCACTGTGAAGCTCATAGTAGCTCCAGTCGTCGCCATCTTGGCAGTGACTCTGCCAATCTCCCGGCTAATCCAAAAATAAACAAACAGGTGGAGCATGGGTGGAGCTGAGGCAGGTCGAATGAAGTCTGGTTAGCGAGCTAGCTGTCACTCAAAGCAGCCATGCCCATAATTATGTATACTGTTAAGCCTTAATATAATTTAAATGAATGAACCCTCGTACAGTTGTCATGAATGGGGAAATTAGCTATAGAGATCAAAACCATTGTTTGTACCAGGCTGTAAACATGTTTAATTCTGCTGTAAAGTTGGGCATTTTAATATGGGAGTCTATGGGAATTGACTCGCTTTTGGAGCCTCAAGTGGCCATTCAAGGAACTGCATTTTTTGACACCTCAACATCTCAGCGGAGGTTGTCGCTTGACAAAAACATGAGTCCATTTGAATGTTATCGCTACACTTTGCTGAGGGCAGAGATGGCAGAGGGCATGAAGCTTTTACTGTAGCTGTGGTGTGTGCTTTGTGTGTGATGGCCGTGTCAATGACAGCTGGGATGCTGGGAGGAAGGAGATGATTTTAGAGGCATTGTGTGTGTGATTTTCCAGATGGCGCTTATGCATGTTGGTAACGACAAGCTGAGTTTACTGTCATCTCAATTGGCTCAATGTTGATGGAGATGTAGCGGTAGAGGGTAAAGAAAGACTTAAACTAAAGATTTAATTAAAATGCTTCACCTGTTTTTGCAGCAAAGTAAAGCACAGATGGTTACACTTACTATGCGCAGGTCTTTGCAGTACAGTTTAGTGAACCAGGTGTTGTACGCCATCGATGCGACAATCACCGCCAAATCCCTGGAAAAGATAAACCTGAGGTAAATGAGGTAACATGCATTGGGGGTAACAGTGCTCGACCGCTCTTCGTCCCTCACCTGCTCTCCAGGTGGCTGAAGTCCAGCAGGTTAAACTCTCGGTTGTCCTGGGAGTGATAGATGGTGTCCACGTCCTAGGAGCAACATTACCCATGAGCCTGTTTGCTGCAGTACACGACACCCCCCCCCCCCCCCTCCGCCTCATTTTGTGCCCGGTGCTGTACGTAACACTCAAAAGCACTCACAGCGACACAGGCACAGTCCCACAGCTCTTACCCACTGCACTTCCTCCTTGCAGCTGATGCCATTATAGTCGCACAGAGCCGAGTACGTCTCGGAGAAGCCTCCTGAGAGAGATTGGGAAAAAAAAAAACAAGAGCGAGAGAATAAAATGAATGAGATGATGCGAACAGCTGCTTCCTTCGGCTATAACGGGAGAAGAAAATGGAGGAAAACGCACACAGAAACATTTGTACAAATTATCAATCTTTTATTTGTGTGACAGAGCACTTTAAAAAGAACATCTGGGAGACCATTTGTGAAGCCTGTGAGCCAACTTCCTCTTGAGTCTGCCAATTTGTGAGCATGTGCCTCAATCTGTTTGTGTGTGTGTGACTGTATGTGCATGCATGTGTGCAAATTCCCATGTTTGATGATAATGTCTCTCTTACCACAGGCCCTCTGGGTTTCCACTGAAGTCTCTGAGCTGGGCGAATACTTCCTGCTGCCCTCAGAAAGGTCACTGTCTGAATGACAGATGGAAGGGCTGCACAGATGAAAGGAACACAGATACTGTAAGGAATCATTTATCTTTTGATTACTGGAAAAATAAAGGTCATTCTTCTTTAAACTTTCTGATCATCCACCACTGCACAGATGTGTGATTTATTCAGATTGTTATTATTTTCCTGTGAGGAAGTGACACTTACGCAAAAATGGAGTTGTTGAATATTCGAGACAGAGCGAAATTAATATGGCTGACCACATGATTGAGGTGTTCGCGGGACTCAAACCTCAGGGAGTAGCTCGACTTGTCAGTGTTGATAATGACCTGCACGGAAAATGAAACTGTAAGTGTGTGAAAATGACTGTGGTCTGGATTGAATCTCACTGAATTACAAATCCTACGATGGCGAATGGATGACCCGCCCTCCTCCTCCTCTTACTGGCTGCTGCTCGTCATTGGTTGGGTTGGTTCAGTTTAAGCATGAGGAGTGACGACTGGTTAAAAATATCAAGGTAAGCCAGTCAGAGGCAGAGTAGGGCGGGTCATGCCTTCACCATAATCAGATCTGCAATTAAGCGGTCCACACCTCTTTTTTGAGGTATATTGGCGGTTGGCAGTCAGCTGGTTTTGTTTCCAGCTAGCAACCTCTGCTTCTTCTACTCTGTTTATTACAGTCATGCGTAACGTAGCCTGTACTGCCAACTTCTGACCAAACTGCTCTGCGTAGCCAAGCTCATTCACTCCAGCACAGTTAATGGAAACGCTCCT
>JAPZEA010000021.1:25768411-25782016 GCA_029783685.1 Heniochus monoceros | reverse complement strand
GCAGATGAACAAAAGTACACACTGTAAGTACACAGGATATCGGTGTGGTAGAATGAAAGCATGCACGGCACTGTACACACCTTCTCCTTGCATTTCTCACAGTAGTAGGCGTTGCTGCCCTCTAGCACCTCTCCTCTAACAAACTGGTCCAAGGAGATCTCTAAACTTTGACAAGACATCACTCCGAGGTTCAAAGCCATGAATGTTTCCTCACGCTCGTATCTGTGTAATAAAAAGGCATAAGGTTGAACATCATCTGTGATGCGCCTCAAAATGAAATAACACTTTGAAAGAAAGCTATTCTTGCTTACCGGTGAGGACAGTCTTTACAAATCTTCTGGTCGGAGAAGATTCCCTGAAATGTGTTTTTGAAGATCTGTTCTCGACCCATTTTCTGGTGGAAAAGGAGTTTTATCGTTAATCATATCATCATAACTAAAGATGTGTTACAAACACTCAGCTGGTGACTTTTTAAAAATTGATGTTGGGAGTGAGTTTTACCTTGAGGTGTTCGTCAAGCTGGTCCACCAGGCTGGTGAAGAACTCATAAGCATCCTGCTGTTCTCTTACATACAACTCCTTGTTCCACATCTTGAATATCTGCAACAGACAAAACACATTTGCACATTGACAAAAGCTTCGGAATAAACTGAATTAAACTAAAATGTGCAGCACTCTGATCAGTTTTCTTAATTAAGACAAACTCACCTCAGCTTGGACATTGTTTTTTGTTCACCGTGTCAATAAACTCTTAGTTCTAACTTAATGACAATGCCCAACTGTTACCTTCCAGAAGTTCTCAGGTACGTAGTACTGCAGTTTGCTCTCCATCAGATGTCCAAACAAAGACTGGACCTGGTAGAAGACGCTCTCTTCAGGCTGATCGGTGTCATCCTCGATGGACAGGAAAGCCTTAAAACCAAACACACATACTCACTGTTACTGGATTCACTGTGCGGACTCAAAGAGCAGATGCCCCCTGGTGACCACAGTAGGTAAACAGCAGATAGAAAACACACGAACCTCTGGTAGACCAGGCTGCATGTAGAGCTGCTGGAACACAGCATTCATGTAACATGTGGCTCCACCGTTCTTCAACCCCACAAAACCTGAAACTGACCGGCTCTCTACGGGGGGTAGATACTGAGAGAGACACACGGAGAGTTAGCTTCACAGCTACAACATAAGTACGTCTAACAACAAATATTTACTTTAAGAAATGTCTTACATCGAACTCCTTGCAGAGGGAGGGATCAGACTGGTGGTGCATGGACATCAGCTCTCTGGTGATGAGTCGGAGGTTGGACAGAGAGCTGTCTGCCAGCATCACCAGCACCTCGTAGGCTGCCAGCCTGCTGCTGGCTGTGCTGCACCTGACCAGACACACAGGAAGAAGATGATTAAGGCAGCGGTTTGTGGGGGGTTTGTCCACTGATCCAAATAAATCAAAATGTAATTGATAGACAGGATTAACATGCCATACTTGGGGTGGAAGTCATGGCTGGGGGCTGGGGAGGGCGTGGGGTTTGAGCTGTTGATAATGATGCGTGAAGCTCGAAACAGGAAGTCATCCAACAGCTGCTGGATCAGAGATGGACCTGAAAACAAGAGTTACACATACTCACATTACACACTCAGCACTGTGTTTAATGGGCGCAGATATGTGTGCATGTATCTTCTCGCGTGCTCACCGAGATGTTCCTTCTCGTTGCCGCACAGTGAGAGAAGGGTCTTGATGAGGCGGAGGTGTCCTGCCAGGAGGATGTTGTCCGCCTCGCTGGTCTCCATCTCAGAGCTCCAACTGGGCTCGAAGTTGTCAAGCCAAGAGATCTCGTCCTCCAGCATGGTGGCAGCACTCACTTTTACCACCTCCATCTCTGACGCTGGAGGAGGTGGAGAGAGAATGCGAGGCAGGGAGAAACCTTTAATGGCTGAAAAAGGAGGCACTAACCTCTCTGTTACATCAATTCTAACATCTGGAATGATACTTCATATATAGGTTTTGATAAAACTGACTGAAAAGAAAATGTATTGGCTTACTGGTTAGGTCATCCAGAAGCTGACATCTGAGGTCAAAGTACTCAGTGCACTGGGAGAGCAGCCTGAGAAGAAAAAACAACATCAACACAAGACCTCAGCTACAGTTTCAGTCATGTATATTTTGCGTGTTTCTTGCTGAATTACCTCTGGTTGACCCCCCTCATGACCGACGTAGGACTCAAAAGTGGCAGCTGAGCAGTCAGAATGACTGAGAGGAGGAACAAGTTGGGCTTCTGGACTTCGGGGAAGGCTGAAGTGTCAGACTGGCTCAGGGTGTAGAGCTGATCACAAGCTACACGGCGGATCTGACGGAGGTAGGGACAGAAACTGCCAGCGTAAACACACACAGTAATGCTTGGGATGCATTTCTTCCATGCAGTCTATTAAAGGAAAAAGAGGTGTTGTTTACCTCTCCACTCGGAGATCCAAGCAGAATATCGATGATGAAATCATTGACGGAGGGAAGGTTGTAAAAGGAACCTGGAGACAGAAAACAAGAAGAGGATTTAGTGTCATTGCAGAGGTCTGGCAAACAGCAATTACACAGCCTACATACTAAAGAAAATGCACATATTATAATATTATACCACTGCAGAAAGGATAATGACAATGTACAGGAACTATTTTTAAAGCAAGCACGTATGTTTGTGGTGTGTTTTTACTCCTGAGTCTTACATAGCTGCTGACAGCGTAACTGCAGGCAGGTAACCAGCAGTGACAGAGCTTCCCGGGCGATGATGGCATCTTTGATACAGACGCTCTGCTGTCTGACACATATCCCTGCATGCAACGCTGTTGGCGTGGTCTCACCCTCACTGCTGGAGCTGCAGTTACTTCCTGCAAACAAAAACAAGACACCTGTCTTACTTTCGATTCTTTAGCTTTTGTTTGTGGCACCGGAAATGCTTCGACCATGACCACAAATCAGGAATGCAGTTGTACAGGACAAACACCACACCTGCACCTGCTACACCAACAAGTTCTCAACTTGTATGTGAGCACCTTGTAGAGACTGAGAAGAGCTTGCACCTACAATGATAATAATAACAGTGTGTTTTCTGTGTCACCTGTGCTGCTGACTCTGGTGCGGACTCCCTGTGGCAGAAGCGAGGTGTGGGTCTCTCTGATTGGCTGTGGGCTGCCAACCAGATCCAATCGGCCCGCTGCGGCTGCCCAGGTCAGACGCATGAAACAGGCAACAGTGGAGGTGAAGTCACCCACCTCCATGGTCTAGAAAAGAGACGGAGGAAAATATTCTAGACTTACAGGATCAACCCGGGTGCTGAACAAATGGTGGATTAGTCATGGAAACAGCTTGATACTGAAAGTGAAAGTATTTTGCTTCTGAATACCTGAATAGCGACACGAGCTGCAGGTATGATCTCCTCGACTCTTATGGAGGAACGCTCCGACAAAGACATCTGCCTGTAGGAGGACTTCTCTGGGGTTCCACAAAGAGACAGCTGTCGTCCAGTCCGTCCGGCGTTACGAAACGGACGGGATGACAGCGCCTCGCCATCCCTGATGACGTCATCATCCAGCACTGCAGGCATGCTCTGGCCGACCAGAAGAAACCTGCAAACGCAGCCAATTGAGTATGAAGTATAACGTGGTATGTGGCCCAGTGTGTGTGTTTGAGAGACATTTTGCACCTGGCCAGCTGAAGACAGATTGAGTAGACTCCTTGTCTGGTCTCATAGTCCACCTCTGATGGGATGGAATCTCGCTGCATAACATTCACCACCAGACTGCAGAGGACACACAGAGAAATACGCCTGTCAGAACTAAAAATAAAAAAGATGATGCATTTGGATGAAAGTGGCTAACGTGTGCCAGTATGTGACGCAGTTTGACAAGTCTGCTGATGCGTGCCATAGTGGAACAAAACAAACACCAGAGAGTGACGGCACATTTCTTTAACAGGTCTGCTCCTTATGTTACCTGAGGCCTCCTGCTTTGAGGAAGTTCTCACAGAAGGACTTGCTGCTGGTTTTGGCCATCTCATCATCTGATGTGGGCATGAGCTTTGAACTCAACACCTAACAGAGAGAAAGAAGGAGGAGGGAGAAAAACAGATGTCACAGTCACTAATCTACCTTTCAAGTGTGAGAATAGGTGTTACATGTTAGACGTGATTCACTGCGTTTAAAGGGGGGGGTGCGTACCTCCAGGTTGTATAGCACTCTGAATGTGGACATGCCCGGGGCTGAAGATCTGAAGAGGGACTCCAAGATGGATGCAGCACTGGGCTGGTGCTGCTGCTTGGAGGCCATAGATGGAGAGCGAGAGCCTGTACCCTGGAACAGTGTTTTCTACAGAAAAGAGACACAAAGGGAGTTTAGAAAGTAATCGAAACAGACTGAGGAGAGGATGTGTAAATGAGAGAGTTAGGGCAAGACAAAAAATCATCAAATAAGAATAGAAAGGTAGAGAATCGAGAGCTTCAACATTCAGCCATGAGTAGTAGTAGTAGTCTGATGTACCTGGTGGCTCCAGACGCTGGATTCTTTGGGAACAAAGTTGTCGAGAGCATCCTGCACTTCCGGATCTGTCGGAATCAGCAGCAGCAGCTTCCTCACACGAAGAGTGATCCTGGAGGTTACAAAGGAAGAAAACATAACTAAGCTGCCTTTCAGCTGCCTGGGGCCCTGCCATATTCACTGTGTTACATTAAGCTTAAGCAGTTGAACTAAGGAGCTCATGAACTAATATAATTAATGCATCAGCAATGAAATATTTCTGTCAACACACTTGTTTTGTGTAGCATCATTGTGAACTGTGTATCTTACCAGATAAATATAACAGTGTAGGGGAGCACAATGATATAATGACTGATACCATAAACCACTGATAAATACACAGTTCTTTCTTTGTTGTTGTCTACAAGGGGTACTTACCTGGATTCATCTAGGTTAGCCAGCTGGTAAAGCATCTCAAACACATTACACACCAAAGCCATCACCACACCGGGCAGGGACTTCTCCTGGAGACAGAAAAACACGGGCCCAGCGTGTCAGAACAAGCCTGAGCATGTCTCTGTAAGTGTACAGTCATGTCTGAGCCGGTACCTGCTCCAAGGCGTAGGCCGAGTTGAAGACGGCCGAGCTGGAGCTGCTGGAGGCGGAGGCCGAGGATTCGGAGCTGCCGGAGGGAGTGCCGGTGCCCGAGCTCTTCACGGTCAGGCTCTGCTCATCGCTGAAGCCGAGCTTGGACAGCAGCTTCTGGTCCCGATTCATGGTCAGCTAACACATGGTGGAGGAGAAGCGAAGGGATGGAGTGAGAGGAAGACAGGGATTGGAAGCAGTGGACCATGCCACCAACAAAGAGGACAGGGCACCCTGCCCGAAGAATTTACTGGGCACTGATTTAGTAGTTTATAACGTGTACTGGCTTCAGGGGACACATGATTGAAAGAGGGGTAAAATACTGTGATGAGGGAATAACAGGTGCAAAATTATATTTCAAACCGAAAGAGGAACACAGAGTGCCCGTCTGTCACTTACAGAATAACATTATGACTTACCACACTGTCGTTGGCAAAGATCTGGACATTATCCACTGGACAGCTCAAGTGCTCAGAAATCTTCCACCGGATACTCCCTATTGTCTCATTACTGTGGGTCTGCAGGACACACACACACACACACACACACACACACACACACACACACACACACAGAGCAGGGTTATTTCGTCTGTAGATGTAACTCTAGATGACAAAGGTGTGTCACAGGGCACAAGGAAAAGTTTTACAGTACCTCTAAGGTGAAAGTGTCTTTGGTTGACTCATAGGTGATGTGAAGAGTGACAGGGTGTCCGTTGTACGAGGCCCCGTGAGGTAGAATAGTGCGAGGAACTGAGTACATGTCCTACACAGAAACACACAAACAACATGAAAAAAAACTCATCGACGCCCCTTCCAGGGACGCTCCTTCTTGTTTATTGTGTTAAAACTAATTTGCACAATAAGTGTCAATGCCTGTGTCCTTGTTTTCATATATTACTAACATATTTACTGTGAAAAAGTGAAGAAGACAGTGCCTACCTCTATAGTGATGACATAACGTTCAGCCAATAGCAGCAGTCTTTCGATTATCACCAGCTTAGTGGATCTAAAGGTGAACATAAACAAAAGGTTACTTGTGTGTTTTATAGGAGTTAAACACACATTTACTCTCTATGATGACCAGTTAGTAAGACCTAGAAGAAGGACCACTCTTAAGAAAACATGTAATAGGTTTAGTAACAACGCTCTTACCCAAACCCCCCTCTGTACCTGGATGGTGATTGTACAGACGTGGCCACGGTCGGCATGGCGGTGGCCGTCAGCATCTTGGTTGCCCTCGTAACAGCATGTGTCAAAGTAGGCCCGCCCAGGGCTGAGCTGGCTGCCTGAGAAACAGAAAGAAACAGAAAGCTTTGAGGTGCTGATTTCTGTGAAATGGTGCAATCCCTCATAACACGAACATAATCCACTGCTTACCTCTAGTCGCTTGTAACAATCAGCAATGAACTTCTTGTGCAAAGACACAGAATCCTGTAAGGAAGAACAGTTATTATCATATTTGGTTCCAAGTTTCAAAAAGAGCCGGAACACATCAAGTCACTCCAGTATGCTGGATAACCCTGGAATAGCTCAATTACATATTACCTGTTATCAAAAGTCACTACTTACAACAATCTGCTCCTATAAATCATTTAATACAGAGTAAAATGATGGCTTTAAACAAGAGGGCAGCATCTTAAATGTACTATAAAGAGTTTTTAAATTGCTTAAATTAAATACTGTTGTCTCTACATGAACTACACAAGCAACAAGACAATCAGCAAGAAGACTGGCTACTTCTATATACTCATTCTTCATGTTACAGGTCAGATTCCCTGCAAAATCAGACCAAACGATTTACAGCACACAGATCAGAAGAGTCCATCTTTTATATATTTTTGCATGAAACGTTTCACAGTGGGTGGTATTTTAGCCAGTTAAAAGGAAGCAGGAGGTTTTGCTTGAGCTAATTTTATTTTTGATGTTATATTTGTGGTTATGGCTAAAACTGGGGCAGGATCAGCAGAGAGAAAAAGAAAAGAACTGACTGCAGAACAAAACAAACAAAGTATATAATATTTGGAAGGATGATAACTTCAGCTTTTTCAACTTACAATTTTCTCACTTTAAATTACGATAACTGAGCAACCAAATCTATTAGCTGTAGGCTTACATGTAACATGAACGGTACTAAAACAAGGTTTACTTTGTTTCGCCATCGTCGTATTACAGTTATTAATCTTACATAGCCACAAATCCTGCAAACAGCTGTGTTCGAACAAGAAAATCTTAAAAAAGATCACCGGATCAAGACCTTTATGACACCAGGCAGTGGAAACACTTCCGCTTTTGTCCACAGGCGCCGCCAAACTCATCACAATATGAAAGTTCCTTGTCGTAGCTTTAATGAGCTTTACTTTATTGTTAGCCATGATACCTGCACATTCTGTACAACAGCTGCCATTTGTCAGGTCAAAGTAAAACCTACGCCACCTACACTCTCCAAACTGTGTCTAGGAGGACATGCACTGATTCACACCGATTACCTCAGGGACAGACTAATGCTTAAGAGGCCACAAAAGGACTGCACCCTGTAAGAGGAGCAATTATATCCCAGAACAGAAGCGCAACACCGAAATCTGCCCTTTTCAATGTTTTAAAGGATCCATAATTCTCTATCTGAAGCTCACATTAAAAATGACTTTTGCTCAAATCTAAAAATGCTGCTGCACAGATTTGATCATGGAGATGCTTTTTTAGTCTCATATCTGAGCCAGTGTTTACCTCCATTTTTCACATTTGTAATCTCCAAGTCTGAAAAACAGACACACACAACAGACACACATACACACACCTCATATTTCATTGAACAAAAATATATTTTCTTTTGAGTTATTGCATTTTTACTGGAAGGAACATGTTCCTCCTTTCAACAAGCAGGACTAAAGTTCACCTGAGGAGAACCTGGGACAGATCCAAGAGCTCTGGCAGGTTCAGCCAGCACTGCACGGGTTGCACCTTTGTCCCATTCAGAGGGGCCACAGCGCAGACTAGGGTTGAACAGTGTTTCCCTCTAGCTTACAGCTTACACTTTGTTTCTTACAAATGTCCCCTCATCAACAAAGTTCATAAGCTCTGTGTCCCCCAGCACCATTAAAATAGAAAATTTAATGGCCGAAAGGAAGAAAAGAAAGCAAAAGAAAGAAGGATAAATGAGGATGTATTTTCAAAGTATGAAATCAGTCACACTGAGGGAGCTCACGCATATGATGGGTAGAAGAAGAAATGGGATTGATGGGTAAGATATTGATAGGAGAAATATAATCCAAGCAGCAGGTCCACTAGACACGCTGAGGGGGACTGAGGGGCCATAGCTTTTTTCCCCGACACATTTATCTGTCTGGAGCCTACCTTGGAGCTACTGTGTGTTTCATGACATTTACTGGAAAAGTACATTAGGTAGAGAATGAGAGGGACAGCATTAAGGGGCCCACCCACAGGACTGTTTTCATGTTACCCTCTTTTTTCAAAAGAAAGCAAGAGGCTGAGGTGGTGGCAAGGCAGCTGCATTCACAGACAGAAGACACCTTTGCTCCATGGGACATCCGGAGGGTAGATAAGGGGGCCACAGAATTGAGGGGGTACCACTGGGCGCCATTATGGTCTATAAATCTTGTAACTGGGAAGGGTTATTAGCTTGGCTACATTAGCATACGGCGGCGGCAAAAACTTTGGTTTCCTGGGCACAGTGTATGGCAAAAAGATGTTTTTCCGCACCCATGTAGAGGATAAAAGCTTGAGGGGCCCACTTTTGAAGGCCCTGAAACCAGTGTGCAAGAACCAAGGGGGGTGGGGGGCGCACCATCTCATAGACATAAAAAGGATGGGTGGATGGGGAGGGCACTTGTCCCACTTACATCAGTTATGGCACATTTTCATACAGCATCTATATATCGACGACTAACTCAATTTTTGATAAAAACAAATCTTAGGGCCCACATTCTCCCTGAAACAAGTGTGGGAAAGTTTCAGGCTTAAGGACATTGCCATTAAATGTGAAAGACCCCTCCCCACCAACTATTTCTAGGCCCCTTTGAGACAAAAAAAACCTGATGGGGACCGACTGAACAATAAATCCGTTTTTATACATTGTGCGGTAGCCGAGAATTAGGTTGATGAGTGGGGGGGGACAAACTGGAAAAGCCTTTTCAATGAATATAGATTCTCACAGCACTTAAAAAATCTTTGATTCTTTAATAGAGTGAACTATCCTCACATCATACAAACAAGGCCAGACCACAATGATCATTCACAGCATCCCCAGTGACCTCGTTGAACACGTCAAAGAGTGCAGATTAAGAGGGAGGAAACGAGAAAAGCTTTTTTTGGCGATCTATGACATCTATAGACACGGACAGAAAATCCCTCTGTTCTACAAACCTTGAACAGGGATGGCAGATAGGCCTCTGGAGGCTTTTAAGGCCAACAAAATGGAAAATCCATTAATAGCAGTGAACCACAAACAGTGATGTCAAGACGAGAACAGAGGGACATTTTCAGGAAGAGAAGGATCATGACCCTTGAGTATTGTTGGACAGTAAGGGAGCATCAAGTGGTTCGAGCAGCATAAGAAGAAATTAGTGGAAACACGTCAGAGACCGCTGGATTCTGGAGAAGCGACGGTCACGATGCTGTGACGTCTGACAACTTCTTGTAACAGATGGCTTCTGTCTTCTTATTGCACCCAAAATATGCTGCTGTCTTAAAATCTTCCCTCAAGTAATTGCGACAAAATGTGTGCAACTATTTCTTGGTGTGCATATTCTTTCCATTATATTTCAAATGTGCGTCAGAGACCTACAGTTATACTGTTAGGTGAAACTCTTGTGCAACTGCTACAGCATGTCCTCCCAGTTCAGAAGATCTTTTCACTGTCTCGTATCCAGATGGACTGTGTCCATGTCCAGTTGAGACAGATTCCACACCTGGCACTAGAATGCGTCTCAAATGCATCAGAGTGACCACCTGTCAGCACATTTCCTTTTATCTATGGGAAACTGCGACGGTTACTAACAGCAAAAACATACTTTTGCATATGGCTTGTATGGCAGCCAGCGCAGTTCCTTTGAATCTGACTGCGTTTGGAAGGTCTGTTGAACGATACTCCCAAAAAAATTGACCATTCGGTTTATCAGTATAGTCAGGGATCACATATGCATTCACATCTTACTATGTAATTCACCTCAGAAAATCTGCATCCAAGGTATGCTTTGGTGTGTGCGGTCTGAGACATTACAGTAGCATATTTTTGAGATGAGTTAATGGAGAAATGTACTAAATTATATTACTGTCTTTACAATGATGTTTATTGTCTGTATAACCACGCTTCATAAAAGTTACTACTTTCAGAAAACTTTCACTTTGACTTAAAAGTTTAACTTTAGCTTAAAAATATAAACTAAATCCTTGAAATTAATGAAATAAAGTGCGAATGTGGTTTAGATTTTACTAGTTTTTAAACAAAAATACTAAGCGGTGAATGAGCCTATTTACAGGGTTGTATAAAGGGATCACAGCCATGTACTAAGTGGTCTGTCAGTGTTTAGGAGTGCTTTCCACAACAGAAGCACAGGCCACAGCCCTCTCTAACCACACACCTCTAGTTTACACACTGTTGGCTTTCACTTGATTTCTGGTGTTTTAATGGCCAAAAAGTGGCTGGTGCCACCCTTCTCTAATAATAGACTTACACATGCAACCCAAATCCAACACGCTCCCCCAAACCACACTATCTATAATACATCAATTCGAGTGTAATCCCAGAGTTCCTGTTTTTTAGTTACATACTATGTGACTACATTAATAACATGGGGGAGGGCACTTGACCCATGTGTACTTAATATTCACAATAGTTTGAAATATGACATTGGTACTGCATGTACATGTTTGCTTTGAAACATAATAGATTAAATTAACTGTGCTATCCCCTGCTGTATGCACTTAGTCTTCAAAACAAAACAAGGACGACACAAAGGAAACAAGGAGACAATTAAGGCTACCTAAACAGGAGGTCAAAAACATTTTAACTGAGACCTTCCCTCTTGCTGTATGAGCAACATTTTTCCAAAAGACAGATTACAGACTGTAACAGAAATCAATATTGCTAAGAATGTTTCAAGTAACCATGTCCACAAAACTGACAGCAGTGTGTGCAAGGTTCTTTGGAACAGATCCTGATCTAAAATTACACTATCTGATACTGTTACACAACTCCGCTATCAAATTAGCTCGTGTATTACGGAGAAAATTGAGTAATTGAGCAAACTCTGTCGAACAAAAAATAATAATGAGCAGTGAGACACCAAAGCCAAACATCTGGTGGTGTTTCAGGTCTGGGAAATCGCAGGTCGTTCTGTGCCACAACCTCTTCCATTGAGCATGAATCTTTGAGACTTTGGGGCGTTTCGGCGCGTTTGTCGGAAGTTAACCAGACACATTGTTTTAACCTTTGCCGGAGGAGCCTCTGTCTCATTCCCAGGGGCTGGCTGTGTAAAAGGGTCAATGACTTCAATAGGCCTTCATTAAGCACAGTTAGTGTCAACAGTTAATTATGCAAATTAGGAGACCCCTCATGTGGTTTGTGGGTCCCTGGCCTCCCCCTTTCATTGCAGCCTCACACACACAAAAAAGTACCACCCTGCAGACACACACACACACTCCATATAGCACATACATTCACTTACACACACTGTATGCCTTTCATACATTACTTTTCCTCCTCACTCATTTCTTGTCAGGAATCAGAAATGGAGTGTTATGGTGCCGATACATAAATGGAGGCCAATGAGGCCCCTGAGGTCTCCAGTGGCTTTTCTTGCCATCAAAGAACCTCCGGAAGGTTCTTGCTGGGTGAAGCTGAAAGCCCACCAAGTTCTCCTCATCAAAACTGGGGAGTGGGGGGCATCAGTGCCCCCTCAAAAACAAAATGGGCGAAAAAAACCTGCATCAAAACAGTCAATTAGGCAAAAATGCATGACAGCCAAATTCGAACATTGTTTCTGTGATGGTAATGACAGGCCTTTCGCTCCTCTGCCTCTTCCACACATCTGATGTCTGCGGCCCCCTGATTTTCAAAGGCTGGGAAGCCATCAGTAATTAATAATCACACGCTTTGGGCCCCTCAGTTGTGACTGGCGGATTCTTTGTAGGGCCAGCCTCAAAAACCTCAAATCCACTTTCACCTACCTCTTCTCACCCCATCGTCGCTGGTTTGTGTCCATCTCCCCGGCAAATGCCTCTATCACTGCCTGCTGTTTGGTTCAGGTACATTGTTTATCCACCATTTGAGGGGGTCCTCTCCATTGTAGGGGGGCTGCTATGGGCGTCAATTTTAACCAGCGCCCCCTAAACCCTCCATCTAAACCCGTTCACCTCCCACTAATTGTGGAGAGATGGGGTTGTTGAGGGTTTGAGGGGTGGCTGGATAAAATGGCCTCCGTTGTGAGTGAAAACGAATCAAACACCACCCCGAGAACTGTTTACACACCACATTTGCTTTTGGAACCACTCTTTTGTTTGTTATTTTATTTTCCTTAGCTTTTTTTTCCAACAAAGCAAACTTCTCAAAAACAACAGTCTCAAAGCACTTATGTAATAGTAAATCAGAACCAGATTGTGGCTTCCACTGGTCCAAACCCACCCAAGTGAAGCTCTGGGAGCAGGACTCTTATTCCCTCACCATTTGATACAGGTGTCATATGTTCTTCTGAGACATGCAAGAACATCTTGCAGCAACCCCGTAACCCGGCAGCAATCTATTGGCAAATTGAGTGATGATTACTGGTTTTCATCTAGATCATCCAGAGACGTGTGCATAGCCAATTCCAAAACAAATGTTAAACATGTGCTTGTCTAATATACAGGTGGTACATGGTGCACATCCATATGCAGCTAGCCAGGAGACAGAAAGAGTCAGTGAGCTTCAGCTGCGCCTAACTGACCTGTTTGTGTTTTTATGCAATGCAGTCAGAAGGTGTTAGGATAGAGACTGGACTATTAATGGAAATATTATCGAAATCGCAATATGGTCAAGTGCAACACTCAAATCGAAGGAGCTACAGGGACGTCCTAGCCTACAAATTATTTTCTCCAGACGTAAGGGAACTCTGCCCTAATGGTCACTGTCATTGTTTTGGCCAAGTACCTCACCAAACTGGATTTAAAATAAAACATCAACCATGAGGTTACAGAGCTTTCAGGGTGTGTAATGGGGTAGCAGTGCACAACTCACAATGCATCAGGACACTGATCATAAACACCAGACAACAAGATCATCGCAACATCATCACCAGGGAAGATACTGAGTGTCTACAAAGGATCTGTAGCCAAGTATTAAACATGATGACTTTATATATCTGTCAAATTATTTTACATCCCCAAGAATTTGGAAGAGTATTTAAGAAAGCGGATATGATTCACGCATTGATTCGCCTGTAAACACCTTCAAATGAAAGCTGAAA
>JAPZEA010000021.1:25353607-25366753 GCA_029783685.1 Heniochus monoceros | reverse complement strand
TTCCGATCTCCCTGCCAGTGCTTCCCCACTTTAATGGCTGGGGGTGGGGGCCCCCACCCTGGTTCCTAGCCCCCCCCTCCCCGCCTGACTCGCTCGCTCTCGCTCTGCCTCTTCCCCCTCCTCTCCTCTCTCACAGTTACCACATTCCACCTAATAGCAGAAGCCTCTCTTCCTCCTTTAACTAAAGCGTACATCACTCCAAGTGTTTCCCTTCAGATCAGAGATTTACTTTCAGCAAGGTTTAAGAATGGTGGAGTCGAGATGCAGGCAACCATCCTCTCTTCTCATAAATCTACTCGCTTTCTACAACATGTGTGTTTGTGGATTAAAAGAAAGCTTCAAAAGAGCTGAGGTCAGCGCAGACACTTGGTCAACTGTGCATGTTCCTGCTGCAAAATATCAGCATGCAACCACCAACCAAACATCCTGCATGTTCAGTTCGGTATGTAGTCTATCGTTCACTTGGCTGCAAGACAAATATCCCTTTGGGTTTCCCTGAAAAACCTCTGTGAGTGATTTGCTGATGTGTTCTTCCTTTGCTTGAATGACGAGGAATGACATCCTGCACACTGTTGGTTGTCTATGGCACATATTTGTCCACTCCTGTCCCAATGCTGTCCTGCCACACAGGACTCAGACTGCTCCAAGCACTGAAAAATTGCATTTGATGACACAAATTTCACTTTTGAATGAAAACTATTTGCAGTAACACCTCAGGACATAAAACTAAAAGTATGTGCATGACTAGACACCACACACAGCACATGACAAAAGCAATTTGTGTGAACTGACCCTTTAACATGCAAAGTGGCATACGGACCGCATAAATGCACACTTATGACAGCAGGGGAGACGGAAATGGAAGAGGGGCGGCGGCATTCAGATGAATCCAAATCCACACGCCGCCACCTTCACCGCCACCATTTATCATTTAATATATTCATCCTCTCCAAACCTAATGCCCTGACAAAGACAGGCTTATTCAGCCCTCCTTAACACACAGATTAGCCACAGTCAGACTGCACATACAGACACCCGCACACAGGAGAGGGAAGAGATGAACACATAAACAGTGGGAGGGGAAGTCAAATGGAGCATCACCCATTGGGAGAATAGCACAACCTCGGAGATAAGTGACTGCAGTGGCGGCATCAGGCAGGGTTTGACTGGAGAGGTGTTGGAAACATATAGCCTGGCGACATGTTCAGAATGTTAAGATTGTTAGGTGTTTAATAGTAAAATATCACTACATAGGTAGATAGGGATTCTGTTCAAGGGGGCAGGACTCATAAAGAGTTCATCACAGAACTCTGCCGGCTCGTAGAACAAACAGCTAAAAGGATATGAAAGAAAGCCTCCGCTCAGTCTTCTCTAAAAATTTCTTCCAGCCCTCTCCACCCCTCCCTCCTCTCTCCATCCCTCACTCTGACTGCGTTTTCATCCCTCGCTCTCCTTCTCTCTCATCTGAACAAGGACATTCAGTGCATCACCACTAAAAAAAAAAAAAAAAATGTAATCTCCATCTCCACTCCTGGCTGTTGCTATGACCACAGCAATAAACCTGACTGTGCTGCTTCGCTCCACACAGAATGAGCGCCTGTATGGGGTGTTTTTATGCCCGTACACGCTCGCCGTGTCCTGCTCACCTGCATCATTCTTCACCGCAGACCAGATTCGCCGTGGCTTCCAATAGATTTACACACGAGGACTCAAAGGGGTATTGGAACATCATTACATCTATGAAATCCGTCACGAACACAGCGTCGCTCTGCTTCACGGTGATGAAGATGTTGTACGGGGCTGCAGTCTATTGACAGCTGTCGAGTGTGGCCATAGTGGCAGATTGATAAGCTAGTGTGTTAACTGTCATTTGGCGTCGAGGAGATGGATTTTGTTTAGTAATGAGTGGCTGAACGATGTGGAATGCTGTTCCGTCTCCCTGCCACTGTCACATGCTCATTAAGAGCATCAGAGCATGTCATTAACATAAACACATACGCTCACTAAAGCGTATCATTAAATAGATTTAATTATCTAAGTTTCGGAGTCTCTGAATAACGACAACAAGTGCACAGTGCATTCAACTTCCAAACAAATGACTCTCGTCAGTACATTTCTAATTAGTGCAGAGAAGAGGAAAAAGATTGGTATTAACCTTACTCAGTCTGTGTGTGCTTGACTGTGTGTGTGCGTGTGTGTATTCATTCTCAAGTAATTATATTTCCAGGCAGTGCTGAGCAGAGAGGGGCAGGCCTGTGTGTATATTCCATTCGGCTTATCAGACGTGTCCAATCCTGAGGCAGATCAGATCGAACTGTAAAAGCTCATTAATTACGGATGGTTGCTGAGCGACAGAGAAAAGGGGGTGAGGTGAGGGGACGGATGGGTGAGGAAGGAGATGAGGTGCAGTATTGGAATGCTGAAGCAGAGAAATAATTGAAAAGAATCTCCCCCTCGTTCGTATTTGTGAAGTAAGCACTCGGCATTCACGGCTGTGGAGATCAAAGGGTAAATGTTGCCGGCCCTCTCCGTCTCCGCCGGCGGAGGCTCACGCAGCAGACACTCAAAGAACACACGGGAAAGAGTTTAAAAATTCGTCTGGTTCTGCGTTTTGCAGAGAAAACAGAATCCGTGGGGGACATCCTGAATACTTCATACATGAGCATCTTCTCTCAAAGTAATTCACCTCTTAAGAGTTTGTTAATCAGAGCAGCATCTACTTGGAAAGCCTGTTGTGATCCAAGGGATGAACTTTGACCATCAAGGATAAAAAGCTTAGAACAAACAATATATTAATTATTTAATAAAGTAAAACTGGTTCCACTTTCTACACTGTAAGTGGTTCAGTATAACTTGTAAGCAACGCTTCATTAATCATTACAAATCATTAATGTTTTACCAGTTATAAGCCTTTAATGGAGTGCCATGTTTCGGGTTACCATACTGGTGGAACTCCACTTGGCTGCTGTTTATCCACATCTCGCTTTTTTAGCTTTTTTTTAGCACTTTAGTTCATCAGAATGAATCTCCAATGGACCGTTCAGCCATTTAACTTCTGGAAAAGGGATGCAGGGCATCTGGAACCAAAATCTTATAAATATCTTATCAACTTATTAACATTTACAGCCGGAGATGTGATGGATTTTGAACTGAGAAACTCAGGCCGTCTTAATGACAGCTAACATTGTAATACGCCATCGAGTCTGCAGTTATAAATTTGAATATATCAATAATAAAGAGTTTTCAATCACAATAAGCTAAAGTCTGGAGTTATTCATGTTAGACCTCATCTATTCACACACAGCATTGTATGTAGTTCAAAACAGAAGGTATCATAACGGGCTTATACACACACAGACACAGCTGCCTGGACTCATACACACCGTTCAAATAACTTCACTAAGTCAATATACATAACAGGCAAGCGCCACTCCTCCTCCGGTTTCCTTTTTCTTTTCATTCTGCTGCTATGTTATCTACTGATTTTCCACAGACAGCTTACAGAGCAGCCACTGTATCAGCATGGCTAATCAGGGTCAGAGAACACAAGCAGTAAAACACACACACACACACACACACACACCCCTCCACACTGATCCTGTCTCAGTCGGGGGTGTATCTATATTTCATCTAAATGAAAGTTTGAAAGGCCGAACGACTCGTTCCAGTCGCTGTGAGTGTGTCTGCAGCTGGAACAGCAGAGCTTATCCAGCTGTCGCACTGAAGCTGTGATGATTCTCACATATTTGTTGTACATTATTCGTTTATGACTGAAGTTCAAACCGATCAGAGTCCTGTGAGGAACTCCTGGCAGTGATGGGCAGGTGTGGTTCAGGTGTGACTGTTAGCAGACGTTAGCTTAAATGCTGCTGCAGCATCAGTTCACTGAAAGAGGAGCTAAGAGCAGCACTGAAGATGTTTTCACTCCTCCTCCTCCGACTGACTCTCTC
The DNA here is from genome assembly GCA_029783685.1 of Heniochus monoceros. Lineage (NCBI taxonomy): Eukaryota > Metazoa > Chordata > Actinopteri > Chaetodontiformes > Chaetodontidae > Heniochus > Heniochus monoceros. The sequence continues at coordinate 25,362,803 of JAPZEA010000021.1, read as the reverse complement.
ATTCATCTGATTGGTTGAAGTGATAGATGGTTCATCCAATCACCTGCTGAGCAATCGTTTTGAAAGTGCCTGACCTTATCCAGATAGTTCAAACCATCAAGTTAACGTGAAGTTGAACTGGCGTCCTCTGACGTCCGGAGACGCCCGAGCGCTCTCGCTCTGATTCCATCAGGAAACAGAAGCTGCAGATATTTTCTGCTCCGACTCACCTGAGTTAAAGTACATCAGACTGAACGGTGGTGAAACTGATCGTCGTTGGCTTCAGATTCAACAAGCGACAGAAACAAAGAAAGTTAACTGCTCTGATTGGACAGCAGAGGGTGTGAAGTAGCGACAGGCTGTTGATTAATTAGCTCGTGGGCTAAACTTCAGGCTCTCCAGCTAACATTATTATTCTTTGATTGTCAGTCAAATGTTTTTGGCATAAATTGGTAAAATTCCTCCTGATTGAATACATTTTAATTTTCAGTCAGTCTTCATCTGATTGGTCGGCTGGGGGAACCCTGGAGGTCTGACGCTCAGGTGTTTTTGCTTCTCGAGCTTCTTGTGTAAAATCCTTCTTCTCATCACCTTCATGTGAACAAAGATTGAAACAACGACGGCTAAGACGGCTGAAAACACTCATTTGAACTTCATGTTGTGATAACAGACTGCGTTTCCCAGAGTGCCTTGCGAATCAGTGTTTTAGCCACTTTGTGTCAAAACCATAATTTCTGTAAACGTTTAATGAAAGAGAAATGAATGAAGTGAGTCGGCCTGCTGTTAGTTACTCACTATAATATTAGAACAATATATTCCTGCTAATTTCTCCTTCTGGGCAAACTCAGACTCACTCTGAATATTAATCCCTCTCATTTGTCATGTGAGGACAAGCTTAAGAAAACGCAGGAATCTTTGGTAATTAATGCATTAATTAGCTTACCTAATGATCTCATAAGTGCGAATGGTTAATGTATCTTGCAGATTATGTGGAACATTAAGCAGCTCGTGTCACCTGCTGAATGTGTTAAACATGCGAAATCCATGTTAGTCAGACACTAATTCCTACAAACTCGTGTCTTTGCATCTTCCCTTTTTTCACCCTCCTTAATTCTCCCCTAGAAAATAACAGACCAAAAATACTCTCCCAAGCGATTCGGCTGCTTATCTCTGCTCTCCTTCACGGCTTTAACTGTGTCAGCAGCGTTTCCTGAGAGATAAACCAACAGGCGAAGCAACTTTAGTTCTGATGATTGCTCAGGATTAATCTCAGAAATCTGGGCTGAAATAAAGAATCTGACAAGTCCGACTCCCATCCAGCAGACTTTACGCTCGCTGTGGTGCTCTCGTGTTCGATAAGAAGCCGACACACACACATATATACACACCATCAGGACGTTCACACCAACAAAATATGGATTTAATAGATTTAGAGTTATGTAGCTGCGACTGCTCACAATAAAACCACACTACATTAACATCAGTATATCAAACAAGTCTAGAATGCGAGCTCTAATTCATAATACCGTGTAATTAAAATGAGATTTTTCTCTCACAAAGTGTTTTATGTAGTAATTCATTGCTGCCTGGAATAATCACAGGAGCAGAGTCCTCCATCAGAGTGAAAACTCATTTCTTCCCGACGTTACGTACTCCCCTCTGAACCATCTCTGCTCACCGCTCACATCGCTCCTCGCACTTCACTCCTTTGTGGCTTTTCTACACGGTCACACAGACCCTGACCGCTGCCCTCGGTGTTTGGATGGTGGTTTTATTATGAGGCAATCAAGAGGCAGTGAGATGATTTTCAGGGCAGCAGATAAGAAAAAGCTTAATTTTCTGACTTTTCTTTAATCTTTTCTGTCTTATGTACACTGTGTAGTTTCACCTCTTCAGGACTCAAACAGCTGAGATACGGCTGAGTTCAACCAAAGTGATTTCTCCTCAATTTAAAGTCGAGTTTGCAGCCACGCTAGGCTGTACTGAAGCACACTAATGCTACGAGCTAAATGCTAGCGACAGCATCGATGAAGTCAGTAGGATTCGTGCTCTGGGAACCAAATTTCATGGCAATCATCCAATAAAACAGAAGCGTCAACCTGCTGGTGGCGATCCTAAAACTGTCGAGGTATTTCAGACCAGCACTGCCAAACATGAACAAACATGACTGTGTTTGATCCTGGGATTGATCTCGAGACCCCTCGGGTTAGTTTTTGTGACCACTTTGCGGTGTCTCGACATCCAGGTTCGGAAACTCCGGTGTTCTAAGTTATAAGGACGCGTCTCCGGCCTTAAATCGTTCTCACAGCATCGACTGTTCTCACTGCGTCGTGTCCTTGTCAAAGTTATTTACCTGCAAAAATAAAACGGGAATTAGATTCTGCAGAAACACACAGTGCAGCGTGATGGAGGATCAGAGTGCAGACGAGCTGCAGAGGTCGTTAAACGCTGGCGCCGGGCTGAAATCCTGCTGTTTGCTGTGAGCTGTTGTTCTGAATGCGGTGCAGCTTTTCTCAGGCTGCTAATTGATGATGCCACTCACAACATAATGCACACCGGTCACAGTTATTCGCTCTGCTGCAGTGTTTGCATTGCCCATGAGGCTGCGTTTCCTGGCAGATGTAAACTGTAGCTCAGGCAGCAATTACGGCAGCCAGAATTAAAACCCTACCGAACAGATGAGACAAATAAAATGTTCTTTTGTCTGGTCTGATTCTTGTCTCTGAGACGGTTAAGATATTATTGTTTTGTGTTTACCTGCGTGCCGGAGATGCTTATTAAGATATTGTTTTGCTTTTCCGACACGTAAAGCCTCATTAGCCGAGCGCTTCCTGGCACGGTGCGGCATTCCCACAGATTTAATTTGATTTCCTGTGACTTTGAAAGAGATTGAATGTAAAGTATTTTAATGAAAAGGTTATATTGAATTATTCACACTTCACTTCCTATCAAAGTGAACGATAATAAAGTAAACCGCCTCAGCAGAAAACTATTATCTGTCTGCGCACCTTCATCCTCAAAGAGGCTCCACGATGAAGCCGAGGGGTCACTAAATAATCGAAAGCATGCTGCTTCTTTTGAAACGCTGATACTTTTACCTCATCAGGCCACAAAAAGTCCTTCAAATGAAACAACCCAGAGGGATGACTCAGTCTTTGGCTGAACTGTTCGTATGAAGGCTGTAAGTCGAGGCCAGCAGCCGCTGCTTCATGTATGTCAGTTTTATTTAAAGTGCAGAGTCGCCGTGCAGCGTGGTCCATATGAAGGGCAAAGTTAACAGCAGATATCCTGACCTTTAACCTCTACTCTGGGCCAAACTGCAAAAAGAAAAATGATCCTGCATTTCCCATAATGCCTCCTCAGGAATCTTCTCGTTACACCCCTCTCGTCTGCTAAACTCCTGTTCATTTCGACTCCACAACTTTTAAAATGTTGGTTCATTTGGTAAAATATCGATGACTCCAACAGTTCTTCTTCCCACCTCTCACCTCTCAGTTCCCAGCTCTCAGTTCCCACTTAGCAGCTCTCAGTTTCAGCCTCTCACTCTCACCTCTCAGCTCCCACCTCCTTGCTCATAACTCCCAGCTCTCAAGCCCTGCCCACTCCCCTGATTGGGTGTCCTGTGATCCTTGATACTTGTTCCTTGACCTGTTTGCCGTAGAGAGTTGACCTGGCCTGGTGGCTTTGATGCGTCATGGATTTGGCTTTGGGGATGGACGGAATGTGTATTAGCCGTGAGGGATCCTGCTGACAATGGGCAGTCAAGAATGAGCTGAATGTTTATTGCAATACTAATAAAGCGGCCTGTGAGCCTGTGAACTTGTCTGTGTCTGTCTGTCACAGTTATTGCATTACATTACCATTACCTAAAGATAGGTAGACCTAACGGTGCAGGGAGCAAAAGCAAATAAGCATAATAATAACAAAAATCACATTACAAATGTCAGATTTAGTCATTACTTATGGGAGCTGGAAGGTGGTAGCTGGAGTAGCAAGGTGGAAGGTGAGGGGAGGGATCTGGGAGGTCAGGCAGACACGTGAGAGCACCCAGCTCCCACAAAGTGATTATACTCCTGCCCGATCTCAACCTGAAACTCTTGGATCTCCTTTGGACACTGGTTTACTGTTCACTACGTATTAGGGCAGGGTGACTAGCACACGTTGTCAGCATTTTTTTTTTTTTTATCAGTGAATATTGGTCCATCACAGGCGCAGAGAACTGTCAGCCTCTGGGTCATATACAACAACTCAGAAATACAAAACACAAAAATTCTGACTGAGTGGCTACAATTTTAATGTAGTTTTTGCTGAAGTAAAATAAATCCATCGTGTCTAAATTAGTTGGTTGGGACAATATTGCAGTGATGAAAAGGGCCAAGCTTGAGCATCATTACAGCTCTAAAATGTGCTAAATTGGAAGAGTTGTAAGGATGAATGTGCTTGGATAAAGTTAACACTCCTTGGTGGAGTTTCAATGCTCAATAAGCAGCTCTATTTCTGTAGTTGTTAATGCTTTTTTGTACTTATGAATTGCCTCGAACCAAACAGTCTAGCTTTTCATGCATCATCCAATGAGAGTTCCTGGTGTCTGATGGGCTGAAACGAGGCCATGTCACACTCGTGCTGAAAGTCATCAGTTTTTTTTTCTATACGTCCTTAATCAATGGCACTTCAAAAATTGCACATTATTGCTGTTTGGCAGGTACAAGTGGACAAGCTGCTGATGCACTCAAAGCAAGAACGCAGCACACATGACACTGCTTGAAAATCTGACTTTTGAGAAGCGATTCCATTTTCTGCAGGTGAAAAGGCTGCAGATTATATTCCTCTTTGACCTTTTCACTGGACAATCAGACTTTCTGAATGCCCCATGTGACAGATGAAGCAGTATCTCGAGAGACTGGACTGTCTCAGGATGACAAACGGAAAACTGTTCTGACAGAAGCGACGTGGAGTTTTGGAAAATGGTTTCAATTGAGAGGGATTCCAATGAAGAACAGGTTGCGCTGAAACTACTGTCAACGTTTCAGTCAATTAGGTTTTGGTCCTGCCATCTCATGATCCATGAATCATGGATTATAAAATGCCTTTATAAGACAGCGATATTTACAGTACACTCAGTCTTGCACTAGAATATGAACAGTGTTGACCAGCCATTTGTCCTGCTGTCCAATCTGAATTTTGATTACATCTAATCACATTTTACCTCCTACCATAATCATGTAATTATTTAATTATCCAGACATCTTAAAGCTATGTAGATTATGGTGTTTGACTGACACTCTGACTCTCTCAGTGGCTCTGATCTGATTCTGATGAGGCTGTTTGATCTAACAGTGTGTTGCGTTCAGAAGTAGTCTGCAGTGAATTTTTTTTAGCAGGAACTCAGAAGTACTTGATTCGCAATTTTTTCTAATTTTTGATTGGCAGAAATCATCAGAAATAACACCTGTGCACAGTGGAGCCAAATATGCCATGGCTCTTGTCCAATCTAGTTACATGATCTGACCTAACTTTGTATGATCATTATAGCTATATTAAGCCCTTTTTAATACCATACTTGCTTTTCAGCAACATGTTTTCTTACATTCAACAGTAATGCCATGCTTGACTTTCTCCTCCTGAGTTTTACATTTCGAACTTCCAGAGTACTGCGTGAGCTGCCACATTTACCATTTGACTGTTTGAATTTTCAATTTCATATTTTTAGGCTAAAAAGAGTGTGCAGTCAATTTAGCTGCTCTGTTAGGCTGTACTAAGGCACACAGGTGGTTTGAGCTAAATGCTAACATCAGCATGCTAACATGCTCACAATGCCCAACCCCAACCAATCATCACTCCTCATGCCTAACTAATCCAACCAACAAAGGACTAGCCAATCAGAGGAAGAGTAGGGCAGATCAAGCCATCACCATCCTTGGTTGCTGCAAACCACAGAATGATGTGCATGGGAAGTGAGTATATGTAATACAGACTGAAAATTAAGTAGGTATATGACATATACCTGCGTATACCCTGCACTACCCCAATCAAAGCTAACATCGATAATCAATCTCCAACCACTTTAAAAGCGTCGTGCAATAAGTTGTAAAAGTTTATTGTTTGCTGTCATGCACATATCTGAATGTTTTGCAGAATCAGATATCATCAGCATATAGCCAGCATGTATATCAGTCACCATGAGAAGGACAGAAAATAAGAAAAAGACATGATAACAGATAACTTTACGCATGAAATTAGTTGAAACATAAAATGTATATTGTAGATTCTAAATTCATGTCACAAGCCTTTTATATTGATATGGGTAAGATGTTTATTTAGTGTCATAAAACACAGTGGTCCTTGATTTTGACAGATTGCCCCACTTTAAGTGGATGAAATTGCCTCTTTGGTCATAAAACAGTGTCAGGGTTGAGGTCAAGTCCATTCTGACCTAATTCACACAAGCAATCAGTTGAAATCCATGAATTTTCCCATATTTCCATTACTTCCAGTGAGGACTTTTCCGCATGAGCTCATTCGCTGGAGCGTTTAGCCGTTTGGATGCTTGAAATGTACAGTAATTGACTTTGGTCCTCGTCAGATCTGCAGCTGAGGCGTTCAGGAATTCTCTCAGCACAGCAGGAACAGCAGATGTGTTGCACAAATCCACTGTGGCCCGAAGTATCTGATTAGCCGAATATCACATGCACACTTGAATTGTTCACGGCCAGGAAGGATGATGGTGGGGGGGCAGATGTGTATTTATGTGTGCGTGTCACAGAAATGCAGCTTTATGGCACTTTAATATGCTGCTATGTGTGGATCTCTCCCACATGACCCACATACAGCGCTCTGTAGGGGCCTCAGGGCAGAAATGTCTGACACGCGCCACCAGCAGCAATATGTGCATCAGCCAGCCACAGTCTCCTTTGGGTCCTTATTTGCAGAAAAATGTCCTTACATGGCCTCCGTAGACAATTCTGGTGTAATACAGTGATGTCAGACCAGACTTTTTGATATTTGGGCTGAGAGTGAAAGATGCATCAGTGCAGTTTTGATAATTTAAGGAAAAACAAAAATTTAAATGAGCTTAAAAGTTGACCTTACCTTTAAAACAGCAGCTGACTGTTCAGTTCATTGTTCTGGAGCTTTCCATCATATCACATGATCTTCATCAGCAGATGGAGTTTGTCTAGCTGTCCTGTCCTTCCCCCTGTGCACTTTAAGGATTTCTCATCCATATTGGCTTAAATGTTGATCTTAAAACGCTCCAACCTTTGATCATGTTATATGATCAAAAGCTCCAGAGCTGCTACTAAATGGATCTAAATGGTGAGATTATTCTGTCAAAAAGGTTTCATGTTTGCATGAAATCTAACCTGACGCACCAGATGGTTTGTTACATGGAACCATCTGGGAAGAGGCCGGTGATTGGATGAACCGTCTACGGGCTCGCTTCAACCAATCATATCAATGAACGATATTATGTAAGACTCTTGCTGAATAAAAGCCTTCAGTGCCTCTCCAGTTCTGATTGAACTGATAGCAGCAACAAACAAACAGGAGCTTCTCTCAGCGTCGTCACGCTAAACCACGACCACCTGTAGCTGCCGGTAGTTCCTCGTAGGATGCTGATTGGTCTGAGCGACTGTGGTTCGCCAGGTAATAGTCTGACCCGACAGACGCAGGGCAGCGGGAACAAAAATGACCATCAGCTGAGACAGTTGACCCTTTTATCCTGCGTAGTTTAGCATTTTTTTTATCATACACACCACCTTGGATGCCATTGTTTGTTTACGTTCTTCTTCCTGGAAATCAATCCACCTCTTTATTGATGACATCACACAGGTTGTGAAAGGAGGAAAGCTGTGATTGGTCAGGAACCAACGTGTAGTTGTCTTTTCACCCAAAGCCAAGGCAAAAACTTAAGTCTCTGTAACGGCCTGATCTGACACAGTGACCATCCCAGAAGACAAAAACATCCTGCAGTCTGAACACCAGACACTTCATCTTGTTTCTGGCAGCAGTGAAATGTGAGCCATGACACAACGATGATGATGTTCACGGACTCTGTTTGGATGCAAGGTTGAACGTTGACTCTGATGACTCCTCTCACAGGACGGCCTCGTTCTCCTCATTATTCCACCTCAGTCTTTACTCTCTCAGCTGACTTCCTCATCAGCCAGATAATGCACAAACCCCCACACACAGCAGTCTCACACACACACACACACACACACACACACACACACACAGATACAGTAGACAGAAAGGGAGACAGAGACAGACAGTTAGCCTGAGGTTTGCGTTTTGTTTTGCTCAGTTTAGTGGCTTCAATGTGGCCTCTGGTGTATTCACACACGCACACAGAATCCATGATTTCCACTCAGCACTCACCATATGGCTGTTTGCTCTCGTATTAAACTCGCCATGCAGAGCACTCCTGTCCTCATGCAAATGACCACATGCTGCTAATTATAACTGCCATCACTTCTATTCGTCCTTTCATGATAGTCTACTTTTAGTTTAAAGAAATTTGGCGGATGATCAGTGAAATCCTTACAAAAACAATTTTTTTTTAGCATTGTATGTCTTTATTATAGCCGGCAGTGTAAAGATGACAGGAAATGAGAGACGAGGGAGAGATGATAACATGCAACAGAGGTCCTCAGCAGTTCATGGTCGGTGCCTCAACCCCAAGGCAACCAGGGCGCCCCGAATCCAGACGGATCCAAGCAGATTTTACCGCAGATTTTAACATGAAGAGTCTACAGCCGTGCTAGCAAATCTGTGAGGCTACAGTTAGGCACAGCAGTACCATGAGCTGAATGCTAATGTCAGTATGCTAACAAGCTTACAATGACAAATAACAATCCTAATGTGCTGATGCTCAGCAGGATACTGTTAGCAATGTTCAACATCATATTTCATATGTTAGCATACTTGCTAATTAGCGCTAAAGACAAAGTAGGTAGATGGGAATAGATTTGCAGGTCCTTGTTTATAAACCAAAGTGTTGCACATTTAAATTAAATATCAGGGGATCACCAAAGTAGTTTCAGGTTATTCTGATGGGGGACACGAATGTCTGAACCACATGTCATGACCATCCACTCAGTTGTTGAGACATTTAGTACCACAGATGTCAACCTCATGGCGCTAGATGGAAAGTCAGAGGATCACCAAAATCTTTAGTATTCATTGTCTGGGTGCCTAGAATATCTGGTCATTTCAC
>JAPZEA010000021.1:25318116-25331544 GCA_029783685.1 Heniochus monoceros | reverse complement strand
AGAAAAGAATTAAACCAAATACGGTCAAACTCAAACTGGGCCCACGCCGACACTCACTCTCAGTAGCAGACACATATGCAATGGTGATGCCTCCGATCTCAGAGTCGCTAAAGCGAAGCAAGAACGTCCCGTTGGGCCTGTCTTTGAGAATCAGGTGTAGATGCTGCTTCCCGATGAAACCAAATATCAGCCTAGTGGAGCAAAACACAGCAAACACTTGTCGTTATTGACAGACTGGAGCAGGCTATGATGTTTACTACTGAAACAGCAGGCGGGGTCTCCTCACCCTTCGCTCCAGTAGGTCTTCAGGTGCTTCTTGGTCAGCTCCATCACTCCCTCAAACCACTGCCAGAAAGTGAACGGTCGACCCGGGAGAACCTCCTGTGAGAATGAAAGGCAGCGTGAGTTTTGGCCGTAGTTCAGCCTGTGTGTGTCAGAGCGAGAGCACATTATTAACCACCTTATTAAACTGGGCCCAGGACACCATCACGTTGCTGAAGTCGTCTGCAAAGTCAGGCTTGTCGAATATCTTCTGGGCCAGGAAGTGCTGGTTGTAATTGTCCAGATTGTGTTGTGTCTGGACCTCAGCGGTGAATTTACTGTTGAGAGTGCTGTACATCATCCTCCAGGGCACGCGCTCCGGCACCACGAACGGCACTCTGTCCTGATGACAACGACAAAGAGGCTGATGTGGCGAGGCTGACGTGCACTTACGATGAGAGAGTAAGAAAATAAAAAAGAAAGTGCAAACACAATAGCATCACAAATGTTTATTGTAAACATTCGTTTTGTTTCGGCGGTTGGGCATTTCAAAAAATCCATTTATTTCTTACAGACCACATCAGACGATTTCCAGTCAACACTTGGACTCGGTTTGAAAGATGAAGCAAAGAGAGCAACAAACAGGAAACCCGTCCACAGAGCTTGTGTGCACATTACTGTAAGACCGTGGCTCACCTCCAACTCTATGTAGCAAACCGGTAAAGCTGCATATAATATTCTGTCTGATGAAAGAAAGCAGGAGACGTTTGAGAGTACTGACGTTTGAGCATTTTGTGTGTTACATAATTGCTGAATAGCTTTTGTGCAAACTCATATGTCCAGCAGGGGATGATATCTCATATTGGCGGTAGGGACGTAAATGTGTCATCTTGCACACAGTGCACATTTGCACAGTGATTATCCTCCTGTAATACTGCCTTTATGGAAAAATCGATAGACCTTTTTCACAGTAGATATTAGGACTTGTCATAGCAGGGAAAGTGTAATTGATAAGTGTAAAAAGGACTGCATCACATTTAGGTGAGTCAGTTCCAGGGCTCTGGCATTGTGCCTGCTGGCTCGCTGTCATGGTGCAGATTGCTCTCCGCCTCCCTCGCTTGCATGTTTTGGCACTTTTCTATCCAATTTTTAGAGCTTTATTTTCAAAACTCAGATATTTTTCAACAGCCGATGCAACCATAATATGTGGGATCTGAGGTGAGAAGAGCCACATTAGTGAAGACATATAGGTATGCTAACACTCCTGGCATGTAGGCTACTTTTATTGAACTGGAAAAGTCCACAACCCCCTAGTCACACTCTGTGGTTAAGGGAAGTGATGAAGAACGCCAAAAATGCCAGAAAAAGCGAGATAAGCTCAGATATGTGCTTTGTGGCTCTCCTGAAAATGTTAATATGGCCGACCTTCCTGAATTATGCTAACACTATTCTCTAAACTGTGAAATAGACACTGCAGTCTTTCTACTCACATTCCTGAAGCCCATCAGTCCACAGGTGCTGTTCTTAAAACATCACATGCAGTTCTGTCATTCTGTCTTTCAGACCCACCACCGCATCCCCATCACCAGCATAACCAGCATGACGTCCAGGGAGATCCAACTGGGAGTTTACATCAACGGCCAATTGGCTTTACCCCACCAGCAGCATCAAAATCTTTCTCTGCTGCTGACCTCCAAGAATATTGTTATACACTTCATATTTCCTTATTGAAATAAATCTGTTAATCTTTGAAGCAACTGTCTCCGCTTTCTTTTGCTGTCGCACTGTTTCTCTGTGTATTTAAAAGGTTTTCTTCAATAAATTAAAAATAGTCTGGTCCACACTATGAATTACTTTCTTTATCAAGCTCCTCTCCTGTGGAACCCTCTTCCAGTCTTGGTTCAGGGTGGCAGACGCCCTCTCTATGGTTAAGCATCAAACTTTTTGATAAAACTCAGCTCAGGCTTGCCCTGGACCAGCCCCTAGTAAGGGTGCACTCACACCAGGGCCAGTTGTTCCGTACCGTGCTGAAGCACGAATGCCCCCCCTGCCCTGTCCCCCACTGCTAAGGGCCCCGGGACTTCCTGTGATACACTGAGCTCCTCTCTCCTCCTCTCCCTCCCTTCATAACACATTGCTACACTAGCTTGGCTTCTTTCCCGGAGATCTTATGCTTTCTTGTCTCACAGGTTTGTGTGGATCATGGCTGCACCTGGATTCTGGATCACTGCTGTGCACACTGCCGTGGCCCTGATGATCCCTACTGCTACTGTTATCACTATTAATTATATTCCTACTACTATCACAGTTATTTTTTTTTATTATTATTATTATATACATATGCTCTTGTATTAGTATATGAGAGTATATGTATATAATAATAATAATAATGTAATAATAATAATAATTAATATATACATATACTATCATACATATACCATATACATGTATGAATACCATATCTTCTATTATTATTATCTATATATAATTTTATTATTAGTCATATTTCTATTATTATAATAGCTGTTATTGTTATTACTGGCATTGCTGTGCATCCCTCTCTCCACCCATCATGTCGAGGCAGATGGTCGCCCACCCAGATCCTGGTTCTGTTTGAGGTTTCCGCCTGTTAAAAGGTAGTTTTTCCTCACCGCCGTTGCCAAGTGCTCGCTCATGGGGGATACTGTCGGGTCTCTGTACATTAAAGTGCGTGGTCTTTACCTCCTCTGCATGAAAAGTATCATGAGTTTTGTTGTGGTTTGGCGCAATACGAATAAAATTGAAATTGAACTGAATAAATATGTGCAAGTTAATACTATAATTATCTGCTGCATAGCCGGCACATCCTGCTGCATATCAGGGGAATTTCTGGGTTTAGTTTTATCTACCTCAGTTCGGCAGATCTGAAGGTGGCTGAAGGTGCTTGTTTGTGGATGGCCACACAACCCACACACATTGGGTAGATTCCACTTAATAACTGACGCCAGCTTCTGTGCCTCCTGTGGGTTTGGCAGCAGTTTATTATGGTCAGTCAGTCCTTTGTGTCTGCAGTGGTGTGATCGGTGTATAACTGAAGTGATGAGGTCAGAGCCTATAGATGCTAAATGTCAACTCTGTTCATAATCACATATAGAATATACACAAGGCAATACCATTCTAGTATGTCAGGTGGCTTAATGAACCTGTTACTATTATATGTTTTATATAGCAGGGATGAGCCCAGATCAGAATACTTTACTCAGGAAGGCACAAATAATGTGATGGAAACAGATATTTCTGTTTCCGCCAAGTGACTCGAATCAAACACAGCCAAGATGCAGCTGAGTGACGGGTCTGGCTTGATGTTAAATGCTGAAATGCTCACAGTGGACACTCCAGCGGCGATTTGTGTGATGTGAGGCCTTTCTGCTGCTTCTGATAACTTGACAGCAGAGCTTGGTGGCATAAGGTTGTCTCGCTAGTGTTGTTGGATTGACTTGTAATGCAGTTGTAGGCCCCATTATATAATTCTAGCACCCTTTTCATCTGCATGTTTCCCCAGCGAACTGCAGTAACGTTTACACATCAAGAACCGTGAACGCACCACTGGAATTTAAGGTTATTCCCTTCAACTGACGGATATTTTATTTTCAACGGAAATAGTTTCTATTTCCAATGCAAATCAGAATATTTCAGGTAGTTTCAGATGAGTTCAGTCAGTCAACTCAAGTCCGCCACTGCACTCATATGACATACCCCTCTCTATCCAACGTACGCCTACCGCCATACGCAAACATGATGCCGCTAATACCGCATTTCATAAGCCCCACCTCCACCATCGCATCCTCCTGTGTGTTTTCCTAGCCTACATTCCTCTATAGCAGGAAGTTACTATCATCAACTTGCTGTGCTGAGCTTTCCTTGTGGGAAGCGATGAAGTTGGAGCCTCGGTGCCAAACACTAATGCCGTGCAGTCTACAGTCACGTAATAATCTAGAGTTAGTGTGCTCACAACAGCACGGACAGACAAACGGCATCATTAGTGCAACAACTGGTATTTCCCAAAATGTTTAACTATTACTTTGGGGAGCCTATCTGAAAAGATGCCATATTTATACAGCGCGTTCTGTCTCTGTCCTTGAACAGCAAGTCAAAAGTGAAATAATCACAAATGATACTTCCTGGTTTGGTAAGAGGACACAACAGCTCCCCTGAAAGCTTCAGATCTCCTCTAAGCTCAATGACGATGCTTTGCAGCTTGACACACAAAACATACAATACTTTTTCTTTTTTTATTTCGACACATTTCATGAGCACGTGAACTGCGGAAAAGGAGACATGGTGATGTGTTTGTGCCCGTGTGTGAGGTGGACTATTACTGCAACTGAGGTCTGTGACAACAAAGCACAACAGAAAAGATGAAAGAGATAAAAAAGGGTTTGAGTGAAATTAAACTGACTAAAATTACAAACCCTCAAATTCTGGTCCTGGTTTGTTCTTTTCGTGAGTTGCATAGTTCTATGCACCCGTCCTACAAACTATCCATTAAACAATATGATAAAAAGACAAAAGAGGAACTTATGATGTTCAAAAACACCAGGCTAATATATATAATGCCAAATGCAGTGGAGAACAGCCCAGTACATCTGATACAGGAGGTGACCTCGGAGTGATAAGTGAAAGGAAAGCTTTCTACCCTCCTCTTATGTATTCAAGCCAATAGAGTACTCAAAAAAAAAAAAAATTCAAATCCTAATTAACAGCTGGAAACGGGTAAAGCTCAATGTAACATCAGCGAAGGTCAATAAAACTAACATGGAGCATACTGTTGGCCTTAAGTATACCAATAAATACATTTCAAACTAAGTATAAAGGAAAATAATCTTTCACAGGCTACACTAAAACCAAATGCGTGCAAAAACCATGCCATTAAACATCAGTTAATTAACAGTTCTTAAAGCACGTTCCTAAAAACAACAACATTAAAATCATTTGGCCAGGAAAACTGTAAACAAAGAAACATCATCTGTGTCTTGTTTCAAAAAAAGAGAATCTCTAGTTGAACACTGTATTCCTCTCAAACCTAAAGCTCAGAAGATGTTCGATAAATAAATAAAATCAGAATAAATGTTCTGCGCTGTAGTTTCACATTGACGCCACTATCAAAAAACTGTTCCTGTATCTGACAATTCACGTAAAGCTCGGCGTTCGGCTTCGACAGGTTTTCGTTAAAGACTATCTACACTGATCTCTGAGGCAGCGAAGCCGGTGACACGGCTGGAAGGCACAATCGATGGAAAGTAGGTCCACTGGATCTGGCTTTGCTCCTGAATGTCAGAAACACGACCGTTGGTATAAAACCGAGATGGACCCTTAGTGTTAGTGGTAGGGCCAACTCTCCACCCCTCCTCTGGTAACTACAGTGCTGGCTGACGACCCAACACACTGATATCTGTCCGGCTATCATGAGGAAAGGATGGAGCGGTGGTGGTGGTGGGAGGATGTGCAAGAGTTTGTGATTCTGTCTTTGAAGACAAAGATGTTCAACAACCTTCCTCTCACTCACTCACACACACACACACACACACACACACACACGCGCGCACACACGCGCGCACACACACACACACACACACACACACACACACACACACGCACGCACGCACGCACGCACGCACGCACGCACACACACACGCGCGAGTTCTCTAACATTAACTAGCTACCTTCAATGAATCATGTCAGCATATCCTTTGTAATGCCCTGGGAACCAGCTACAACTTAGCTGGATAGCTTCAGCATGAATTCATCAGTTGTATCAATAGTAATGATACAGCAGTAAAGATTTCATTTATTCGCTGCTATGTCTGGATGAAAAACCTCTTTTTACTGTTTTTTAATAGCGTATTTTGACATTTTTAATACATAAAATGATTGTACATGTTGTTTTTCATGTGTGCGGTGCGTCTTTGGCCCACATTCAGTCAATTTACTGACATTTGACAAAGAAGCAGACTTGCGAATGTTTACGTCTAAAAAAAACGTGGGTCTGGAGCCGCTGTGTGTAGAACTGCAGGGCCTCTCTGGCTCTGCAGGGCCGTGTTTCTCAAACCACGGGCATTAATGTGCCGCCATGAGAGCCTCCGCTCTTCGGGGAAGGCTTTCCACAAGATTGTGTAACCTGGCTGCAGGGATTTGCTCCCATTCAGCCACAGGAGCATTAGTGAGGCCGCTGATGTTGGGCGATAAGGCCTGGAGCTCAGTCGGTGCTCCAGTTCATCCCGAAGGTGTTGGATGTGGTTTCCTCATGGACCTCACTGAGCGCACGGGGGCATTGTCACACTGAAATAGGAAAAGACTTTCCCCAAACTGTTGCCACAAAGTTTGTAGAATTGTCTAAAACACTGTATTAAGATTTTCCCTCAGTTGGAACTAAGATTGGAAAAACAACCACAGACAGAGTATACACATCATTTTGGCCATATAATGTGGGAAAAAAGTGAAGGAGAGAAAGAGATAGAGGATAAAGCACAATCACATCCAATCACATTGTCTCACAACTTATACAGCACATTACAAATATACAAAATATCTTATAGACTACATATGGAACATGATATTAGCTGTTTATACTCTGAGCCACACTGTTCCATGGCAAAATACAACAAGACACACAAAAATTGACAAGTTCAGGCCGCAGATAAACTGTATGTGCCAAAGAACATGAGTGCCCTGCACTCGTTTTCTTTCACTCAGGGCGTGGTTCGACAGACAGGAAACAGTCCCCTCTGCTTTTAGCTGGGGCCCTGCACAGGGTGTGTGTGTGTGTGTGTGTGTGTGTGTGTGTGTGTGTGTGTGTGCGTGCATGTGTGCGTGTGTGTCAGGGTGTGGTGTGCCCACTCAAACACGTCAATAAGTAAAGAAATACTTTTCCCCACTCTTTTGTCAGAACAAAGCCAAGCCATCGGCCCGTCTCGTGTTTCCGAGCTTGAGTCACATCTGCAATTGTGTCTTAAAACTCTGAGATTTTTGTTCATTCACAAACATATTTACAGTCGTAACAGCAACGTCGCAGCAGTAACAGTAGAGCACAGGATGATGCTGAGTAGATCTTCCAGGTAGACTTCCGAAACAATGCTTTAATCTTACTTATATTTTCTTCTGAAATCTTCTTTAACAGATGCCAATAAGAACCACTGTGTGCCATCATGAAGATGAAATGATATTTTACTCTATTCTATTCTACTCTGTTTGTGTGTGTGTGTGAGTGTGTGTGCATCAGAGAGAAACGTCTAAAAGAAATAGATTCATAAAGGTCATGACTGAAATGTCCTTTTACTTTAGAAAATTACCCAGTAACGCTCCACTGCAGGACCGGCCTTTAATATCAATATGTCCATTTCATCTGAAGCCGAGCGTTTCCTTCTCACCATCAGCGCTGAGGGAGAGCGCCTCAACTCTGAGGACACGCGAGCGAGGCAACAAATTACTGCCTCACCTGCCTCTTTCTTTCCACCTGCTTGTTTCTGCTTTTGTCTGACTTTTTCTTATCTGTCTGTTCGTGCGTTTGCTCCGTCTTAGTTTTAGTTGCTATGTTTCTTAACAAGTCAAAAGGAGGTCAGGAGCCTGGAAAAGCAAAACTTGAAGCATACATCTCATCGCTCGTCAGCGAGAGCATCGGTGGCTCTGCTGTGTTTGGAGATGGACTCTTCGAGGGCTGTAGGCACGGAGGCACTCTTGGCACTCCTGACTTCATTTCTTTTGATTAACAAACTCTTGTTTCTCTGGTTCCATTTATCAGCTTCTCCCTCTTTCATCCATCTCTTCTACCCCTATTATCCATAGTGAAGCTAATAGATTAAGAGGACACAGGGAAGGAGGACAGAGAAGCCCGGATAACAGCAGAGGGGGAAAGAGGGAGTCAATCTTCTGTGTTTGCTGCTGTGTGGTTCTGGCTGTGGTCCAGCAGGGCCTGAGGACCCAATGTTGCAGCTCTGATGAAGAGAGCTCTGCAGCCCCACTCTTCTCCCTCTGCTTCCCCAGTTTCCAACACTCCTCTCCTCCAATGGGTCCTCCGGTCCCCACAGTTTCCCCCCTGCCTTCCCCTCTCATTCGCCTATACTTGTTAGCTGCCTCCACACCCCTCGCTCCCTCCCTGCCCGCACCCTGCCAATGTGATCCATGTGTTGTGCTCCGGCAGAGACTTGCTGAGGCAGCAGAAAGAGGGAATATTTACAGATCAGTCAGATGGGGTTGAGCTCTGCTCCTGCTGCACCCTCACGGTTCCTCGTCAATCACCGCTACAACAGCTGCAACGCACAGGCAGGGACACCGCTTCACACACATGCAGCCAATTTGTGTGGAAGCACATACAAACATGCATGTCCATGTAGTATGTACATACTTTACAAACTGCAAACACACAGTTTAACATGTACACAGGGGCAGGCAACACTGCAGAAACACTGCACAGTCATGCAAGTTAGAGTTTAACTGCTGCTGTTATTCCAGCTCTGATGCAACTAATATTCAGCCAACAAACTCACAGGCGATTAGAGTTTCTGGTTGGATTTGATTTATGTAAGGATCTGCAAATATCGGCAGTCCAAGGGATAAGACGCTAAAGTAAGAACGCTTATTTTCAACGTAGTACCAAGATGTTAAAAGACAGACATCAGATTGGACAACAATACGCTTTTCATTACCTTTTTTTGACGGATAGAAAAATGTTTTCTACAAATCGGCTTTTTCATAAAAACACATGCAAAACTTATGAATGAGTCAGTGTTTTCTCTTTGTCTCACGCAAGCATCCAAAAAAATAAGTTAAGAAAACACAGCCTGCACTCAGTAAAGTCATCCAGATCATCAAGCATTTGAATGAATAAACAAGACTAAGAATCTGACCAACCGTCAATACTTGATTAGATAATAGGGACGCATTTCAGTCGGCACTGAACATGTACTGAGCTTCAATAGCCAGACCGGTCCATGCTCTGAAAGTCAGACTAAAGGGCTGAACTTGCTGTCTGAAGCAGAGCAACAACACAACTTGTCTCCGTGTTTTGCCTCTTGGGCTGACAAAGTCTGGAAGCTAACTGTCTTTTTATCTTCACTCAGGAACAAACAGAGGAGCAGGTTTGACTCTGGGTTCTGTTCACACCAGGGATCTAATCAGAACAGCACATACCATAAGTGCTGAATGAAGACGCGAGTCTAAAAACTATGTTCAATTCAACTCAATTTTGCTTTCATCAGCTCGGTTCAAAGACCGAATTTATCTCCGCGCTCCTCCAGCCGAAGTCGGCTCCGAGCTTCCTCTAACATCCACTGTACGCCGACGGCAGACTAAACCTACTGTTGCTCCTTCCCCCTCTTTCTTCCTCTTCTCCTGTTTTTCTTACAGCCATTCCTCAACTTGTGGATATGCAAAGGATGAATCACCGCGTCCGGTGGGAGTCTAAGCAAAACTACACAGGCGCTGCAGAAACACACACTCACACAGTAACACAATGCAGTGCTCTGAGCAAACAGATGATGCTGCCAAAGAGAGGTGTTGCTCCTGCTAACTCTGTCAGCCCAACAAGGTCAACATTCAAAACACAGGCAATGTGTGTGTGTGTGTGTGTGTGTGTGTGTGTGAATGTGTGTATGCAGAAGTGTGTGGGACTGTCTGTGTGGGGTGTGTAAACAGCACGGGAGACCTTGACGTCCACTTTCTGAGCTCTCGTACCCAGCTGGGGCGGATCTCCTGCGCCCCGATCACCCCGTTGCTGCGCCGATGTCCTGCCAACACCCCGTCAATCAGGCTGACCCAGCCCACCCTCCGGCCCTCACACACACACACAAACACACACCGCAGCGCCTCCTCCCTCCCACGTACCCTCCTCCCTCACCTGCCAGTAAGGTCAACAGGAGCCATGATGTCAGCAACCTGGCTGGCGTCATGGCAACAGTTTGCCCAGCGATGGTGTAACTCAAGGACAAACAGTCACATTACATCAACGTAGCCGCCGTGACCTATTCAAAACTTTCCTCCATGCATGTATTGCATTTAAGGTTATCGGCTCTCGCGTATCTGATGTGACACTCACACTTGCAGGTTTAATGTCACGCTTTCGCGCCTTTAAATAATGCTTAACGTGGATTGGAAATGACAAGAGTTATTAGTCATTTTAATGGTTATCCTCCAAACAACCTGTGTAAATTACGTGTGGCACATCAACAGCGCAGCCAGTAACACGCAGGTCGACCGGGTCGTTCCACCATCCCCCACACGGGGCCTGTGGTGGCTGTGAGTAACCACTACCTCACAGGTCGATGCACTCCCACCTGTTGCACAGCTAACTTTAAATCTGTCGAGGGAAAATGATAATACGGACTGAGCATCCTGTTTGATCTACAATTTAGAGGTTAAAACACAGTTCTTTTTCCATATTTTACACAAAAAATTCTGATTTCAAGGCCACAAGAAAGCAAAGACCAGACAACAACTGTACAACCGCTATTGACAGAGACTCAGGCATAACATGCATGTGCCCTACTTTTTTTAGCCAACACTTATCAACCTACCGACTCTTTTTGAACCAGCGCACCCCGAGCAACCTTCCACAGCTCCACAGTGTTTATTTTCAAAAAAGGCCATGAGCTGTAATTTCTTCCACGCCCTTCACAAGGACTTAATATCAACACATCTGTGAATGTGCAGTATAACAGGCATCTTGGTATCAAACATGTAGCCTAAAACTACATTGACCTGGCGCTCCTCTATTTTTAAGAGCGCACTTAGCTTATAATCACGTTTCTTTCTTTGGAGAAAGACTTGAGAATGCTGTGCTCTGAACTCGGCAGCGTAAATAATTAAATACTTAAATAAAAGGTGATTAAAATGATTTCTGCAACTGCTTGCAATGAGCACTGGGGTCATGCCTACAGCTGTTGGTATATTGGTTCAGGCCAGTTTTTAGGATTGTTTGGTTGGACTGACAATGCACTGCAGGAAATAAAGAGTAAACTCCATTCCTCTTGCAGAACTAAATTATCAGAGTACGCCAAGATCAACCTCATCTCATTCTGCTCCCTGCTTGCTGAGCCATACGTCTCGCCCTTCTGTGTCTCTCCCCGTCTAGTGGGCTCTCTTTTTTTATCTCATTGTTTTTATGTCTGTTTGTCCATCTGTCTGTTTCTCACTTGCTTTCAGGAGTGGTGGAGAGGAAGGCCTGAAGTAAAAGTGGAGCCAACTCTGAGCCAGACATTAATAATTGAGGAGGGCAGGAGGGGAGAGAATGGCTCCTGCAATATTCATATGTCATATTGACTTGACTGCCAGCCACTCGCCCATGCACCCAGTACTTATGAAGTCTCACAGATGACTGAGGATGCAAGGCTGTGTCCTCCCCTGGCCTCCTCCTCCTCCTACATCTCCCTTTCCTTCCCACTGTACGTCTTCTCACCTTCCGTCCATATGCCACCTCCTCTTTCTCCACTCCCTCCCTCGCTCTCCTCCTGTCTCTCTCTCTCTGCCACTTCTTTTCATCCCCTTCTCATCTGCTGCCATCTCTCAGAAGACTACGGCATGCCCATGGGCCAAATTCAATTATAGACCAAATTAAAGAGATGCTTCTCAACTCCCTCAACAGACAAAAGGAACACACGCGTGCACCAGATGCGCCGAAGGGTTACAACACACACACACACACACACAGCAGCAAACATATTCGCACTCTGCAGCCTCTGCAGCCTCTGCAGCGTGCAAAAGAAATCAACACAAATCGTGGACAAACTGTAATTTCAGATTGTGTCCTCGAGTTCAGGTCCTTCCCCAAGTGTTACATCACAGAGCTCTCCAACTGTTGCTCACTGAAACCTGCCCTTTCTGCCTCTCCAGGCCCCAGATGCTGCCTTTAATTAGCCATGGTAATGGTAACATAGCTGTGAATAAGTAGCCAGCCGCCTGAATGGTCCAAATCTGGGAGGACAATCTGATGAATTAGACAGTAAAGCTGGAAGGACCATCGTTAGCACCAGCCGTCTGCATTTTAGCATCGGCGGTAAAATATCAAATCCTCAGAAAGAGTTGGAGTGTTTCTGAGGTCAACCAATTATCGAGCGCTGCAGGCTACACTGGCTGCCTTTCAACATGATTAGATCTAAACCCACCAGAGGACATCCGGTCCACTTGTTCTCTTGCACAGAGAGCCAAGATTAAAAAGCTCAGAGTAAAATGAAAAAAATACATATTTTTTGTATGCTGTGAATTCAACATCTGCTGCTCTTAGCATGAGAAGAAGAGGGCGAGCTGGACAAATGGGAGAGAGGGATTTGATGTGAGGAGAGTCCCCTGCATCTTCCAAAACAGCCGCGGGCTGAAAGAAAGAACTGAGAGCGCGGAGATGTGAGAGAATACTGCCGCTGTTGTTAAAACTACAGCATCAATTTTGGTGATTTACATGTTTTTACTTGAAGGTCTTTACTAAGCAGAACAATTTTCATGATCTCTGGGCCAATATAATCCACTCAAAGCCCATAACAACATTTGTAGAAATGCATAAATTGAAAACGAGACCGCTGCGTAACATTCCTTAAAATCTGACTTTTTAATAATGCAGGATTTTTTTTTTTTGTAACGGAGCACTGGAAAGAAAAATCACAGTAAAAATGAGACAATTCATACGGCTGCATGTAAACACGTTGTTCCCTCATCATCATGCGCCAGAAACAGAGAATATATAAGATTTGATGTTTAAAATTCCTGGGGGGCTACACCATGACCTTGGTGTTAATGCATGTGTAGAGGAAGACGCCTCAAGTCTGCATAAGTGTGTGTGGGGAACGTGGCAGGGAGCGGTGGTGGCGGGGGGTGGCCGATGTTGCAGTATGTCACCTCTGCTTTCCCTGAGGATAAAGTAATAATAATTCTCCACCAAGCTGAATAGATATAGCCAGAGGGCTCAGACAATACATGGAAACAACAAACAATTCACACACACCAACTTGAAAGAGCCATAAACCACCAGCCGCCCACACTGTCCTCACTGAACCAGGCCTGTAACATTACTCTGCACCAACAGCCAGTTAATCACAAGCACAGTGCAGTAATAAATATGTAAATAACCCCACAGTTTGTGCCTGTGTGTGTGCGTGTGTGTGTGTGTGTGTGTGTGTGTGTGTGGGTGCTGGAGGAAACAAATAG
>JAPZEA010000021.1:25211209-25225931 GCA_029783685.1 Heniochus monoceros | reverse complement strand
CTGCTATCGGCTCCAAAAGTAAGTAAAAGTTTGTTTTGGCTAAGGGAAAATGCTATGAGATACTATTGATGACATGCCATAGAAAGCATTATTTCTTTCATTACAAACCTTAAAATAATGAAAAATCAGGACACATGTTCAAAAATAAAATACCTGTTTATTGTAAAACAGTAAAAATAGTGCATGTGTATTCTCTTTTAAGCAGAATAACTCAAAATCGGTATTTTTATTTACACAAAGTTCAGGCACTTGAGAAAAGTCAGAAGACAGTCGAGCACATTCCAGCCTTTATGGCCAATGATATTATGTACAAAACAGGCTCAAGGCTCAGTGAATTTTGCAGACAGCAGCTCCCAGAGGAGACGGAGAGAAGCCCGGCATAGTGCTTCAGCTGGATTACACATCACACAGGTCACTGGGTGTCTCTGGGTAGCAGTCAGCTGCAGCTGGAAGGATCACTGGGGTTGATGGGTAATGGAGTTCTGAATAGACAGTGTTCTGTTACTTTACATTTGGGATGGCTGGGGGATGCCTCCTGGAGAGAAGATCAAATTAAAGATATCACTATAAGGTTCAACACAACAATATTAACAGAACACCATACTTGAAACACACCAGCCTAAGTCTCCACTGCAGATATCAAACTGTGCTGGCCCTTTACTGAACAGTTTTGATAGAAAAGAAAAAACATAACTGGCCCATTGTGTAACCTGATTGCTGACCCCTGGATTAGAGGCTTGTCACGAAATATGTGAAAACTCTGTTACATGGGTTTGGCAGTGTTTGGAAGAAGAAGAGAGAGAAATGGTGAGGAAATAATGGTTATTAGAGATTACTACGGCCTAGATGGAGAGATGGAGCTAATCCACATGTTGGAGCACTGTGATTCAGGCCTCCCAGTTCCCTGCTCCCAAATTTTCATGCACATATTTTTGTATCTTTAATATCTTTAATGCTACACATTTTGATTGGTACACAATTCACAGCCAGTAGTGTCAGCAGACTTTACAAAGATGAGAATGAATATAGAGGAGAAGACTTAAAGAAGTGCCCTCATGCCCCATGTATAGGGGGTAGAGAGACTGAGGAGGGAAAAGAGGGTAAGTTTGGATGGAAAGAGTCAGGGAAGGAAAGAGGGAGACTGTATGCGGGAAAGAACCTAAAGAACCATTGGAGAGCACAGAGGAAATGAGGCAGAGAGAAAAAGGAGAGACAGGCCAAAAGCAGGGGAGGAACCAGTGAAAGAGGAGAAGTGAAGAAATGTACAAGAAAAAGAAGTAGGGGGAAAAGGAAAAATAACGGTTATTGCATGAGGGAAACTGGGGAAGGCAATAAAGAGAGAGAGAGAGAGAGAGAGGGAAAAGGGGGGATGAAGGACAGAGAGAAAGATGAAAACTTGACAGAGCGCTCAGCCTGTTGTCTCTGGCTCCAGTAGAAAGCTGAGAGAAGTCCTGTCTACTGAGGCTGATGGGAAAGAGAATATGAGAAACACATTTTCCAGCAGACCCCCACCCAGCTCAAATAACAACTCCCTCTGCCCCGGTGCCTCCGTAGCGCGAGGTTTGATTGTGTGCATGCATACACGTATGCCAGTGCATGCTTGAGTGACACGCTGGAGGTCGTCGTAATATAACAGGTCAGATTTCAGGCTGTAATTGTGCGGTTTCAGAGTCACCTTGGCACACTAGGTGGAGCGCGGTTGGGTTGGACTGCGAGCTGCCGAAGGCCATCGGCACTCATGGAGGCAGCGGCTCCGGTGTGAGCGGGCACCCGAGGAGCAGATGGGGCATGGCCACGAACCACCGGCTTGCCACCGCTCACTGACTTTGTCGGGAGTGGCGAACTGGGTGGAGAAGAGAACATTAAGTGACAGGCATAGGTAGCACACGTTTGTCTCCCACATTCATCTAAGCATCACTGCCTGTGCCTGTACCTGGAGGGCTGTATCCAGGAGGAGTCTACAGGTGGAGGCACAGGGGTCGTGCAGGTGGAGGTGGAGATCTTTCCAATGACGGCGAGCGCCTCCTTCAGGGCGGCGTGCTTGCAGAGCACTTCCTCCCGATGCTGCTGCTGCTCCGGTGACTCATCCATCAGCGCTGAGCATTCTCCCAGAGCGTAGAGCTGGGCCAGGAGCTCAGAGCTAATGAACTCCTTCACCTACAGAGAGGGATTACAAACAGCTGTGACAAGTCAAAATGTTAAACTTTGTAAAGTGATATTTCACTCTGATTTGGGATTATGACTCTAAATTCTTAAAGGTTTGGTGAAAATCTTTTTTTTTGTGTGTGTGTGTCTATGGTCTCTCATTTCTTTGTCAAGTCATTGGAACATGCTCAGATAGTCTTTCAAATGGTGAATACTTGTACAGCCAACAAGGGAATACGGATTGTGCTGGGCTGTGTGTGAGGTTTTGGCTGGAAAATTTAAAGAAGGAAGGGGAAAATTATTAAAAAGTTAATAGTCTGGTCTGGATGGCTTACGTTGTTAATCATGAGGTGCATAATGGTCTTTGGCATCAAGTCCTTGATGGTCTTATAGATGATGGTCATGTAGGAGTCGACCAGTTTCCGAATGGTTTCCACCTGACGCTCCAGCTGGGGGTCTGTGAAGTTTTCAGGCGCCCCATTTCCCTGCCCATCCACCTGGGACAAACAAGATGAAGTTGGGAGAAACTGTTCAGAGTGTCCCAATATTTCTAACTCAAGGTCATTACGTGCTGCAGTGACTGCTGAGGACACACATCTGGTAATGTCATGCTAATACAGATGTGTAAAGCCACAAAGATCAGCCTTATGTGTATTTCCATATCTCGTCATCTATTCTATGCTTGTGACGAAAAGTATAAAGCGGGAAGAGCAGAAAAGAGGGAACACGAGAGAGGGAGGTGAGGAGAAATGGGCAGAAGAAAGAAAAGGGGGAGCGGGCGAGGGACGGGGAACTGCTGATTAGAAACAGACTAGAACACACACACACACATACACACATATTGGAGTGACATCATAGGCCAAGAATGCTGTGCTGAAGAGCCAACGACAGAGCGAGATGGAAGGGGTGGGGGACTTGCTTTTTCGTTTTGGCAGGGGAAGAGAAGGGGGAACATGGAGAGAGGGGTGCGGGGTTATGGCCGGGGTTTGAGGTTAGGAAGTGCTACGAGCGCATTCAACACGAAGGTAAGGTGCAGACAGGTGCAGCTCCCCGCAGCTTCGGTCAGGGTTGGGTTTAATTAGGTTGAATTCGGGGTCAGGGTACTAACGGTGACTTTCTCAGGGTAGACTCCAGCCTGCAGCAGTGACGCCTTCCAGCTGTCCAACTCCTCCGGAGAGTTACAGGCCAACTCCAGGCATCTGTAGTCCTTATACACGTTCCTGCAAATTCAGTGCAATACTGTCAGACGTCTCCAGAAACTACGCTTCCTAGCCAGTAATAACACTCTTTCCACAATACAGAGTAATAAACTCAAAACCTTACATTCTTCATACCAATACGCCAAGCTGTGGGGAGACTGACCCACTGGTTACCTTACTTAAGCATTAGAAAATACATATCAAAGCCATCCACGGGTTGTAACACTAGCTGAATGATCAAATATGACAAGTATTATCCAAAACAGGAACCCTGGCCTTTTAGTAATGACATGTTATTACTGGTTTCTTGGTGTTTTCGTCACAATGCGTGGGATAATTTCAGCTGAGCAATGATGTTTTCAGTCATTTTTAGCTGTACGCTGTCTCCTCTTTCTTACCATGTTCACTTCCAGTGGAAACAAAGCAAGTCTTGCTCCACATCTTGTGGGAAGAGAGGAAACTAGTTCCTAGTTGTACTAAAAAGTGTCCCCTGTAAAACACTGTTAGACTCACATACTGTATCACTCACAGTTTAATTATCACTTATCTTGAGAGCTTTTGAGATAATGCAGATTGCCTATTATCAGTAAGTGTGGAGTGTGCTTTAAAGAGGACATCAGAACAAAAAGAAAAATGAGACCACATGGATGCTTTCGGCATTCTAATTTCTTAATACAGCTTCTTCACTCAGCTTGTGACCCACTTTGTGCGCAAGCCAAATGTTATTGAAACAAGGCTGCCTTTGTGTGTAACATGTGAGTTCAACACATTTCTTATCATTGAGCTGAAAACACGATAAGCTGTAGTCTCAGATTTTGTGTTGTTCAGTTTCCTCCAGACAGAGAAAAGTCACCTGAGCGCCTGCACACGTCACCAACGAGGGAAAATATCATCCTGAAAAAACTCCTCTCCTACATCTTCAAATGGGCTCATTGACAAGATTTAAGTTTTAAAGCATCGTTTCTTGTGTTTGTACAAAAAATAATAACACGTGAATCCTGTCATTTACTATTGTACATTGTAAAACCCACATGAATGAAATAAAACTGAATTTTATTAATTATTTCTCAGAGATTTCTTGCTCCATTATTTGGTTTGCACTATAGAGAAATGTATAAAAATGTCCTTACATAAAATAAACCTGTTTCTTATGTTGGTGAGTTTGTGTGTGATTTAATAGCGGAGACTATGAGACTCTCTTTAACTCTGTGAGGGGAGAAAGACTAAAATTCAAAACATGTCTTGGGCAAAATTAGTAACAGTACAATAGTCACAGCCCAGTCTAATGTAAGGTATGTAGAGAATGGCCACATGTTTAAGTGGTGCACTGGCTGACCTGCGTCCCATTCCCCCATCTTGTGTAAATTACTTGATACAGGGGAAACACAAATCATTGGGTTTTGTGTAAAAGGACCCCACAAGAGTCACCCCCTGTTGGGAACCACAGATTGAACACAGGTGCCTGACGGAAAAAAGGATAAAACAGGTTGGACGAGTTCTCCCCAAATTCTGTACGATCATTTAAATACAATATTTTAAAAGAATGTAAAGAGGGAAGAGATTTACTGACCAATATTTAGGACAGAAACACACAAGTACTTGCAACTATGCAGATACACACAAACAAATACCCACAGACACACAAAATAACACAGTATTCCTCCCCAAATTGTTGTCTTATCCCTTTATCTCCATCATCTATTTTCTCCACGCTTCCCCTCACTTCTCTCTTCACACCATCCTACCATCTCTGTGCTTTGGCTGTGGAGGCAAACTAAGAAACAAGCAAAGGATCTGGAGCAGCCTGCAGCCCATCTGTTAAACATTTTTCCTTAATCACTCAGTTGTTTCTTTCCTCCTTTTGTTGTTCCCTTCTCACATTCAGAACACATAGCAATTAACCTCAAATATGTGAAACCTTTGTGCCTGTGAGAATGAGAGAGACAACAGACGTGGAAAGAGAAAACGGGGGATATATATTCCAGCAACAGAGAGCCATACGAAAAGATCAAGAAATAGGTCGTAAGTTTGTGAGCTTATGGCTGGGCTAGGATGGGTGAGACTAATAAGTCAGGGCGTGGTGGCTAACAGACAGGGAGCCAGGCCAACAATGACAATACTAGAGTACTATTACACTAAGATTAGGACACTAGCGTTCATACACACCAGTGAGCACACATTAAAATTGTTCTCTGTGCTGATTTATCACTCGCATCAACATTTTTTTTCCCCTCGTCCCTTTTCGCTATCCCCTCCTCAGCTTGTGGCCGGTGTGAGTTTTTTCACTCATCTTGAGGAATTTCTGCACAGAGCCTCGACTGCTTTAGATTCGAAGAGTTTCCTGAGGTTTTTGATTACTGTCAGACAGGGACAAAACCACTGCAATGTCTGCCACACACACACACACATGAAAACACAGAAAGAGAAACAGAGAGAGTGAGGGTGCAGGAAAGAGGGGGGGGCGCCATAGGACAGACTTTGACACATTCCTGGCCAATGGCTCTGATACTCTCTCTCTCTCCCGCTTTCTTTCTCCTCTCAACCCTTCCAATTCTTCTTTCTCCCTCCTTTTTGTGGTGAGTCGAGCAATTCTTTCCAAACAAGAGCAGCCTCATCTCTGATCCAAGCTCTCTGGCTTTGATTAGCTGCTTAATGAGCCTGCCGTCGGTATGCTGTGGTCTATACACACACACACGCACGCACACACACTGGCAGAGGCGCACACACACACACATGTTCGCACACACGCAAATCCAGTTTGTGTGTCCGAATGCAGCATAGCACAGAATTATAAACAAAGCCCACATGCTCTGGTACAATCAGCCAGGCTTTGGGTCAGCTCCAGCTCCTAAACACTCTCTCGCTCTGCTTTCTCTTATGCTCTCTCTTTGTCTCTGTCCTTCTCAATCTGCTTCACACACATAAACCCTGCAGACCCAAACCTAGCACTGCCCTCAACAGCCTGGCATATACTTGGAGGAAAAAAAAAAAAAGAAGAAGAAAACTACAACCGCTGCAGCACCCACTGGATATCCTTTCAGTTCTGGTGGCAAAGTTGAACAGAAGAGGTCAAAGTAAGGGCAAAACACCACTCTGACATCTCCTCCCTTTCCTCCTCTGACATGTCCGCCCTTGTAAAATATCGCTAAAACTTCAGCAAGCAGGTGACAAGAACAAAACTCCCTTTTCTGACTCATGCCCATAAACAAAGACAGGCCTCCAGCCACACACACGCACACACACACACACACACACAAACCTTAACTCTGTGTTGAAGATAGCAAAGACAAATTTGCTGGACATGAAGCCCTTCTCCACATCTCTGAGCCTTAAGTTATCCAGAGGAAGCATGTACTTCTTCTCCTTCTCCTGGAAAAGAGAGCATACGAAGAGATAAAGTTTGACAGAGGAATGCAGGGTAAAATATGACATCACAGAGAGGTAACACAGGTGTTGATAGCAAAAAAACTACAGCGGCTGAAGACAGTTCACTTGGGGGTTCTGGCTAAAATAGTTGTATGTCTGGTAGTAAATATTTTTCAGGCTGCCCCTAGAGAAGAAAGCGGGGCCAAGACGCTTGAATTGTAGAAGGAAAATGTCAGAGGGGGAGGCGAACAGGAGATGTGGAACATATCAGATGATGTGTCTGCTTGTCACACTGCCTCACATTAACTACCCACTAACTAGCGAAAGAGGGACAGTGGAAGAGGGAGAGAGAATGGGGGAAAGAGATGCCATAAGTCTATAGTCTGTCATCACCACAGGGACTTATGAATGACAGGGAACAGTAGGAGGAGCAGAGCGGCATGAGTGAGGAGAACCAGACAGTATGGAGGCAGGGTACAGAGAACTGAAGGAGGGAGGGAGAGCATGAGAGAAGGAGTTCGAAAAAAAGGAGGGAGAGAGGCCGGGCTCACATGTGAAAGTCATTACTCAGACTCAAGCTCTAACACAACATTTCTCCTAAAGTGAAGCCCTTCCCCCTCATCTCTCTTCCCCGGCCTGCTCCCTCTTTCTAACCTTTGAGAAGGGGGCTTCCAGAGAGGCTGGCAATAGGAACAGCCATGGATGAGGTAAAGACACTTCCATAGAAGAGACAACTTAAGCATGGCTTCAAAAGAGGGCGTCCTAAAAATCCTGCATGTTGTCTGTGTGTGGATGCATGTGTGCGCGCCTGTGTTTGAGCCCGTGCGCACATGTGGTATGAGATGTGAGCGTGCTGGTGCTACATTTCGGTCTTCCCTCTCTCAGTGCTCCCCTGAACCCTACGACTCTCTTCCTTCGTTCCCCTTTCCTTTTTTCCAAAGGGGCCCACTTCCTGTAACAGCGGCTGAAAAAAAAATGACAGAACGCGATTGGCGCTCATACGGCAACATCTGGGATCGCTTTAGACAGAAGGGGAGGAGACTGGGGAGAGTATAGGCTGCTCTGATGGGGTAGAAATAGAAAGTAGAGATGAGGAAGAGAGGAAGAGGAGGGATAGAGGTGGACAGAGGGATCGAGGGAGGTGGATTTTGTAGAAGAGGAGAGAAGAGGAAGGGTTGAGGAACATGGAGAGCAGGAGAGAGTGTGCAGGAGAAGTGGGGAGAAACTGCAGACCACTCCAAAGTTGATTTCCCATGGGTCCCATCAAACCATATATGGCTGCTAAGTTCCTCCCTAACTCTCTCTCCTTCTCTCACTCCCCGAATTTCCTTATGCCTTCCCTGAGTGAACAGGCAGATCCCTAGCTGAATGAGTGAATGTGCCACGTCAAGACTGGATACTACGCCGGGACGCAGCCCCGCGGACGCCCCGACTCAAGATACGCTAACATCTCCAGAGGAGGGACACCCGCACGAGTGGACGTCCGATGTGCGTGAGAGATCCCTCGCCTTGCGGCCCAACACCGAGACAGGATAAGAAAGAAGAGAGTGACAGAGGAAACCTTTTGCCGAGTCCCCTCCGCTGTGGCCTGGACTGCTAGCGAACGACCAGAGCGGGAAAAGGCGAGGCCGTAGAGAAAGCGAGACAGGGTCCTGCTCCGTCATCCCAGTGTTCAGACTACCTGTTCAGGATCTTACTGGTGTACAGTAGTCTGCACATTGGTTAGACTGTGCAAGGAAGTGCTTCAGCAGCAAGACTCAGGACAACATGAAAACTTGCATGTACTCTACGCTGAAGCCAATCTAGGGTCTAACATTGTCTGATGTTTCTTGCTTGAACGGGTGCAAATGCCTTTAAATGTGTAACAATATCACCAGCTTCTAACTCTTCAATTTGCAGTCATTGACTCAATATTAAGCATAATGACATCCATTTTGTAGCATTTGTCACCTTGAATTCATTGTCGTTGTTAATTGTGAGTGATACGTATGTTCAAGATGGAGAAGTTTACATGCAGCACATTCAACCAAGAGAAGCTTGTGACTGACAATTATTTTAACAATATTTCAGGCAGAAAAGCTCAAAACTAGCTGATTAATTGAGCTTCTTTTACACATTCACTGTAACGAACCTCTAAACTAAACTTTTTTCCAGATTTCCTCTCATTGGGTATTTTGAGTTTCTGCACGTGAATCTCTGTGGCAATATGATAACTAATCATGGCACTGTCGTGTATGTGCATGCCTGTGTGTGTGCGTGTGTGTTATATTCCCAGTGGTGTCAGGGTGGTCGTGAAGTAGCATACATCAGAGCTGCTGTGTCTGAAGCTCCTCTTCCTATAGACTAATGGATTTGAGATTTGGAGCAGGCCTCACACACGCACCTACACACAGAGGGAAGCATGTAGATTAAGTGTATAGGCATGAGCCATCTGTTTTTCTTCAGACTGCTTGGTGGAGCCATGGCAGTCGAGGGGTGAAGGAATGTATGTCTGCTCAGTGTGCTGTGGAGATTAAACTCTGAACTATTATGCTGCACTCTCAGCATGAGGTCAGTATGAGGGTGCAACTGTTGTGGCACACAGAAAGGAAATGTACCACACGGCCTTGAAGAAGCTAAAAAAATTGAAGTCCATAGAAGCAATCGACACAGGGATGGAGAGGGAAGGGGGTGGGGGAGTGAGGGGGGGTATTTGTGAGAGAGACTGTGGAGGAGTTGAGAGGAGAGAGGGGGAGTCAAAAGGGGAGGTCTGGAGTGTAGAAACAGCCATGTGGGATTTCTCTGGGCAGATCTTGGAAGCTGGTGTTTGGACAAAGCTTCAGATTTTCCAGCCAGGAATGTGCACAGTCCCAGGGAGACTGCCAACCACAGAAAGGGGGAGAGAAAGAAAGAGGGGGAGACAGAGAAAGAGAGACAGACAGAGAGAGGGAGAGAAAGGAGGAGGAAAAGGCAACAGAGGTAAAGAAAGAGAAAATTTAAAAAAAGGGGGGGAGCAGTAGTAGAAAAA
Source organism: Heniochus monoceros (assembly GCA_029783685.1). NCBI lineage: Eukaryota > Metazoa > Chordata > Actinopteri > Chaetodontiformes > Chaetodontidae > Heniochus > Heniochus monoceros. The sequence goes on along the minus strand of JAPZEA010000021.1, from coordinate 25,216,214 downwards.
AAGAAATGTCTGTGGAGGTGGTGTGGGCGGGGAGACTGAGAGCGGGAACTGCAAGAGAGAAGAAGCAGAAGCTTGGCTTGTGTGACTGTATGTGCACACACAGATGCATGAGGAGAGGCAGCAGATCTGATCTTCTGTGATAATATGGGTGACTGCAGTTGCACTCAGGCCTTCCAAACACAGCCGATAAACACAAAGATCAAACAAAGGCTTGTCGAACATTAATTGTAAAGGTTCAGACTCTCATATTAGTTCAATCCTTGCAGTGAAACATACGTGTCTCATTGTTTCATCCGCAGACAGCCAAAGTTTGTTGCTCTGATGTGGTCAACAGATATTTGCTCGCCTGTCTTGGTATTATTTGTCACAGATGTGCTAAGCCTGTGTGTGTGCGCGAGCTGATTTGTAAACCTATAACACTGTGTGTGTACAATATGCATGCCTGGGGCTGTGTCTGGGAACACTGTGTTCAAGTGATCCAGTGTTTATCTGAAAAGTGGCCGTGTGTCTGTCTGAGTGAGTGTATATTTTTCTCCACTATTTGCATGCCAGTTTGTTTACATCAGACGCCACATGTGTACTGTATACTGTATACACAAGCCTGTCCCACTGTGTGTGTTTGTGTGCGTGCATGTGTGTGTATGTGCGTGTGTGTGTGTGTGTGTGTGTCTTAGTTTGGCTTGGGGCAGCTCCAGCTGTGTCAGAGTGAGCCGCTCCAAATGCCTGAACTCCCAGAAGAGGAAGAAAAGGGGGAGCAAGGGGAAGAGTGAGCAGAGAGCTGGACGAATGGGAAGGGGGGGCGTCAGAGGAATGAATGGGGGAAATGGAGGGGCTCAGTTGCAGGTCCAGGTGGCAGGAGAGAAGAGCAAAGAAAACTGTTCTCTGTGCGGCGAAACAGGGCTAAAGATGCTCTTTTCGTTATGCATTTAATGGTGTCATATGTCACAAAGCCTCCACAAAGAGTCAGTTTGTTTAGTTTTAGCCAAATTTCAGACGTCAGGCCATTTTAGTGCGGTTACCAAGAACAATAACTTATTTGTAAACGCATTCTGTATATTGTTCCTACCAACCACTCAATTATGGCTGTCAAACAACAACTTCATGCACAACGGCATAGTCTACAGTGTTTTCATCCAGATGTGAATGTTTACAGGTGCTTGTTTCTATCCATATACAAATGCTGTGATGTGTTACCCTCTCCTGACCTCACTTCCTGTAGTCTGCCCTTTCCTCTTCCCATGATACCAACTGTGACAGGATGAGACTGTTGTGGTGTGTCTGCCTGTCTACACTTGCTGTGCAGACCTTCTGCTCCTGTACAGCAGGCACAGACAGGCAGACAGATGGCAGCCCCACTGACATCAGAGCAGAGGGCCACTAGCTCTTCCACTCACTTCAATAAATCTGCAGGGGTTTCACAGGAAGGCTGATAACAATAAAGATTTCCTTATACTTAAGTATCTCTCAACTTCTCCAGAAACCTGCTGTTTCAAGCTGAGATGTGTGTTAATAAACTTGTGATGACTTAAGTGCATTGCTGTGTCTCAACTTCACTGTTTTCTTATCCATACAAGTACCTAAAATATCACTCAAGATTACAACATGTCTTGGTGTGATCCCTTTGTTTCAAGCATGATTGTGAGTGTGAATGGCTCACCTCATCATCCTTGAACCAGGACAGGTTCTCTGGAGTGAGGATAAACCAGTATTCCTTGGCTCAACCCTTCATGATGCCGATGTTGCTGATGGTCAGCCAGCCCTTGCGTATGACCTGAACAACAGCCAAGGGTAAGGAGCTCAGATGGCAGGACTGACAGCACCATCACAGTGGCATTCAGAGGACAGGTTTATGGAAAATGAGACAGCAAGATATAACTTCTAGGAAGGGTGCAACGTGGGTCACACAGTGAGAGTGAACCTTGCTGATGAAAATAAGAGCAAAGGTCAGAAACAGTTGATACTGGAGGGAAAGATTTTTGCAGCTTAGACATTTGTGAGATCTGTGACATAGATCATGCAGCCATGGGGCAATAATCAGAACATTTCACTGACCACCAATGGGCATGAGTGGTCAAAGAGAAGACTAGGTGCACAGGTAAATACACAAAGAAAGAAAAAATCAAACACATTCTGGAAACAGAACGGAAGAGACTGAAAGACAATGATGAATATGGGAACAGGAAGTACGAAATGGCATACGGATATCAAGAAACGACATATACATCCTGCAGAGTAGGAAATTATTAACATCTGCACATATTTATGGAACAGTGGAACTGCAGAAGGTAAAGATGATTTGGTTGAGACAGAGAGAAAAAAATACTGTAATCTGTAACTTGGAGGAAAAGAGTGTAAATCATTAGCAGTGTATCAGTTGCAGATGATGAAAAACATGATTAACAAAGCTACAAAAGGCCACTTTGCCAGTGTGCATGTTTGCCACCATCAGTAGCATGCCAACCCACAACCCGTAAGCTTGAATCCTGCATAGATATATTTCCAGTAGAGGCAGCAGTGAGTGAGTGGGCTTAAAGAGATTGGTCTCCTACTATTAGACTTGAAAGAGGGGCCACACCCTGGGGAGAAACAGGAGATAAAGGAGCAAAATGGGTTTAGATGACGTTTTCGGGGCTGATACGGATATTGACTATTTAAAAGTTGATTATCAAAACAACATGAGAGACTGTGTAAATAACTGACAACATTTTTAATTGTTCAAGCTGTGCTTTCAGCTGTTGTTAAAATGGTTCAACTAATATTGTCGTCATACATCAATGTCCCTGACTAAACACTATCATACTGAGGTTGTGATTTATTTATTCCTGCTTTTAAATTTGTCACATAAATATTATGTTTCATATTAATCATACCCCACTGAGACAAAAAAACACCTAATTTTTGCTTGACTGCATTCCTTTAAAAAGCTAGTGTGCCAACTACAGATCAAAAGTCATTTGGATGCGTCCTCTGGGGATCATGAATGTTTTACTCATTATGAATGCAGCTGTATTGAAAGTCTCACCTGGTTTCCTGGCATCCCTGCAACAGTCTTCTTATTGTTTTGGTTGTACGCCTGCTGGGCGCTGAGAGAGAAGAGGAGCCCATGTTATTTACTCTTGTAGAATGTATAGTTCTTCTTATAGATTAAAACCCACAATGGTACTCACTTAGTGAAGCCAATGAAATCCTCATGTTTGGTATTTATGTAGGCAAGCTGTATGTCAATGAGCAACAAGACCTGAACAGAGCAGACATACATTAACTATAGAAACAGACCCACAACAAAGCTTAACAGTCCAGCAGAGTAATCTAAAACCCATTTGTGAGCTCAATGTCCAAATGTGTGTGAATGACCTGGTCCCGGCATTTAGTCTCTTGCTGTTGTATTTCATTGGTTACAATTTTCTCGGTCTCATCTTGCAGTTTGGGAAAGGAACTGAGCTATAAAGAGAAAACAGACCAGAAGTCAGACAGTTTTGACATCCTGACGCATACGTTACATCGCATAAGTGCGTGACACACACACACATTCATACCTTGCTGATACACTGGTACACAGTGGTGATTAGTTCTTGACTGACCATGTCAATAAATTTAATGCACGGCCCCTTTAGCCTTGATATCTGTTTCTTCACTATGGCTTCAAAAGCCATGTCAGGAGTGAACAGACCTGTCCTATAGGGAGAGAGAGGCAAAATGGGAGAAAGGAAGAAAAACAAAGAAGGAAGACTGGCTGCAGCAAAAAAAAAAAAAAACCCAGCCAATTATAAACGATGAAAAAGCATCCGACATTTTGCATTTTGCATTTGCTCAGAACACTATACTGCACCTGACGCCATGGATGTTTCTGATGGCATAGTTGATCTCTCGCCGCAGCATCCTCTCATCAGACTCAATCTGAAGACAAACACAGCACACTGTCAGTCAGAGTCAGCCACTTGGCTGAGCAGCATTACAAATTAGCCTCACGGTTATTAATGCACATACAGGATTCACAGGGCTACTGTGTGACAAGCGCTACATATGAGCAAAGACAAACAAAAATCATACACAGAATTATACACACACACACACACACACACACACACACACACCTTGACCAGTTCATTGGGGAAGCGCTCATGAAAGAGTCGGTTGATCCTTGCCCCCCCTGACAGATTAACGGTGTCTACTTTGTCGCCTGAGCCCTCGATTAGCTTCTCAAAGTCGACAGCCAGCCGCTGAACTGACCTGGAGGACAGAAACACACAGGCCAGGAAATACGCTGACATATGAATAATTTAATAGGCAATAAATGGGCAGGCACACAGATCCAGAATGACTGACTGACTGACTGTAGCAGTATCTTGGTCCTGCGTGCAGGATCATCAGGACTGTGCTGTCTGTACTCTTCAGCCTCTTTGTTCATGGCCAGAAGCTGGCTCTGCAGATGAAGACGGAAGGCTGGCAAAGTATCCCGGATGTGGTTTGTAAGTTGCTGCAAACAAATATTAACAGTAAAAATACATACACACAATGTATTTACTTCTGTATGAATGTGTGTGTGTGCATTTGTAACCTGGTTAAGCATTCTTTGTAGATACGGGGTGCCCATGCTTTCGGCCATGTGTTTGTAGGCCGGATGGGACATGAAGAACTTCTGCTCTGCAAGCAGAGCTGCCTTAATATCCTTTTTCCCATCAATGTCCTTCTGACTGCGGTTCACCAGCCCTATGTAACCTGGGGAGGAAGAGATAGGAAAGGAAATGAAGAGCATGTGATCATTGTAAGGATGACAATGTGCGACAAGAGGAAGGAACAATCAAGGACTCTGATGTACGACAGATTCAACTTTCATTTTTTGACGTGTCCTTGGGAACTCTTCCCAGCCTGCCATTTGTTCCATGAAGACTGCAGCATACAAGCAGGAAATATGTTTGTGCAACAGCAGAGCATGTGCTGTATGGTGGGCCAAATCCCCTATTTAGCACAGTAATAGACGTAATAGCACCAGGCTCCATATCTA